>BMAV01002723.1:0-326849 GCA_019973955.1 Trichonephila inaurata madagascariensis
TTTAATACATATATAAAATTACAGGAACACGGGGATGGGAATTCCCGCGATGCGTACCCCAAAAAATCCACCTTCTTAATCATTAACTCCCATTTTCCCCACCAGGGAAAACCTCCAAATACTCTGTCTGGTGGCGCCATCTAGTAATCATTACAAAAAAAAAATGATAAAAAAACCATTTGTTAAAAAGGTCTTTTCACGTTTTTCCTAAAAAGGGGCGGATTGTTTAAAGCTTTTTCTTTATAAACGGTAGTACCGGGTTCGAAACTGCATCATTGTTTAAAATTTTTAGTTTTTAAAAAAAATACCCAAAATTTTATTCGCGCATTTCCGCCAGCAAGTTTGTAATTGAAAGATACTTTATTTCGTAAAGAAAAGTTTTTTTGCCCACAAAAAACGATATTTTACATAATTTAAGTTTTTTTTAAAAAATAAAAATAATATCATGGTTTATAGAAATTGTTTTTTAAAAACAATACTTTGATTTTTTAGAGTTAATGATTTAAAAAAAAAAACCCCGAAAACTTTTTACAATTTTTAAAAAACATACTCAATTTAAATATTTAAAAACTCTTATCAAATTAAAAGTTTTTAAAACTTTTTTCTTTTATAAAAATAATTGCATGAAACTTTTTCCGTGTATCGAACATTTAAAAAAATGCTCAAAATTTTTAATTTAACATTTAATACAGTTGTGAAATTTTGTAATTAAAAAAATTTCATTTTTTCAACATTCAACATTTTATAAAGGTAATTTTTGTTTCCGGGGCCTAAAAGTTGCAAAGTGAGGAGTGAATTTTAAAGTTCCACTGTTCACTTACTCTGAGCCTGATAGCTAGGGGGGAAGAGTAATTTTCATGATAATATTTTTGCATTTAAAATGTTGGGAGGGGGGGAAATAAACGGTCTGACAAAAAAAAAGAAGCGAAAAATTTCGAAACAGGGAATGTTAAGTAATACACCAGTAAAAGCCTGATAAACCCCGGGGTAAGTGGAGGGGGGGGAGTCATTTAAAAAAGAGTATTAGGTGCTGATTTCGGAAGGAAAGGGAAAACATTAAAAAAGAAGAAAGCCCGTGCAACCCGGGCCGCAGCTAGCTAAATACTTCCCTTTTTGGGGATAAGATATTAACGAATTAAACAAGTCGAAAAAAAAAACTGAAATGAAATGAGCCTGTGTCATTGATGAAAAGAACTTGAGAAAAAAAAACTACATCGATGGGGAAAATGGGGCCGGGGTATGCATATCAAAAGAGACGATTGCTAACAGATGTCGCCAGCATGTATCAAACAATACGAAACCGTGACACGTGATTTTTTTATAGTTTGATCTTTAATACTATGTTTTGTTTACATTTGGGCGAGTTTCAGCGTACATTGTATTTTTTTCTGTGTTGAAAAAGTCGAATTTATGCCTTCGAAACGGGGACAGCATTTTAATTTTTGTTACCATCTGATGGCTTTTCCGAATCACATCAAAGCTTGTAGAAGCATACGGTGGCAATGCCGAGCCGTGCGCAGTGCTAAGGGGTTTGAAAAGTTTCAAAATGGTGATTTGATGTGGGAGGAGCGTAGCAGACCAGCAAAACAATTTTAACATGCTTAATTAAGCATTACTCGATGAAGATGAAGGCCCCCTAAGAACATCTTGCAGAATAATTGAATGTTGAAGAGCACTGTTTCCCGTCTTTCAAAGCAATGGGCAAGATAAAAAGGGCGGTAGATGGGACCACGAGCTAAAGACCGTCAACAGGAAAAACCGAAATCGGGGAAATGTTTAATGTGTGATGTTAAATTTTAATTTTAAATTGTAAATGTTAAATTGTGAAAAAATTTACTTTTTTTGTTGTCATATGGTAATTAAATAGTGTTGTTTGATTTTTCAACCTTGTTTTTTCAGCCTTTATTACTATGCCCTGCGGGCATAATATAAAAAAAACCTGACCAGCTACTTTTGTCTTACTGTGTCTTGAAAAGTAGGAAAATACCTGAAATCATAAGAAGCCTATATGAATTATCTAAAATTAACATCTTTAGTTTAAATGAATGAAATATTTTTTTTAACTTTTTTGTAACTGAAAATAGTTATTACTACATGTTGTGTTACATTAAGGAAAACGATTATCCCTTGACATAATCAGGAATCATATTAAATTAATTGGAAGCTATACCAGTTTTACCCGTCGCACTGTAGTGTATTAGTACCAAAAAGTTCCACAAACCCCTAATTTCTTGATTGATTGAATATTAACGTCGCACTGTTTAGCTACACGAGGACTTTTGGCAACGGACCACGTAATTTTGAACCATGGTCAAGTGACGTGGACGACACCTGAGCTGGCACCCCCTCTCTTAACTACCACACCACACCAAGGGAGTGACTTTTCCCAGCTCTCGACAGATTTAACGTGCATCGCTGCCCTACACGGAGGGTCTTTAGTGGTACTAGGCTCGAACTCGTGACAAGACAAGCCACGGTCCGATACCTATACCACTCGGCTACCGCGGCCATGATTGCATGATTGAACCATTGCAATAAGCTCAGGTTATAGCACAGTAAATGGTTCATCAAACGACAGCTAGTTTGGGATGCTAACCTACTCATTTGTCCAGGCTCTTTCACACGAGTCAACTTGTGTCGAAACATAAGTGAAGGAAAAACTAGTTTTGAAAAATGCGCGTGGGTCCTATCACACGTGGTCAATAAACATTTCCTGCTGTGTCCGTCCTTCAAATGTTCGAAAACCACGTACTCCTCCATAATATTTGACTCAACTAAAAGGATATTGCGGTAGCTATGCTCTTCACATACAGCTGCTTGTGTTTTGAAAATGGAGAAAGCCTTTTATTGCTTCCTCGGATTCAATCATTGTAACGATGAGTCCAACACTCCTTCTTACCCTCCGACCTTCCTTTTTCAGTGAACTTAGTGTCCACATGTGAAAGAAATTCTCTCCCTTCTTCACACGAGAATAGTGAGGACGGAAAACGAGTTGATTGGAGGGAAGTTGCCTCTGCAAAACCGGCCTCACAGCTACAGTCGGAATCTCGTCTTTGTTTATGTTAGACATTGCAAATTTTCGGCGCTTTGAGAAATGCTTTATTTCAATCCACTTTTAAGGGAGTTAGACAGTATTTCTGTAAAAGTTTTCAATGTGGATCTTAATAACGCGGAGGTGTAATGTTTATTATTAACTTGTTACAATAAGTTTATGATTGTTTTTTTGTTTTCTTTGACAAGTGATATGTAAGGATAAATTGCTCCAATTTTACGTTAAAATGATCTTTTAATTAGTATATTTGTTACGTTTCCGACCACATCCCAGGAAAAAATTTATGTATGTCGGCTTATAATCTAGGAATTTTTAGAACTTTTTAAAGTTATACTCTGGTTCGCTATATATAGATCTGCTAAACTCGCTAGTAAAAATATTTTTTTTTTCTTAGCATTTTCTGTTCAATTGCACTTTTATTCTAAAAGAAGAAAAAAGTCGCAGAACTCTTTCAAAGTCAATATTCGAATCCAAAAGTTTCCAAATAGTTCGTAAAATTCTTATTCCCATATTAGGATGTCTGAACATAGATCAACGATTACGTGCCATATACACGTTTTTCTTCCCACTCCTTTCCAAATGAAAAAAAAAAACGATGTGGAAATAATCAAGATAGCAAATAAATGTGGGAAAATGTATTAGGGAGCCATTTCCTTTCCACCCAACAGTGAACCTACCCCTCTGTATAAATTATGTAACTGTTCATACACATTGCTCGAATTGTAACAATGTAATTTACATATATTATGTAGCTCTAAATTTTCAACTACACTGCTGGCTCCAGTAAATGCAACTAAGAAAGACAAGAAATGGCACAGCAAAATTTATTTTGTAGATAACATGTTGACCAAGTATCAAACGATTAAATTTATAGACTTCTGTGAAGTGTGGCTCTTGCCAGAATCAGTAGCCAGAGTAGCCGCCATTGTTGGAGATCACCGCTGCCACACTCCTCGGCATTGATTCAAAGAGACTTTGGATATGTTCTTGGGGTACAGCAGACCAAGAAGCTTTCACACGTTGCCAAAGTTGATCTGGTGTGGCAGCTGGGGGTGTAATCTGGGTCAATCGTTGAGCAACCATGGACCACATGTTTTTTATCGGCGAAAGATCCGAAGAGCAAGCCGGCCAGGGAAGCAATTCAATCTGGTGATTGACGAAGAACCTTTGGACAATGCGTGCAACGTGTGGTCACGCATTACCCTGTTGAAATATGGCTGTGGCCAAGCCCTGAAGGTAAGGAAGGACAACTGGCTCCAACACCTCGGAGATGTAGCACTGGCTGTTTAAAGTACCGGCAATGCGTACTAGAGGAGTGTGCGAGAGTGATATCCAATACCGCCCCATACCATAATACCCAGTGCAGGACCAGTGTGGAGGTGCATAACGCAGCTGTTCAGCATCCTCTCTCCACGGTGTCTCCAGATTCGAATCCGTCCATCGTCGTGTTGCAGACAGATGCGTAACTCGTCAGTAAAGACAACTTCATTCCATTCTGCCGCCCACATCATTCTTTCATCGCACCATTGGCGGCGGAGACGTCTGTGGTTCTGCGTTAAGGGTAGACCAAGCAATGGATGTCTTGCGGACAGACCACTCTGCTGTAAACGGCGTCGAATGGTACGCGCAGACACTAAATGATGCGTTACAGACTCAATGTGCTGTGCTGCGGTTCGTGAGGTGACTGAGCGATCCGTCACTGCCATGCGCACAATTTGCCTGTCCTTACGTGAAGTGGTGCACTGAGGTGAATGCGATCGACCGCGTCGGTCCGTCGTACCCTCCTGCATCCAACGGTCACATATCCGCATTACAGTTGTTTGGTTTCGTCCAACACGACTACCGATTTCCCTGAAAGATAATCCACAATCTCAGTAGGCCATTATCCTTCATCTGTGAACTCGGATACTTGATCAAAAACTGATCACTGTTTTCTACGAGACATAACTGATCGTTTTTTGAAAAACCACAAGAAAAACACAATTGCCGAACCTAAAATTGTTGAAATCTCCAAGCCTTAAATAGCTCTTTGAGATGGCACCACAGGCGAGAGTGATGTGTGTCTGCGCTGAAATTTTAATCATTTGCATATCTCACCTCCGCTAATAAATGTTGTAAATTTCATGTTATTTGCATGCTTCCTTCAGGGTGTTGCATTTACGGTGGCCAGCAGTGTAATTTCTTTAAAAATTTCCGTCTTTCGTACACATTTTTCATTTGTTATTTTTTTTCGTAAAATTAGTTCTTGGTGTTCCTCTTCAGTCAAATACAAATTTTAAGATCTCTATTTTCACTAACTATACCTAATGTATAAATAAATTTATTACATCACCACGAAACACTTTATATTCATGCATATGTGTGTGAGTGCGTACATACATAATTTTCAATAAATACCTTTTTTGTCAATTTATAATTTTCATTTAGCAAGCAAATATTTTTATTAGAAGCCACCCATGAGGGCTTCAATTTTCCCGTTGTTATCCCTTATTTCTACTCCTTACTGGTGGATTTTTAAAAAATCTTTTCTTTAATGCATATACAGTTTTCCAAGAAAAATAATTTCAAAATTTCGTGTATTTATTTTCCTGATTTACTTTTGACCAAATTTTAGATTTTAGTACACCTTAGTGTGTCTTGCAGAACGTGCATACACGAAGGCTGAACATAGAGAGCCCGTCCGCTCTCATCATAGCTTAGGCTTGGCACGGGACTTGTTTTTCTCCGGCAAATACTTATCACTACTGAATTCAAAGAAACTGACTTACGGGTGGATTTTTGAAAAATCTTTTCTTTAGTGCATTTACAGTTTTCCAAGAAAAATAATTTCAAAATTTCGTGTATTTATTTTCCTGATTTACTGTTGACCAAATTTTAGATTTTAGTACACCTTAGTGTGTCTTGCGAACGTATAGAAAGTGACAGAGACCCCTCCCCCCAAGCTTGGCTTGGCACGACTTGTTTTTTCCGGCAAATATTTTCCCACTCAAATTTCAAAAAATGACTTACGGGGTTTTTTGAAAATCTTTTCTTTAGTCATTTACATTTTTCCCAAGAAAAATAATTCAAAATTTCGATTTTTTTCCTGATTTACTTTGCCCAAAATTTTTAAATTTTTGTACCCCTTTAGGTTTTTTGGAAGATCAGAAGGTGAAAAAGACCCGTCCCTCTCATCATATTTAGCTTGGCACGGACTTTTTTCCCGGTTTTCACTACAAAACAAAAAAACTGACTTCGGGGATTTTGAAAAATCTTTTTTTTAGTATTTACATTTTTCAAAAAAAATAATTTCAAAATTTCGGTTTTTTATTTTACTTGACCAAATTTTAGATTTTAGTACACCTTATTTTTTTTTTAAAGTATGCACGAAAGCTGAACATAGAGAGCCCGTTCGCTCTCATCTTAGCTTAGGCTTGGCACGGGACTTGGTTTTTCTCTGGCAAATATTTATCAGCACTGACTTCAAAAAAAGATACAAATCAGAAATTGATTGTGACAGCAAAAATTACAAGTCACACTTCCAATTATTTTAGGCATTCGTTCTACAAAGCTGAATTATTATTCTAATAACTAATTCAATAAAAGTCAAATGTAAAGGTCAAAAAAGAAAAGCAAAATATATTTTTCAGTTATTTTAAATCGCACTTCAAATTCAGTTTCGTAAAAAATTTCATTCGTTGCTATAATTGTTAATTCAGGGTTTTTTCTGTTGATAAGTAAAGCGTTATTCTCAGGTTTTTATTGCTTTGGAAGCATCTGAAGAAGGACTGTGTTACTATTTTATCAATGAAACATTAATTAATAATGATTTAGATGTACAAAACAGTAGAGATAGGGGATATAATAATGATTCATATTTGAAGGAAAATAAGAGAGTGGCATATATAGGACGTTTAAGTTTATAAGTTCAATTTTGATATGGGATATCTTCACAAACATTAAAGTAGCTAACAAACTCTTACAGTCTCTGAAGTAAGCAATAATTTAATCTTTTGGCTGCACAATAAAGTGATCAATTTTCTTAATTCACTTTGATTTGATACGATTTTTAATAAACATGTTAATTTTAATGATGGTATAACATTAGCGGTTAATCTTGATGCTAATATAAAAAAAAGTTCCCTATTTGATTATGTGAATGCACTGATACTGAAAATAAAAAAAAATTACTGTTTTAAATTCAATTTTATTTAACAAGTGTGAAGTTATTTGAATTCTATTTAAGGAGAAAAGAAATGTTTATCTCCTTAAGTGTATGCGATATATATTTAAATTTCGAACTGAATTCGGCAATATGTCCAAAGATGATTTTAAACTCTTATGCAGAGTTTAATATTTTCTATAAGCTTCTAATGGCGATTTAATGCCTAAGGATTCAGTTATGATGTACAGTTGATCAACGATGATGTAATGATGTACAAAGTCCTCAGTGCCAATATTATTGATCCTTTAAGCAAGGTAAATTTCTCTTTAAGCTAAATATAATTAAATTTTACTAAAGATAGTCTGTGTGCCAAGATATAACGATTGACTTAAGTTTAATTGTAAAGAGAGCTATAGAAATTAACTTAGATGGCATTATTGCCAAAAGGGGAAGTAAGAAACTCATATTTCAATCAAATATTTAGTTTAGACAAAAAATTAAAATGCTATAGTTGGCTAATTTTTAGTTGTTTGGTATTGAAATGGATGTTAACATTTTTTACAGACCCCTTGCCCTGAAAAATACTACTATAGAATAAATAAGAGAGACTAAAAAAAGTTGAGAGAATTACTTATGTTTCTTCAGTTTTAGCATGAATTCCATTACTATAACAGGACTTTTAAAGCCTTTAAGATATCCGACAACGTTCGGAACCGTGATTTTAAAAAAGCGCTTAAATGGATAACTTTCATGATATTTAGTGTCACTCAGATTAGAATACATGCACAAAATTGTTTTAAGGACATTTTGACAAAAAAATATTATTTAAATACAATATTTTGGCAAAAAAATTAACTTAGAATAATCTTTTTTCAAAATGTTCTCCTTTTGTGAAAAATGCTTCTATTATTTTAATGTTTTGCCTGTATACAGCTTAGACCTCTTTACGGAGGCTCAACTAGAATTTTTGAAAAGTTTACATTATTTTCAGAGTTACCACTGATTGAAATAATTTTATTAGCGTTTTTTTTCTTAAAATTGCTCCCCTCTGTTGTCGTAAAACATGGATAAACCCACTTCTAAGTTATATGTTTCAAAAGTTCTAGTTGAGCCTCTGTAGAGAGGTCTGAGCTATATACAGGCAAAATATTATTATAATAGAAGCATTCTTCACAAAACTAGAATATTTTGAAAAAAGATTATTCTAGGTTAATTTTTTGCCAAAATATTGTATTTAAATAACTGTTTTTGCTAAAATGTACTTAAAACAATTATATACATATATTCTAATCTAAGTGACACTAAATATCATGAAAATTATCCATTTATGCGCTTTTGCAAAATCACGGTTCCGAACGTAGATGGGATACCTTAAAGTGGTTAACACAAGTAAATTTAAAACAACAATAATTTAAAATTTTTATTCAGCTGATTCTATAGAACCTTCTACAATCGGAATGAAGGGATAATTC
Organism: Trichonephila inaurata madagascariensis; assembly: GCA_019973955.1. Lineage (NCBI taxonomy): Eukaryota > Metazoa > Arthropoda > Arachnida > Araneae > Nephilidae > Trichonephila > Trichonephila inaurata. The sequence goes on from BMAV01002723.1 coordinate 8,669, forward strand.
TTCAGGAATGTTTACTATCTCTCTTTTACAGCTGTTTCAATATTTCTTTATTTCAGCTAAAACGAAGCAAATCTTTCTTGATAAAGCGCTCTGTTTACAAACCCTTACCCCTCCTATCAACAAGTTGTCCACTTAATGGCCGCTATGATATTTTCTCACCCCAAATTATGACTCATCACTTTCAACAATAATATCCTCAATTCTAATGTTAAATAGTTATTCTAAGAGTCACACATATGTATTGAATTCCATTATATATATATATATAAAGGTTTCATTTCAAAAATGTCAATTATTATCAATAACAAGTAAAAGTAAAATAAAAAAAAATTTAAGTCAATTCCTACTTAGATCAACAAAGAAAAATTTTTTATGAAATAGTTACAATTGTCATTCAAAACAATCATGTATATAAAATTTCAGTTCAAATGAATGCTTAAACGTGTGAAAAAAAAATCTTTTAAAGTTCTAACCCAAGTCGCTAAAATGAAACCAACGTGGCTGTATCTGTAATTCTTTAAATAATTAATTCCAGTCAATTAATTTTAATTAATTATAATTAAAGTATCGTATTTCTACTTGTATACGACTTGTGTCAAACAATAATGTATAGAAAATTGCAGCTCAAACGAGCGCTTTAAAATGCGAGAAAAAAACCTTTTCATGTTTTGACACAAGTCGCCAAAATGTTCGCAAAGTTGCCATAAATGATGTCAACGTGGCTGTATTTGTAATTTTTTGAATAATTAGTTTTAATCAACTAATTTTTGTTAATTATAATTAAACTACTGTATTGTCAACCAAAATAATCGTGTACATAAAATTTCAGCTCAATGAGCGCTTTAAAATGCATTTTATTAACGATTGAAAATTCAACGAAAATAAATAAATAACTAAATATATAGAGAGTGTGAGCTAATAGTGTGTAGAGGAATTTAAAGAAGTAAGTTACAACATTCACGACGTTCACAAATTTTGAGGTATATTTCACTATTAAGAGTAAGAATATCTTAATAAAAGTAGTTAATTAAAATTAACATGATATTTTTCTTAAAAACTTCATTTTTTTTATGAATCGTATGAATAAAAGCAGTTAAATTTCATAAAGATTCCTAGAAAAATCATTGTCTTTTGGGAGAGATAATTGTCATATTGATTAACTGATAATTATCTCAATTTTTTGAAGAACGTGTAAATTTTTATTTAGAAGAACTGAAGATTGTTTTTCTCTCTGTCAAAATTAATATTGCTTTTCAAATGTAATCTTAATGAGCAACGAAGTGACTAAGAAGGAAGCATTAAAAGGAATTAAAAATAATCATGTAGAACAATCATGGAGAATACGTTACAAGTATTGTCATAGTTCAAAGTATCTCTGATGGAAAAGAGACAGCCACAGACATCGCAACAAAGTCCGTAGATTATTAGTGCTTCCGGTAAAACAGTTTTGTGGTTGGCAATTAGTATGTGTACATATACCACATTTTAAATCCAAATTACAATCAAGACGTATACCACTTCTAAGAGTTGAAAACTTTTAATTTCTTTAAATATACTTTCATCGAAATATAATGCATCAAAATTAATACATGTAAAAATTAATGTTTACAGATCAAAAGGCCTTCTTAAATTTTCTGATTATGAAATGCTTCGAAAAACTAGTTAATTAGAACCATTAACTCATTTACTTTGTTAAAGTAAAATGATTCACGATTTTTTTTTCACTTTCAACTGATTTAATAAGGATGTATAATAATTTTAAGCTAAAAAATCTTCCAATTATAATGTTTGATAAGATGGCGAATCATAAAAGCTATATTCGCTTATTAAAAAATAAATTTACAAAGGAATCAACGCAATTATCAAATGGCAGCGGGAAAAAATCCTATCAATTTTTGAAAGACTGATTTATTACATGACTTTGGTGATGCGAATTTTGAAAAAAGCTCAGATGTTTCAAAAGCTATATATATCTAACGAACACATATGAATATTGTGCCGAGACTTAAACAGGGGCAATTATATATTCTAATTTTGATTATCGTTTGTTAAAAGTGACACACATTTGCTGAACTTAGTAATGACAGAGGCTAACAGGTGCAACATACTGTACGAAGATTATCTCCACACAAATGGCAGATTTTGAGGAAGTAAGAAACCCTACAACTTATAGGCCCGGTATTGATCAAGTATAAACATAACAACTGAACAATGGTGGAAAAAATCAAAACTTAAGAGGGTAAGAGGAATAATTTTGTGATACAGTGAGATATCCTAATAGACAAAGATAGCCGTGGTCATATCACGAAAGGTCATTGTAACGAATTCGGGGACTGAGAGTCATGAATTCGATTTCTTGTGCCACTAAAGAGCCACTGTGTTGATACACATTGAATCTCACGTTAGCGAGGCGCGGAAGCTTGGACAGTGAGTCCACCTCAGATATCATCCTTGTCACTTAACTGAGAATCGGTGCCAATGTTCTATGACTTATAGAATGCACGTTAATATAAAAAAAGAATAAGAAATCAAAATTTGATAGACAAAATATTTATCAGCATACTCTTAAGCAACAAACAAAATGATTGATAGTACATTGAGGTAAAGGACGAGCTGGGTGGCGTAGTTGGTTTGTCGTTAGCCTTGTGTGCCTAAGGTTGCTGGTTCGACCTCGGCCGAAGTCGGTGGATTTTCATGATGCAGAAAATTGACAGTGGCCATTCGCATGATTATGCGGCATGTAAGAGATCCCTTGAATGTCTGTTTGGCTTAGGTGCTCTGGGAAAAATTTAAATCCCGAGTACGGTTTCGCATCGCCAGAGCTCTGGTGCCTCCCTCTGGGGAGAAAACTGGGTGTCAAAATTACTTGCGGTGATGGGTATCCGCCTTATATGGTGCCGCACTAAAAAGATATACCAGCTCCCGGGGAATGTACTACGTCTGCAAAGGTAAAACACCAATCCGCAGCCCCATTAGAAACAATGAGGCAAAGGTTAATTACAATAATTAACGTCATGTTAAGTAATGGTCGCGTGTAAAAGAGTTTTAAAGATAGTTAAACTGGTGAGTATTTGAAGAGAAGGAGATGCTCGGGAGTATAGGCAGATAGAAAACTTTCAATAGTTCCGAGTTCTATATAGAGGAGTTCTATAGAGATGCCTCACACATCCCAAGTTTTGTTGTAAGACAAAGTTTTGAAAGATTTGTGGGATACGAGAGAAGAAAGGTTGCTTATTTCTGCTGATATATTAGAAGTAGGTAAAACAGTATCTATGTGTGAATGGAATAGACTTTATCAAGGCAGCTAATATTTTGTTAGACGCCTAAATGAAATCTTTCATCGTTTCAGATTGAAAGCCTCTTAAGAATCGGTTATAAGGAGCAGAAAAAGTGGTTCGGATGAATAGGGCCAAAGTGAATAATATGTTGTTTAGAATGTTTTGTCTAAGAGTTGAGGAGCCTGAATCCAATATTTTGTATGCTATTATTAGGTCCTTGGTGTTGTCCTCGAGTGGATCGGCTTTTACTTATTGATTGATTGATTTTAACTAATGTCACATTCTGAAACAATGCGAAGGTTATTGGCAACGGACTTCTTAATTTTGAACCACGATCGTATGACATGGCTGACACTTGAGCTGCCCCTCCTCCTAACTTTCTCACTATGCCAATGGGAGGATTTACGAAGGATTGCTTAACACAGGAACAAAGATGTATACCTGGATTAGGCTGAAACAGATATTTGAAAGACCCAAAGTAGTTTCATAAATAATGCGGCTTACGAGAAAAAAATTGTTTTTTAAAATTTCAAAGTTCTCGACGTAATTCTTTTTTGGACTAGGATTTGCCGTCGGAAAAGTAATGTAGAGCTTTTAATCCAAAATGTTTAGGGAATAATATTCTGCAAGAATTCCATGAACCCAGTTTTGGGTCCTTTTGGCATGTAAAAGATACATTGAAGAATTAAATTGTGTGCACGTTATTTTCCAAGGGAGAAATTATAAGTGAATATGCTTCAACATGCGATATTTGTCAAAAACTACAATACCTGCGAGATTCAATTCTCTAAAAACTTTCAGTAAGAATTAAACTTCCCTTGCAAAATTATTCTTATAATAATGCTTCATAAAATTGATTATGGGTTGTTTTGTTAATGGTAGTTTGATACATTATATTTGCTGTGTTAGAATATTAATGATTAATTTTTCAAATAATTTGTTTGCTTTTTAAAAGTTTTACCTACTTCTAATTAAATAGTTTACTGTTTTATATTATAGTATTATGGGACTTTTTTACTCTTAGGCATTATTTTTAATTCTTGAATGAAATTTCAAACTGCATTTTCTTTTCTTATTTCAGCCCAGTAATATACGCAAATGAAGAGAAAGGTTGGCGACTTGAAATGATGATGCCTAACCCTACAACTCAGTTCTAAGTCTGAGAGTTTGCTACTGTATTACTGTGGCCATTCTACACTGATCTGTACTACCTTGTCAAGTAGATGAAAAACCAAAGCCATTTTACGTGGATTTTTGTGTTTCTTAGGGACTCTGGAAATACTGACTGTCATAATTCAAATGCTATACTGTTCGAATTAATTGGGACAAACATATTTTCCTTGTCTGAGTTTGTATGTGATTACCAGTGATGCCCCGAACTGCCACAAATCGGTTATATCTGCATAAAGGTAGTGTGATGGCTCGACTTTGATTATAATTTACTGGTTTGACTAGTTTTAGTTTATCAGTAGCTCAGTTGTAGACATTTCAGTGTGGCAGCTGGTGGTTATAATTTTGCGTTCCGTGTAACACGTATTACTTTTGCTTTTTCAAAGATAGATATTACTCCAAGGAAGCGATCTAAAATAATCAAATGTTTCAAGAATTTTAAGAACATTTCAAAAGGTTCCGGAACATCCTCTCTAAAAGTAAAAGGAAAATGTGGGAGCAAGCGGAAAACTACTCCAGGAACCGATAAAATTCTAATAAGAAATTGCAAAATAAATCCAAGGGAGACAAGCATAGACCTTCGAAAGGATTTATTAGAGTACAATGTTGAAGTGAATACCTCAATTGTGCGCAAAAGCCTCTGAAAGTTAGTCGTAAGGCAAAAAGCCCGAAGATAAAACTAACTCAGAAAATGATGAAAAAACGTTCAGCACGGGCCAAAAAATACTGATCTTGGACTGTTAAAGGCTCATTCACACCAAGGCGTACAAACGTCGAGTGTTAAGCGTCTAGCCAATCAGAGACTTTTTCTCAGGCGAGAGGAAGACTCTGATTGGCTAGACGCTTAACACTCGACGTTTTACGCCTTGGTGTGAATGCGGCTTTACGACTGGAAGATGGTAATTTTCAGAGATGAAATATATTTATTTGTGCAGAGGTATACAAATCAAGTGCAGTAAGACAAAGTGAAGATGAAACTCTGTTACCATATCTTATCCAACAGACTGAAAACACCCTTCTGAACAGATGTTTGGGTTTTTTTTAACAACAAATGGCACTGGATATTTAGTTTCTCTTATTCTGTCAAATACATGAAAATATTAAGTAGTAGGATTGTTCGATTTGTAACATTAGACGGAACATTTCAACAGGACTTGACTCTGTCACAATCCGATATCAGTCCAGATTTTTGTGCGGGGAAATAAAATACAAGTGCTTGTTTGGCCTAGTAATTCACCAGACCTAAATCCTATTGAGAACTTATGGCGTATTCTCAAGAATCTTTTAGCCAAGATAAATTGCACGACAACAGAACAGATGATAAACAAGTGTAGTTCCACGATGGTAAAGTCAATAACATGCGTGCCATATTGATGGATTTAATTCCAAAACGTGTTCAAGAGGTCATTTCTACTAAAAGAGGACATATTTCATTCTAATACAGAGATTTTTCAGTCTATTTAAGATATGTAATGATTAAAAGCTAAGGTTTCAGAAAAAAAATCGGGTTTTTTTCTTCCCCGTTTGCCCAATTAATTCGAACAGTACAGTATATGAATAGTGTTGAATGCGACTTCCAAAACTTGTTCCTTTGAATATTACTGATGCTGTTGTGTATATTTTGTTGGAATACATGGCGTGTTCATGGATTATTCTTCTTCAAAGGTGAAAAGAGTATGTATTTTCTTCTTTGTTTCCTTCAGAGTTCTAGGTACTTTTTCACCTCTTGCCGTTCATAGACAATCTGCGTCACAACGAATTACGTGGCATTCGAAATGTTTTCGCTTGTTGATATGTCAAATAAACACGCAATAGTACTTGTTGTTATACCAAATACACCCAAGTATATATATATATATATATATATTAGTTACAAAAAAAAACAATAATTTTTAAGGTTACTTTTTAAAACAGAATTGCCCTATGAATTTCATAGAAAATTATTTTTATCACGAATGCTTTAAGGTATCCGACTACGTTCGGAACCGTAATTTTGCAATAGCGTATAAATGGATAATATTTATGATATTTAGTGTCACTTAGATTAGAAAATGTATATAAAACTGTTTAAAGAATAGTATTACAATAAAAAATTATTTAAGTACAATATTTCGGCTAAAAATTAACTTAGAATAAACTTTTTTCAAAATGTTCTCCTGCTGTTTCAAAATGTTTCAAATGTTTCAAAATGCTTCTATTATAATAAAATTTTGCCTGTATACAGCTCAGACTTTTATACAGAGGCTCAACTAAGATTTTTGAAAAATTCACATTATTTTCAGAGTTACAATCATTTGAAATAATTATCGGCGTTTTTTTTTAAAATGTCTCCCCTCTGTTGTCGTAAAACACGGATATATAAACCCACTTCTAAGTTATATATTTCAAAAATTCTAGTTGGACCTCTGTACAGAGTCTGGGCTATATACAGGCAAAATATTATTATAATAGAAGCATTTTTCACAAAAGGAGAACATTTTGAAAAATGTTTATTCTAAGTTAATTTTTAGCCGAAATATATTGTACTTAAATAATTTTTTATTGTAATACTATTCTTAAAACAGTTTTATATACACTTTCTAAGTGACACTAAATATCATAAATATTATATATTTATACGCTTTTGCAAAATCGTAGTTCCGAACGTAGTCGGATACCTTAAATGTATGAAACAATTTGTTACTTTTTTATATTTCATGTTCGATTTTAGAAAAAATTATTATTTGTTTTTCCCAGTTTTCTGAAATTTATATTTAGTTTGAAATTATATATACTTTTTTTCTTCACACTTTGACGGATCTTTACACGACCTTCACACTAATCCTCTTGGGGAATCTTTGGCTAGCATTCGCGTTTAATTTACAGCCATCCCTCTGAAGAAGAAACCGGGATATTCAGATTTGTTAGACTATATGAAGTCAGAGTTTTATAAGTATAGAGAAGGAGGTAAGAAGCAGCTACATTCACTACGAAGGTGAGATTGAATGTTTACTTTCGCATGTAAAGATTAAGAGTGGTGTTTTCCCACTGTGTTGAGTTAGTAGATTTGAGGTTAGGAATCAACGAAAGATTACGTTGAGTTAAATACTGCCTACCTTCGGACCCAATTTTTTTTCTAAAAACAAATTTTTGAAACAAATTGAGTGTTTTTAGGAAGAAAAATAAAAAAAAAATATTTAAATGCATAAAAATTTTAAATAAATATTGTACTTTTAGAAAAATTGGTTGTTTTCAAGGAAATTTTACGAAATTTTTACTAAAACGGGTAATACTGTATAAAAATTTCTAATACAATACATAATTTTCTTTATACACAACATACACAATACGGTGCTCTTCAAAATGAGCCAAAATCTAGGAGAAATATTAAAATACAAAAAAAAAATTACTGACAATTAAACATAATAATATGAAAATTTTGATATTTTTTAAAGTTTTTTTCTTTATAAAAACTACCCTAAATGGAAAAAATATTTTACCTACAAAAAAACTTGTGGCCACTTTATGAAAAATAGTATAATAAACATTCCCACAAAATTTCAAAACGTTATCTGGTTTGATTCTTAAGATATCATGTATTTGGTATAGATTTTCTTTCGAAAACATAATTTTGAGAAAAACTCATTTAAAGTTTTATCTTACAGCCCTTTTTCATAGAGTGATGTTTTTTAAAATCACTATAACTTTATTTCTATTTCGCGTAAAAGAAAAAGAAAAACTGTTTTGGAAAGAAAAATGTTCACACTATAGGATTTTGAAAGAAAGAAAATGCCTTATGTAGACGAAAAACGACATTTTCAAGGTAGGCAGTCACCTTTAGTAAGTTGATTCAACATATTTGCTTAACATCATTGCTTTCTCCGTGCTACTCATTTAACATTCACCTTGAGAATAGATTGTTGTTGGTTAGTTTGTCTGACTGAATAAATAAATGTGTTTATAGAATTCTCTGTTTCTTCCTCCCTTTCCCCTACACGTCTAGGTGCTCGCGAGAGAGGCGCTGGTCTATTACAACACAAATGACGTTTCTTTGAATTTTATGGAAGTAATTAAGTATACAGATTGTTATTCAGTTTCTGAATATTTTCCCAAAATATTTATATAAATTCATTTATAATTTATTATTATTATTGTTATTATAATAAAATTATTGATAATATATATATATATACACTGGTGTGCAAAACTTAAGCAACAGGTGGGTTTATTGCCATAACTTCACGAAAAATCATCTGAGAGACATGAAATTCTGAAATGAGGGAGAGTATTATGTACGTAAAGGATGACGAAAGCATCGGCGCTGAAAAAGGAATACAACGCATACGGTATGGAATCAAAAAAAAACAAGCTTTATTGAACGCATAGTATCGTGACTCATGATTGTCTATCCAACAGGAAGAACAACAAGCAGATGTTCCTTAATATGGTATATGCCCCCCCCTTACTACAATGGTTGCTTCGCACCGTCTCCGCATACTCAGAACCAGCTGGTGCAACATTTCTTGAGGTAGGAGTGCCCATTCCTCAATCAACATCTGTTTGAGTTGTTGGTTGTACTCCGGATGATGTAAGCGTGTGGCAATACGTCTCCCCAAAGCATCCACACATGTTCGATGGGATTTAAATCTGGGGAGCACGCTAGCCAATCCATTCGAGTGATATCTTCACGTTCCAGCAGCTTCTCAACAGCAAGAGTGCGATGTGGCTGTGCATTGTCATCCATAAAAATGAAATCTGGGCCAATGGCACCTCGGAGAAGACGCACATGAGGAAGAAGTACCTCCTCACAATAGCGATCCCCGGTTACAGACCCTCTGTCGAAAATGTGAAGCTCAGTTCCGCCGTTCAGCATAATGCCAACCCAGACAAGAACTCCAGGACCACCGTAACGATGTCTTTCCTGATGTTACTGGGATAAAACCGGGTCCCGATCTCTCCAAATCAAAACACGTTGAGAATCGCTTCTGGTACTGAACCGACTCTCATCCGTAAAGAAGGACACGACTCCATTGATCAGTTGTCCAGTTTTTGTGCTCTCTGGCCCACTGTAAACGGTGGCTTCATTGGCCATCTTTCAACGGGAGGCAGCGTTCAGGACGGCGGGTGAACAGGCCCCCTTTGTGAAGATGTCTGGCCACAGTAAACCGCTACACTTGTCGACCTGTTGCTGTACAGAGTTTCTTAGCAATGGCGCTTGCTGACTTCTGTTGACCTTTTTTCGCCTGCAGGATGATATATCAGTCATCCCCTGCAGTTGTCGTCCTCGGGCGGCCACACCAACCTTTTTAACAGCTGTACCTGTGGTTTGGAACGCTTGCCAAGCGCGCGAAACGACACTTTTGTTGTTTCCCGAACTGTGCAGCTGCCTGGTGACAGTACGCCCCTCCTCCAGCTTTCCGATCATTCTTCCACGTTGAAGTCGTCCAGGTGATTTCTTCTAGCCATATTTCACGAACTGACTCACTTGCACTTGCAGAAATATGGGGGTTGTGTCTCCGTCCTTCATTTCATTCCACTGTTGAGCAGCGCGCGCCGACATCACGCGTTTGCGTACGCTCACATCGCTTCTGACGTTTTGTTCCTGATATTTGCATACGCATGACGTTTCTACTGACTTACGTATTCCCTCTACTGATCTCCGGACCTCCTTTTCTGCAATTTCATGGCTATCTGCTAAATTTTTACATTGTTGCTTAAGTTTTGCACACCAGTGTATATATATATATATATATGATAAATGATTGATAACTGACATTACATTTGTTCTTGTACCTCTTCTCGTAAAACGTAGATAAATTTTCAAATTTCATGCTTGGGTACACATGTTCACATATTAAGATTCTTCAAAAAAAAAAGAAAAATCAGAATTTAAAAAAAAATATCTTACATTATACGTGCACCTTTAAATCTAATGCATTTTGTTTTCCTTGTTCGTTCTTATTGTTGATAAATATTATTATTTTTTTAAAAAAAGTATCTGCAAAATGGAAACGTTGGCAACAGTAAAGAAACACGTGTTTGCTTTTATCATGTGATTATGACGTCTCATCATTTTATGAACTGATTGGCTGGAAACACGTGATTATGTATCCAATTAATGACGTCTCATGAATTTAGTCCATTGTCCTCGTATTGCTTCAGAGCACTAAGTTTATAATCAATCAATCAATCAAACGGTTTCCCACGTGCATTTTCTTTAACTAGCGTCTTTAGATTCTTTTGTGTTCAATGTTTGATATGAAAACCTCGCCTTGTGGAAGAACTGTAATGTATGCAATTGAATCTTAATCCGGGGTGTAACGAACGAGTTCTTCACACGAAAAATAGGATTGAAGATTACGGGAGCACGTTATATGCCGGATATAGAAATGATAGCTTTAAAAATAAAAAGATGAGCATAAGAAAAATTAGATTTCTGTATGTATCTGGACATTTTTTATTAAAAAAAATAACACACCTTATGTACTGACGACGCTACTAACACCTTTTTCATTACTAACTATATATATATATATATATATATATAATCAGGTTTTTCTTCCACGTGTTGTATTAGGCTTAACTTTTCAAATCCCTCCCCCCTTTCCTGTTATGTCAAAAATTTCTGCTTACGGAGAAGGTTGGATCCATAAAGCATTGCGAACCCTAATTCGATGGCCTAATTCAGCGACAGCTTTAGAAATCAAAATAGGGGTCTCCAGTTTAGTCCAAAGACTTTTTTGTATCTACATTTGTTGTGTCTGGTGAATTCCAATTTCTTCCTTCTTTAGCACTGTAGGTTCTAGTACTTCTTCACTTTTATTTTATTTTACTATATATATATATATATATATATATATATATATATATATATGATGAATCCCCCCAAACCTTCAAGAGTTAGTTGGGGTAAAACCTACCAGAACAACTCAACCCGCCTCCCGCATAAGGTTTTGACTTCGACTCCGGTGAACTTACGAACCACGTGAGTGAACGACGCACTGGCTGCTGATCAAAGCGGAAAATAAGACTCGCTTGGTCATGGTTTGGAGTGCAGACTGCTTTGCGAATATTGAAATAAAATATTGTGATATGGTCGATCTTTGGCGACCATATCTTTGGTGGTCAGCGTGAATTAGAGGTGTGGGGTTCTCGAAATGAATAGACATTTTAGAATTCTTAATATGACTTTTAAGAGTTTAACTTAAAGTTCTTATATATTGAACAAAATTATATTAAGTGAGAATAAACCAAAATACGTAGCCGTAGCTAAAACGGATCGCGCAACTTGGATCACTTATCTAAATAATTATATTATCCGCCTACTTTCAATCCTAATAATATTACGAATTTTGATATCAAATAATCTGTCCTACCTTGAATTCCACGCAACGGTTCAATCACTTTCAGAGAGACAGTTAGGCACGCGTGCAATAGTATGCACCTTGTAGTAATGGCTAGGAAACCGTGAATCTTTGGTAGGCCGTCAAATTACACTTCTATCTTTTCCAAACAGAACTTTCTCTAAATTGCCATCCCGCTTACTAAAACTTCTGTTCTTTTAAAGGCTATATTATTTGCATCTACACTTGCATTTCACTTCTTGGATTTGGGTTGGAAAAGATTTGCCATTAATCTTGGCCTTTAAAGAACCCAGAGGTTATGTTACAGAAAAGACGCGTGAGCCCGTCACAATATATTATGATAAACGCGGCTCCACGTTGCATTTCTCCTGTAAATCTAAGAATTACTCCAAAACATGATAAAACCGGTAGGGTGTGAAACCTGCTTATCTTGGCAGGTATAAAAAAGACTGCTTCAAAAATTGAATAAGAGCACAACATAGAGAAAAAAAATTGTACGGCTACATAGATCGGAATACGATTTATTTAAAAGAAAGTTTCTTCAAAGACTTCATTTCGAAAATCGAAGGAATTCTAATTGTGTGTGTGTGTCAAGAAAGTTCTCCAAATAATTCATTGTGATAATCAACAGAACAGAAGTCTACAAGTACGTTTCTTCAAATTCCAAAAGTGAAAGTCCAAAAAGCGAGGAAAAAAGGAAAACTTTTTAAACACTTTGTTTTGAATAATCAAAGGAACTCGTCAATATTCTTACTCATCAAATGCTAAAATTTTGTGATGGATTCCAGTGTTTCAAGTTCGTAAGTTTAATTATTTTAAGAGAGAGTTCGTAAGATAATTACTTAGAATTCTGTTATGGTAAATTTATTATAATTGACTTGCATTCATTATTAAGTTTGAATAAGTTGATGCATGATTTGGCATATTTATTTTATTTCTTATATTTTTGTATATTTATTTGATTTGGGTATATTTTGGTATATTTATTTTGATTTGGTATATTTTGGTATATTTATTTGATTTCTTATATTTTGGTATATGTTTCCTTTAAAACTGCATTGATTTCCTTCGCATATAATTATTTTTAATTGGGATAATTTGTTTATATGTAAAACTTTTTGATATGGTTTTTCGGTGTAAATTTTACACTTATATTTATTCAATTCTTAAACTTTGTATGCAGTTACGTGGTGGTAAGAAAGCAAATATGTGTGTGTGTGATGGAAACAAGTGATATATCAAAAGCTCAAACTTCTGAAAATCAATTCAGTTAATAGCTTTTGATCCAAATAATTCTATGCAAGTAATTTCATGGTTAAAATACTTCAATGATAAATGTCAAAAATTGAACCTAGATGATTCTTGGAAAATTACCAATATATCTAACTATTTAAAGAACAGTGCAGTAACGGATTACATTAATTGTTATGATAAAATTAACAATTGAGAGGAATTCACTTGTTTCTTAACAGAAAAATATCTTGCGCCATCAATTACTAGTTTAAGTGATTTCACGCAAATAAAATTTAATGGAAAGGAAATTGTTCAATACTTCCATGAAAAGTTGGAAATTGGCAGACAATTGTATTTACCCAGATCTATGATATTGGAAGGATTAACAGATGGCTTATCCATTGATTTAAGGCAGTTACTCACTATAAATCCTCCTAGTAACCCAACAGAATGTAAAGTAACCGTGACTAAATTATTAAAAATTCAAAACAGTGAACAGAACAAAATTGAAAATCCTAGTAATTCTAGTACCCCAATATTTAATGCTTCTAGGGAAAACTACCAGGACTGGAAACCTAGACATTTTAGGCCAAATAAATTTGCACAAAGACAGGTTCCCAAACAAACTTCTAGAACATTTAACAGTCCGAAAATGCACTTTCAGAGTAACTTACCACCTAACCCGTGTCGATTTTACGAATGCCAGGGAATTGAAAATGCCTATCATTGGGCTCACAAACTTGTCCTTTCAGACTCTCGGCAATACAAGTACTCAATCAAATACCTATACAACCAAATGTTGACCTTCCAACCGAGGAATTTCAAATTTGACAATTATTGGAAACATCTGGATATATTAAAAGGAAACCCTTACCATGTATCAGTAGCGCACACAAAAATTTTTAAGGAGGGGTGGGGGGGTCCGGGGTCGAAAGTTCACCATTCTTGTATTTTGCTCCTTTTGATTTTATCGATTTTCGGAAACAAAACACAGTAAAAAACTAATTATTGAATAAATAATTAGCATTAATTAATAAAATTAGTCATTAATAACAAATACTTATTTAAATTTTACGTATTATATACTTAGAATTATAATCAATAAAAAAAAAGTATACTGCTTTGGGGAAGGGGGTCCGGACCCCCAGCCCCCCCCTTGTGTGCGCCACTGCCATGTATCCTTGATACCGCGGTTCAACTATCTCCATTATACCTCATCATTTTGTAAGTAAACACCAGTTAAAAAAGAAAAATTCTCAAAGCATAATTGTACAACAAACCCAGGATACAATTAATCTGAGTAAGACATGTTCTTTTTATCTAAAAATAGGTGCTATTTCTAAATTAGTAACGATGTATGTTGTAGATCACACTTTACCCTATCTTATACTTGGACTACCAGAACTGTCAAAATTTAAACTTACTATTGACTGCAGTCATCTGCAAATAAAACAAAAGGGAAATGTAAATAGAATAAATAAATACAAAAATGAACAAAAAATATTGTTTACATATAAACGAAGAGACAACGGTTACTCCTCCTCATTCTCAAATCTCTGAGGATCAAAATGTTCTACCGCAGATTGTCATAGAGAATAGGTGTGAGTTAAGAGAAATACTTTCCCATTATGATTCAATTTTTTCTAAAGACAAGTATGATGTAGGTCAATTAAGAGTTGAACCTCAAAGAATTATACTCAAATCTGACTTACCAGTTCATCTCAGACCTTATCGTACTTCTCCTATTCAGGTGTGACGGCTCACGCGTCCTTTCTCTAACATAACCTCTGTGTTCTTTGACGGCCACGATTAATGGCAAATCTTTTCCAACCCAAATCCAAGAAGTGAAACGAGGGTATAGATGTAAATAAGATAGCCTTTAAAAGGACAGAAGTTTTAGTAAGCGCGATGGCAATTTAGAGAAAGTTCAGTGTAAAAAAGGTAGAAGTGTAATTTGACGGCCTACCCAAGAATCACGGACATTTCGCCATTTACTACAAGGTGCATACCATTGCACTCGAGCATAGCTGAATATCTGAAGTTGATTGGACCGTTGCTTGGAATTCAAGGTAGGAAGATTATTTTCCGAATTCGAAATATTATTAGAATTGAAAGTAGGCGGATAATATAGTTATATAGATAAGTGATCCAATTGCGCGATCTGTGTTAACTACGGCTACGTGTTTTGGTTTATTCTCACTTAATATAAGTTTGTTCGATATATAAGTAATTTAAGTTAAACTCTTAATAAAAGTCATATTAAGAATTCTAAAATGTCTCTTCATTTCGAGAATCCCACACCTCTAACTTACGCTGAAACCCCACGATATGGTCGACAAAGACCGACCATATCACACAGGAAAAAGAAATTAAGGGTCAAGTTGAGAAATTATTGCATGCTGGATTAATTAAAGAAAGTAATAGTCCCTATTCAGCCCCAGTAACCTTAGCTTTTAAACGTGATGAAGGTAAAAAGACCAGACTTTATTTCGAATAATATTATAACAAACGGATATAAAAGAACAACAAAAATTTAATGCTCACCTCCGAACACTTAACATCTCTTCTCTACTACTATCTTTCCTTTTTCGGAAGAAATTTTGTTCGCTTTGATTATTTTTAAAACTGACCCAAGGTTAGGCCGGGCCGCAAAAATGTTCGTTGCGGGACACGAGTTCTACACCCCTGGTGTACGTTATACGAAAAATATGCCTAAGAGTTAAAACTAGCAGTTTGAAAGTATAGAGTAGCGTAACACGCCGGAATATACGGTATAAAGAATGGTAGCGAATGAGAAAAAAGAGAGACAGAGAACTCTTAGAGAAGTCGCTTAAGAACAATACAGAGATTATAACTGCAATAAGATACTCAAAGTAACCAGGGACACAGTATGTCGACTTGAAGGTTCAAACAACTTCATCAACTTAAGAGATCGCAAGAAAATATATATTATAATTATAATTTACTGGTTTAAAAGTCACGTTAAGTAAACCACTTCACTTATTTAATTTATTTTGATTATTCGAGAATTGGAATAAACTAGTTAAAGTTTTAAGATTGATTGGCAATGTTCATATATATATCTCATTATCAACGAAATGAATTCGTTTGAATACTTTTTTGAATATACATATATGCTGAGAATTCTTTTGAGCAAGGGGGACAACGCGTGGCCCGCCTTTAATAATTCTGCAGCCCGCGAGATTCTTTACAACTTTACAAAATACGATTTTTTTGCGCAATATCTTTGTTTTTAGTGCAGTGTTTTGTAACAAATAAATCCCATAATTTTTTTTGTTTCTATTTTATCACGTTGCTTGTGTTCTTATAAGATACTTAGAAGTGAGCAGTATTGCATTTCAAGGATACCCCGCAGTATTACGCTTGTGATTCCTGTAACTTTTTTCAACTTACACCTGCGAGTCGTTCATTTCGAAAACGAAATTTATCAAACATAAACAGGGCTCAAACTTGTAACATCAATTACGATGTGTAAATACACGCTTTCAAGATCGACGCGCAATAACTAAGTGAAAGAACTAAGAGATAAATATCTCATTATTTAAACAAATTAAACATTATTTGATAGTTCCATTATACTTATTATATTATCTACGTTTGTATATGAAAAATAATGAAAACAATAATAATAGTTAATTCTTTTTTAAAATTTTCTCGACAATAAATATTTGTTATGGGTCCAAATCTAATATAAAGATATATATTTTTATATGCGGCTGCGGGATTCTAATGTTTTACCGAAGTGGCCCGCAAGGTCATTTGGGTTGGCCACCCCTGCTCTAGAGCAATGATTCTTAAACTGTGGTTCGCGGACCCCTGGAGATCCCCAGCGCCTTTCTAAGAGGCCCACGGATTTTCCTCTTTTACAGACTCTGAAAGGTCTCGTGGAAAAATTGAAAGATGTGCCATCTTAGACTAAATCTCTATATTCTCCCACCCCAATGAAAAAATACAAGAACGTGTATTTCGATCAAGAATATTAAGTCGGGGAGGAGTGTTCAAAGTATTGTGGGTCCTCGATATTTGACTGATACATTAAGGTATCCGACTATGTTCGGAACTGTGATTTTGCAAAAGCGTATAAATGGATAATATTTATGATATTTAGTGTTACTTAGATTAGAAAATGTATATAAAATTGTTTTAAGAATAGTATTACAATAAAAAATTATTTATGTACAATATTTTGACAAAAAATGAACATAGAATGACCCATTTTCAAAATATTCTCCTTTTGTGAAAAATACTTCCATTATAATAACATTTTGCTTGTATATAGCTCAGACCTGTGTACAGAGGCTCAACTAGAATTTTTGAAACTTATAAATTAGAAGAGGGTTTATCCATGTTTTACGACAACAGAGAGGAGAAATTTTAAGAAAAAAACGCCGATAATTATTTCAAGTGAACAGCCAACTCTGAAAATAATGTGAATTTTTCAAAAATCATAGTTAGCCCCACCGTGTCGAGCTATATACAGGCAAAAATATAATATAATAGAATCATTTTTTACAAAAGGAGAACATTCAAATAAGGTTATTCTAAGTTGAACAGCCGAAATATTGTATTTAAATAAAAAAATTTTGTCAAAATGTCCTTAAAACAATTTTATACATTATTCTAATCTAAGTGACACTAAATATCACAAAATATCCATTTATGCGCCTTTTAAAACACGGTTCCGAACGTAGTCGGATACCTTAAAGAGGGCAGCTGCGATCGAAAGTTTAAGAACCGCTATTCTAGATATATGAATACATTGGTATGCTGTGATCAGTAAAACTAATACGGTTTTCTGTTATTTAATATTTTGTAAAGGCCTGGCGCATAGCATACTTGGAGGCTTGGCACATAGCGCACGATTGACTACAAAGAAGGCGCTGCTGTAGACTATTTTGGCCTTTGAGCGGGATGGAGAGAAGAAGACGGTGGTCTCGAACATGAAAATGAAGGAAGAAGCCGGTAGCAGGGGTGGCTCTAGGACCGGACAAACCGGACCCCTGCCCGGGGTGGCAAATTAGGGGCGGCATTTGGATATAATTTGAAAAATATTTCCTTTTTGTAGCAAAAAATTTTATATATTTTCTGATATATTATTGGGTGTAAATTTAATATTTCATTTTACGTGTCTTACTTCCTTATTTTGTACTGTGTTTAATGTGAGTTTTCTTTTGTGTTGAAATTAAAGAGTTCGAGTCGTGAGTACATGTTCAATCATGAAACATATGATAAGCTTACACATATTTCAGTAATAACTTTCTCCCCATCCAGGAGTTTTGTCACAACGGACATTCCTTTCACCCATACGACGTCCGGTGTCCACTATCCAAAAGGGAACAGGGGCAATAAGAATTTCCTAGAGATATAGAGTCAGAGGAGATGTTTTATTTTAGTCTTGGGTGTACTTACTATAAGTTAAAATAAACGTTTGTGATCTCCACCATCAGTAGCCTCTTTTTAAAATTAATTAGCATGCTGAAATGGACAATTCCTTCTCTACATTTTACTCATTTTAAATAATAACAGGTAATTATGTCCTCATTTTCGAATTATTTTGTACTTGACTTAAAATCATTTATAATAATGTTTGGCTGCCTTTTTGTTCGCAAGACTTTTTCAAGTTGTTTCGGTGTGTAACTGTGTGAAAAATTTATTTTTTTTAATTATAATTTTTTTGCTTTGGAGAGAGGGGCGGCATTTTTCATTTTTGAACGGAGTGGCAAAACTGCTAGAGCCGGCCCTGCCGGTAGTTCCCTATGTCATTTATAAATATAAATAGAGTTGTACATAGAGTGATGTGGTTTAAAGAAAAATAATAAAAAACGGTAAATTCGGCAAATAAGATTGATATTTAATTCAACTACATGACGATTCAACAATTTCTTTTTATTAATTAGAGATCTTTCATAATAGAAGTACAGCTTTTATAATGATTTTTAAGGTATTCATTGTAAGAAAGGTTCTGCTTTCGGCAGTGCCGTTTTATCCATTCGACGGGCACTTGAGGCGGGCACCCAAGGGCCCGAAAGGGTCAGGATAAACTACACTTATCCAAATTTTCTGGTTATAAATATCGATCAGCTAATGCCAAAGGGGCCTGTAGATCTTCTACTCCCAGGGCCCGAAATTAGCTTAAATCGGCTCTGACTTTCGACAGGCTTTATTTATTTTTTTTTATTTCCCAAGCAAACTTAAGGCAGCTAATTGGTATTCTGATACAGAACAAAAAGAAATGCATGGTTTGAGAAACGCATTATAATGATTATGATTGAAAATGCGCTATATGCCCTTTTTTTTTTTTCCCCTTAAAAAAACCCAAATTGAATAAATTCTAAACTTAACTGAAAACCTCAGATCTTTTAATTATTTCGAAAGTTGTGTCTTTATTCGAAGAAACAAAAGAAATCTTTTTACCAATTCTTCAATATATATATATATCAGTAGCGCACGCAAGAATTTTTCAAAGGGAGGAGGGTCCGGGATCGAAAGTTCACCTTTCTTGTATCATGCTCCTTTTGATTTTGTCGATTTTCGGGAACAAAACACAGTAAAAAACTAATTATTGAATAAATAGCATTAATTAATAAAACTAATCATTAATAACAAATAATTAAATTTTACGTACTATATACTTAGAATTATAATCAATCGAAAAAAATATCAGGGGCTTTGGGGTCTGGACCCCAGGACCTCTCCTTGTGTGCCTACTGAAAATTATATATATATATATATATATATATATATATATATATATATATATATATATATATATATATATATATATATATATATATAAAAAATTTCTACCAAAACCAAAATAAAACCCATGGTTAAAGGATAAAAAATTTTTAGTTGAAAAAAAGGGGTTTTGTCAAAGCCGAAAGCCAGCGCATGAATGGATATGAGAAATATGCGAAATGAATAAAATGATGAGAATTTCCACGCTTTTACGTCAAAATCAAGCAGTACCTCGGGAGAAGAGTATCATTGGATTCTGATACAGCCAATAGGAGACGGCTTATCTCCGTGACGTCATTGAACTCCTCCTCGAAAAGTGGAACGAAAGAATTTTAACTTCCGGAATAGGGGAAATCAGACCGTGGTCTTTAGTGTTTATTTCAAAAGGGGCGAAAAACTTGTTTCTTTTTTGAATTTTGGTTTTTTTTAAAGATTTGTAAAATAAAATCAAATGTTTTGGAATATGGAGGACTTTTTTCACCCGGGTAAAAGGCAATGGCAATAAAAGATTTTTCCCCTTTAATTTTTGAAAAAAATTTAAAGCCCCCCTGTCTGTGAGGTATATTTATGTCATTTAAACCCTTTTTTCAAAATTGGGATTATTTTTTCAGCAATTTTCAAATTTAGAAACATATTTTATTGACGTGTAAATAAAACTTTTTGCCCAAAAAAAATTGTAAAAAATATTTTTAGCCCCAATATAATTCAAGTACAGAAAAAAAAATGAAAAATTTTAATCACAAAAAAGTGAATTTTTTAAAAATTTTTCTTCTTTTTTAAAGTTTATCAGTCGTTTTTATAAAAGTTCTGTTATCTTTTTTTACCTTTCTTTTCCCGAGAAAAGAAAAAGCATAGAACGAGAACAGTTCTTTGATGAGAAATAAAAATTTTGCTTTGAAATCTTGCTGTATATATTAATTCATGAAAAATATTTAAAAGTCTATAATTTCTAATGCAAATACTGTACTGAAACTCGAAAGGTACAAAAAATTATACTAAAGAAAAAAAGAAGAAAAAAAAACCCTAAATTTTTCTTTATATTTTTATTTCCATAAAAAAGGGAAAATTTTTTAAAAAGTTTTTTTTAAAATTTTTTGAACTTTAAAAAAGTTAAAAAAGGGAGGAAAAAATTAATTTTCTTTTCTGAAGGTTACTTATAATTTTAGAAAATGCCAATAAAAATTGGTTAAATTTTTAGATAAAATTCAATAAAAAATCCAAATAAAAACAAAAATAATTCGAACTCCACGAAAAAAAATGCCTTATACGAAATTTGAGGAATCTTAATGAAATTGTAAAAACACTTAACTCTGTTGCAATTTTTTTTAAATTTTTAAATAGTTTTGTCTAAATTTTTCTTATTTAAACATAAGTTTTTTTTGCCATGTTAAATCATTAAAATTTTTTAATTCTAATTTTTTAAATTAATATCTGATATGTTTTTTTAAAATATTTTGTGCTGATATTGATATAAATATTGCTTAAACTGTATTTATCATGATCTCATTCGGCTGAAATTTTTCCGGGGTTTTATAAAAATAAAACTTTATTTGTGTGTTTTTTGAAAATAAAAACCCCAAAAATTTAATTTTTACAAAATAAAGGACTTTTGCGAACATTTTACATTGCCTTTCTCTGAGATATTCGTATTAACTATTCTGATTTTTTAAAAGAATGATGAAAAATTATCACAAAAAATCCATAATAATAAAGTATTCATAATTTTTTAATGAAATTCGAATGTATTACAATTATTTCATTAACATGTGTGATCTTATTACTTAATTTGTTATATTCTTCTCATTATTTGCCTTGTATGATGTGATTTAATTAATGATTATAAGAGATAGAAATGTTTCGTAAATAGTTTCAAAACAAATAGAATTTGAATGAAAAAGCAATTTCAGATGAAGGCATGTATCTATCAAGGCAAAAAATATAATATTTATTAAATAAAGGCAGAAAGAAAATGAATAAAAGAGACAAACGAAAGATATAAAAGTTTTTAAATAATGTAAAATCCTTTAAAAATAATAAGATTGCGAACATAATTTGTAACTTTGAACGTGATAAAATATTTGAAAACAAACTTTACTAACTTTAAACTATCTTTGTATCATAAGTATCAACAACGATGTATGCGCAAATATTTGATCATGTATATAACAGTTCCGAAAAAGTGGACATAGAATATTGGTTATAAAATTGTGAATACTTTTTAAAAAGCAATTTTAAAAAAAAAAGTAATTTTAGAATTTTTTTTTTTAATTTACTGAATTTCTAATACTTATTCAATGTGTTATTTTTATTCGGTTTTGAAAAAATCATTTTTAAAAAATTATACATCAAAACAGCTGTAATTCAAGGGATAATTGTTTACTTTATTTTTATATGAAAACTATTTAAAGATAACCCGTACAAAAATTCTTTACTTGACAAAATATAGGAAACATTTAGCATTCAAATTTAAAATGTATACAAATTAACCAATGAAACATCTAAGAATATTATCTCTTCGGTCATTCGAATTTGAAATCCATAAAATTAATTTTTATGGATTTTTAATCAAAGAAAATCAGTCAATATGTGAACATATAGAAGTTTATCGGATATGGTTCAGCTTCATTGGAATGAAGTGCTATTTGTCATTTTATAAGAAATATAACGATGAAAAAAAATAAAGAAACAGCGTAATCAAAAGAATAAATTTTAAGAATATCTTAATTTTATAACTGTATACATATCTCAGTTAAGTATTCCCTAAAAAGAAATTTACTAGTTTTTAATCTCATTCTCTTATTTCTTTACTAATGCAACCTTAGTTCCTCACAAGGAAAATCTTTTTTTTCATCCTTTCACATAAGGAAAACCTTTTATCATTCTCACAAGGAAAATCTTTTTATCATCCTCAAAGTTAAAAAACAATACGACCGCAACGTACAAAACAAAACCGCACACCTCAGATCTCTAAACGCGTCGTTAACACGTGAATGAACATTGGGTGTCACAAGGGATCTTATGCAATTGAAAGGGGAGTAGCAATCGCTGGTAACACGATCCGCCCAACGGGCGGCAGGGGCTTTGATTCAAAGCGGTGGGTTTGGCGAATGGGTCCGGGGAGATCGGATTCCCCAGGTGGCCGATGATGAGTCCGCACTATTGCCGCCACCCATGCCGGCGGGCTCTGTCATTGGCCTTAATCTAATCATGACACTCCAGTGCTAATTGAGACTGCCAACTGTTGGATGTAGACAGGTTTCAGGTTGAGGTACTTCTTTGGCTGCCATCTATGCGCCGTAATCCTTCCAAAATGGATGTTAGGAAGAAAAAAATAAATCTGAAAGGATATTCTATTGAATTATATGTTAATTGATAAATGAAAAAATTTGGAAAAGGCTTTTTTTTGTGGGAAAAGTAAGAACAAGGATTTTTTTGCTCGATATTTGTAAGATAGTAAACTGTCTGATTTAGTTTTATGTTTATAGTTATTTGTTTTATTTCGTTAATGTTAATTTTTATTTTAATTTGTTCTGCTAGTAAAAATAATATATATATACTCTAAAATGTTATATGAATTTGAGTCGTCTTTTTATTGGTTTTATTCTGATAGAAATTATTTCTGAGCTAATATTTTCATTTGTTGTTGTTGTGTGTGTGACTATATTCTGCATTTAATTTAAGAAGCTTCATTACTTTTTTTATTTTTAATTTTCTGATTTTTTGTACAGGAACTTAAAGTTGATAATATAGTTATGCATAAAGATATTTGTTGACATGAGTTATTTGAAATAGGAGCATAATTCAGATGACTAAAATTCTATTTTTTAATTTATATATTTTATTTCTTGCAATTTTGAAATTTATGCTTTTTGCTTGATTTATTTTTAATAAGGAATTTTATGCGTCGTATATAAATAACATATAAATTCCTTTAAATATGAAAAATGCATTCGAATTTTGAGTCGATAACAAATGCAATTCTCGTAATCCTTAATGATATTAATATTTATTAACAGTAAATACCGAATCAAAATTGTAATTTTAAATTACTTGCACTTTATACAGAAGATAAATTTAGCTTATTTTTTAAAAACATTAATTTATTAAAACACATTTTTAAGAAATAGGTAGAAAATTAATAAAAATCATCGAAACTAATTTGTTAAATAAGTTTTATGGTTTTTAACTAATTTCAAACACGAATTATATTGAAAGAAAGTATTCTGTTTGATAAACCATTTTTTTTTAAACAGATAAACGCAAATGTAAATTAAATAGACGTAACTAGGCATTAGTTGCCTTTTTTAAATTAATTTTTATTACATAACAAGGGTAACTGTTCAAATTAATATTTAGATCAAACATATATTAATGGTAATAAGTTAAATTTAACTACATTAAATTGTTTTAAAGATAGTTAAAGATAGTTTAAATATTAGTTAAAACATTAAATTAATTAAACAATAGTTATGCATGCCTATTAGTAATGAACATCTGCTTTATTATTTTTCATGCCTTATAATGTATAAGAATCATGTATAATGTATATATATATATATAGTCGGACCGGATTTAAGGAATTTATCAGGACTGAACATTTTGTTCGTTGAATCGGAACTCAAGCAAAATACATATTTTTTGCATTTACCTTTCGGAAATTCTACAATAAGCAACTAACAAAAATATCCATCGTTAGAAATTAACGCGTTTTATTCAACTACTAAAGATACTGTTATTGATTTACTACGCACCAGTTAATTCGAAATTTTAAAATAATGACTAATAGATGTTTGACAATTTTTTTGATTCCTGACTCGAAAAGAATTCTCTTTCAACTTTATGCAGAGAAAAAATATTGGGCCATTTATATCCTGTTGCATGAGGTATGTGTTTTCAGTTTCCAAGCAATGTAAACAATTCCAATATTAATAGTTTTGATAGCAGTTTCATTATCAATTTCTGCATCAGAATCGATATTCTTTGTCTCCTACAAATCGACACTTTCCTCAACTTCAGTTGCACCGATAGGCAGTCCGTCATCAAAAGTAACAGAATCGTTTCAATCAGAAAATAACCCTTACGTTGTGGAGTGGGATGAGATGAAAGGATTTCTGTCCTGCAAACTCACACGATAGGTTCACTCATGATTCATCAACACTGAAAGTCTACTAATGTCCGCTCCTTTTCCCCGTCGAAATTTGCTGAAAAAAATCCTTTTTCCGTTCTGGACAAAAGAATATCATTTGGAAAAAAATCTAATGTTTTCTAATACAAGCTAATAAAATTTATTTTCAACTATTGAGATAATTCATTAAATTGAGATTCGTTAAATCGGAGTCCGCCTGTATATATATATAGGAACTCAAACTCAGTAGTGCAACAGCCCATGAGAGCCAGGGCCTAATGTGCCCATCCCAGTATAAGTGACTATTGGGCACTGGGGGTGCATGAGCAGATGTCCTGATCAAGTGGTCAGTCTGAAGCGAAACACCCAAGTGCTTAAGTCCCCAAGCAAGCTTGGTACTCATTTATCGACCCACTGCATATATATATATATATATATATATATGTGTGTGTTTGTAAGTAATTGAGTAACATTATTTTTTATTTCATGTGTGATGTACTTTCTTGTATAATTGCAAAATGTGAAATAAATACCCTTAAAAGTAGATATAATTTTTAAAAGAATAGTATCTATAAAAAAGGAATAAACTTTGTTGTATTTCTATTTTTAATAAAAAGAAAAGTTTAAATAGTGTTTAATTGTAGTTGTGTATTAAGTAAACTTTAGTAATATATATTAAAAAAAAAATTAAGAGATTCCAAAAAAGTGCTCTAGTTGAGGCTCCTCTCTTCATGTGGTATCTCTTTTCGTGATACATTGCAGACAACTTCTTCCCGCCTCGAAATGCGCATTTCCACTAAAGAGCGAGAAGAGCCTGTCAAATAACTTCCACAACCCTCCTTTGTTTGTTGATGTCATTAGACATCCTAAAGAAGACCCCGAAAATTCATTTTCACTTTTTTTTCTTTTTCGTTCTTACTTTCCATTTTGAGGACAGAGAAAAATTAGATGGACCCTTAAGATTTCGGTATGCTTGATATCCTATCCGCCAGCGAGTAAGCATAGCACGCGGAGCATTCAGGGAAAAAAAGACAAAAAGAAAAATCGCGAAGAAAAGTTTAGAGAAAAACCTATTATGAGTAGTGTCTTTCTTTGCTTTGATAGACCAGGATGTTGCACTTGAAATATTCATCTGCCTGTCTTGTGTTGTCATTGAGTTTGTGGGTTGAGTAGAAAAAAAAAGAAGGTAATAAATGAAGACGATTCAAAAGTGAGAAAAATAAAATTGTAGTAAAAAAATAAATACTTCATAATATGTATCGCAATTGATTATTAATATTTTTCTGTAAGGTTAAATATATTATTTACATACAAAATCAGTAGAATCTTCATTGTGATATTATATGATGAATGTCTTAATTTGGATTTCTCGTTATGAGTCAAGAGGTCCACTTATTACTGAGTGTGTTATTTTGATAAGAGCAAATAACACCAATTTCCAATTAACGATACATTAAAGCCAATGCGTTACAAACTGTAAGCGTTGTGCAAGCTTTTACTTTTTATTTGAAAAAGAGTTTAGGTATTGAGCTATTTTAAGTAAAATTCAAAATATACTTTCTTCTTCTACCATGTAAGGATTTTTATAATCAAAAAAAGGTGAAAATACTCTTTTTCTTCAAATCCTTTTTAAGGTATCCGACCACGTTCGGAAGCGTGATTTTAAAAAAGCGTATAAATGGATAATTTTCATGATATTTAGAGTCACTTAGATTAGAATACATGTATAAAATTGTTTTAAGGACATTTTGACAAAAAACAATTATTTAAATACAATATTTCGGCAACAAACTAACTTAGAATAACCTTTTTTCAAAATGTTCTCCTTTTATAAAAAATGCTTCTAAAATAATAATATTTTGTGCGTACATAAAGTAAAGACTTCTCCAGAGTGTCTGAACTATTTTTTTTTAAAAAAATTCACATTATTTTTAGAGTTACAACCCATTGAAATAATTATTGGCGTTTTTTTCTTAAAATTTCTCCCCTCTGTTGTCATAAAACATGAATAAACCCACTTCTAAGTTATATATTTCAAAAATTCTAGTTGAGCCTCTGTACACAGGTCTGAGCTATATACAGGCAACATATTATTATTTTGGAAGCATTTTTCACAAAAGGAGAATATTTTCAAAATGGGTCATTCCATGTTCATTTTTTGTCCAAATATTGTACTTAAATAATTTTTTATTGTAATAATATTCTTAAAACAATTCTACATACATTTTCTAATCGAAGTGACACTAAACATCATAAATATTATCCATTTGTATGCTTTTGCAAAATCACGGTTCCGAACGTAGTCGGATACCTTAATTCAAAAATGAGGTGAAAACTGAATAACCAATTATTAATTATATTAAATAAATCAAAAAAACAAAAAGAAACAAAGTTAAAACATCATTAAAGTTATAATAACATTGTCAGTAAGATAATGCAAAAATTTTTATATAAATAAAAGTTTTATATAAGAAAAAAGTATAACACAGAAATTCAAATTGCAAATTATTGCTGGGGCTGAAGAACAGACCAGTTTTGTGGTATATCAGCACGCCCTCTTTGCATTCGATAAGCGTTTTCACCCATTGAATGGCAGTATAAAATTAAAAAGAATATACATGTTGATAAAAACAAAAACTGTGCAAGTTTTATCATAGAAAGAAAAAGTATGGAAAATAACATAGACACATCCATATATATAGAGAGAGAGAGCGTAAGACCATACAGACATACATGCAATCAGGAAAATCTCATTACATGTAAATAAACATAAAAAAACAATCCACTCTTGGAATAAGGAAAAAGAATCGAAAAGAAACACGCACAAAAATCCGATTTGAATGCAACAGTAACTATTAAAATATGCAGCGTAAGAACACAAACGCTTGTCAACATAGGCAACACCATTTGCAAGCTATTTTGAGCACAAAAGTATATGCCAAAAATATAAACTTATGCATGTTAGTAACTTTTTTAGAGAATTACACAAGGTGTATATGCAATTTCATGACTTATTAGAAATTTATTACTTTTCAAACGAAACAAATTACGGGAAAGGAGAATATCGATTTCTTGTTTTTCTAATTTTTTAAGTTTATTAAATGTCTTCATGCGTCTTTTATCGATTCCGTAGTTGTGAAATAGATAATTTCAAGATATTGTTTAAAGTCTTTAAGAAAGGTACTGTATATTTAATTTTGGATAGCCACTATACTTTAATTGAGTGTTGATTCATGGCACGCTTAGAAACACCACGAGCGGGACTGTGGAAGGATCACTAGGCTGATACTCCATTCTCAAAACTTCCACATCAGTCCAACGTGATGATTTTTTCAGCTTCGACATTCAGCGTACATCAGTCCATTACATGACGGATCTTTTGGGATAGCAGAATTCTCGACCCCTCCCCACAAAATATATACAATTGAACCTCTATATAGTCAACCTCTAAATTGCGAATTTTTCTATTTAGTGAACTTTTTCCTGGAACTTTGAACATTTCACGATTTTCTTCGTAAAATAACCTCTCTATAGCGAAGTGCATTTTCTATATAACGAACTTTTCTTTTGTATTCAATTTTTTCTCTTTTTTTTAAAATATTTCTGAAAAATTTCAAGTTATTCTCTCTTTTACACATTTATTGGTGGTCATGAATCTTGAACTGGTTTTATTGGGTCCTAACTCGCCGAGAACAATAGAGTTCTGAGCGTTTCATCCAAGAAATGAAACCTTTAACCCCCTTTGCCCAGTTCATTAGAAACATCTTCGATATCCTCTTTCACTCTCAGTGGAATTGTGCCGTGTCCCCGTGTTCTAATTATAAAATAATGTATGTTTAAAATTACTTGTATGCTTTAAATAAAAAATGTCCTTAAAATTCATTCATTTTAGTATAAAATTATTTTCTTCATACTTTCTTCATATTATTTTCTTCGGCATTCTTTTTCCTTGTCTTCCTTGCAGTTCTTCTTTCTTTCTTTTTTGATGGGTAAGATACATAAAATAAACATACATTAATTTAAAATAAGGTGTGAATAATTCCTTTTTTTTAATATATAGGGTTTATGAATTTAAAATTGTTTTTATGGGGTTTGAAAGATGGACCTCTATATAACGAATTTTCCGCGACTTCGTTATATAGAGGTCCGACTGTATATATATATATGTGTGTGTGTGGGGTGTGTGTATCAGCACAATAAATTTAGCAAATTGATGACTGTTTTTATTTGAGTTAAACCATGTTTTAATAGTTAACCAACTTGCCTTTTCATGCTTATAGCAGTGAGAAAAATAAAAGAAAAAATGCAATGGATTAAATGTAACACACTGAGGCACAAGATTATTCTTGGAGATTCAAACATATTCTTCAAATTGCAAACCTTTACTTCTTTCGTTGCTAAAGAAAATAAAAGCTTTTTTGTACGATTTTGATGTAGGACAATGCGCTGTAATTTTAAGTTTAAAAAAAGTGCATTTGGATTTAATTGAATTTGTTTACGCATTTAAACTTACAGTTCTCATAAGCTACATTAGTATTCATAAAAAAATTGAGTTAAAACATTCTTCATGATCAGAGAAATATTAGTTTGGGAGTGATCATAGTGTGTGAGATAGTTTGGGAAAATAATTAAACTTATGCAACATTTTCACGTACAAAATCGAATATTGTTGTTTTAATTTCCTTTTTATTATTTTTTCTAAAGATATTGTGAATTATTGAAACAATCATGCATTTGAATGTAAAGAATTTTCTACTATTAATTAAAAGAATTTGAACAATAAAATTAACTTTATCGATACTTTTTAATATTTCCTTATTTGAAGTCATTTTTTAGTTTTCATTCGATTGAATTTAACTTTATGTAGAGGGAGTGTTTATGAACGTTGCATTCGAAAGCAAAGCTAGGCCTATTGACGAAAGAACCACCATTTTGAACCACGGTCAAGTGACGAGAATGACATCTCAACGGGCATTCCGCTCTCTAAACACTGGCGTAGCTAGTCCTGAGTGGGGCCCATATCAAAATTTCTTGCACACACTTTTTGAGGCCCCTTAATATATTAGCAATTTTTCCTCGCATATGTTGGGGCTCCGTATCATTGCTACCGATGATACGGTGTTAGCTAAGCCCCCCTGTCTCTAAACTTCCAAGCCAACGATAGGACTTAGAACCACAACAACTTTAATCTACACCAGCCTATCTATAGGCTACCTACAGCCTATCAATGCTCGAACCTGACAGCATCAGCCATGAGTTCGTGACTATGACCACTAGTTACCGCGGCCACCTAATTTTATATAGAATTAAAAAAAAAAACTTGCATTTCTAATCTTAAATATTTTTCCGAACTGTGTTGGGACAGTAGTTCATTACCTGTTTATAAATTTTTATAAAATTGTTTTTCGCTTTATATAAAATAGTTCTTTTGTTACTAGAAAAAAAAATTAAAGAATAGCTTTGTAAAGCTCTTACCTTTTTAAATCAAAATTCAATCACATTCTCAGCCTTTCATCCCTACTGCAGTGGATCGACAAAAATACCAAGCTTGATTGGGGACTTGAACACTGGGGGTCTCGCTTCAGACTGACCACGTGATAGAGATGGTTTTATGCTACTATAGAAAAAAAATTAAAGAATAGCTTTGTAAAGCTCTTACCTTTTTAAATCAAAATTCAATCGCATCCTCAGCCTTTCATTCCTACTGCAATGGATCGACAAATGAGTACCAAGCTTGCTTGGGACTTAACCTGAGGGGTCTCGTTTTAGATGACCACCTGATAGGGTATCTTTCATGCACCTCAGGCCCAGTGGTCACGTATACTGGGATGAGCCCAGTAGGCCATGGCCCTCATGGGCTGTTGCGCCACTGAGTTGGAGTTCAATCACATTAGAAATGGGTTTTTTGAGCGAGTGAACATAAATACTTTGTTGTCACTACGATGTAATTCATAAATTATCATTGATGAGTAACTAATTTGAGAGATAGTTTCTCATCAATTTAGAAAGAAATATTTTTAAATGAATTAAATCGCTTATTTTACTGTGATAATTATATAACGTGCTATTAAATTGAAATATTTTGATTCAATTGATTTTGAAAAATCTTTTTATCCCATTTTCTATCGTTGGAGTGTCTTGTCTGAATATCCCCAATTTATCTTAGTAGTTGAGTTGGCAACAAAAACCGGACAAGAGCATATTTTGCGGAATATTGCAAACAGCAAATAATGTCTTTCTTCTCTGATAACTCTTCGAGATTGTTTTGTTAAATGATTAAAGCACTTAGCTTACATCATTCCTAGTGCAAGAGTTCCTGCATTCCAATACACCGAGGATATCTAGCACTACGTATATATAGACTATTTGAGCTATTTATTTATATCTTATCAACCCTTGAAGAATAAAGGGATTCAGGGATGGAAAAACAAAAATCAGATTGTTTTTGATCTTTGGAGCATATTCCTTGTGTTCAAAACTAAGGTCATAGTCCACATGCCCCTTTGGGTGTCGCGATGCTTGTTGACTCGAGCGGTGACCCCTCATTTCAGTAAACACCCTAGAAGATACTGTCGTCTGTAGCCTGCTGATATCCGACCGGAAAAGGGGAAATTGCGGATCAGAATTCGTTTTCGTAGCAAATTTCCGTTTTCGGTCGTTTGTTCAAAGTCCTTCAAGACAAGACATTACTCATGACAATGAGCCGCAAATGATTCAGGGATTTAACCTGAATAGGAGTGTTCCACAACAGTCCATGTATTTTTTGGCTGCCAAGACTCAAAAGTGTAATCGAGTTGTAAATTCATAACCAAAGGAACCGTATTGGAAGAAAGTCTTATCTGAACAAGAACTGGTGAATAACAAAAATGTGTGTGATTTTTTTCCCTTTATTTATTTATTAAGTTTGTATTTTTAACCTTTGAAAGTTGAATTGCTAAAAGTTACACTGCATACTTTGTTATATATAACTCTCTTTCTCTCTCTCTTTCTTTATGTCTATACATATATTAAATTCCCTTTTAAGCATATGCTTTTTATCGATATGAACAACATTTGAAAAAGAAGTCGATGATGCAATGGGTGTAACCATGAAGTATATAATAAGATATTTAAAGGAAACGATTTGTATGCATAACTGTGGTACAAAAGAGCAATTTTAAATTTTATTTTCCCCTCCCCGTACCTTTTTCTCTTTATTATCATAGTTATTAATGATTAGAAGAAATATAATTCATTTAACACTGTTAGTAATATTCCATCATAAATGTGTAATATTGATAAAATATATTAGCAAGAAAGGTAATTTTAGTGTCGATTGTTTTGCCATTCTATATTCAAAACTAATCGAAATTTTATACCTTAACTGTTGACTGATATACTTGGTTAAATCAGTTTTTTTTTTAAATTTTGGTAAAATATAGTAAATATACAGGAATATTAACAGTAGGTTTTAGTTTAAGTATATATATTATTACAGTATTCTTTATTTTAAATGCCAATAATTTTTTTTTGTACGCAATAACATCGATTTAAAAATCTCAAGAGAAAATGTTATTCACTATCAGTCTATAAACACACATTTCACATGCGGTTTAAGAGTTTTCATAAGAAGTTCACGCACAGTTTCAGAAAAATCCTTAAGCGCACACTTAAAATACTATTCTAAAATGCACTCAAAAAAATCTGATCTATAGGATTTCGTCTTACAATCAAATTGCGATTGAACTATCAGAGTCATGAACAATACACAGGCAGATTTATATTTTTAAATACTATTTTAATCTGATTAGGTTACAAATACTGTGCATAAAATATTAGAAGAGATCTGAATTTGTACAAATATAATTACCATATATAGTGTGAAAAATGCATAAGATATACTTTATTGTTCGTATTTCACCAGTTACGGGAATTTAACCCTACCAATGTAGTTATTTTTTTTGTCGTCGCGCATAAATCACATCAGTCAAGGAGAAGATGTGTAACTTTTGATACACAAGAAATTGAAATTAGTTTCGGTTTCAGAATAAATAGTTACGTATATATGGTTCTTTTAAGATTTCAGTAGGAAGAATTCATTATAGTGTATTAAAAACTTGAAGATGGAGTAGGGTGGATGGTGTATTGCATATAAGGTTCATTTCTTAAAAATGCAGAAATACTTTAGATTTTACAATCTGGTCTTCAATATGATTATGTCAATTATAAGCCGATTATGTCAATAAGTAAAGCAAAAGTTTTGATATGGTGACTTTTTATATTTTTATAATAACTCTTTATGCAAAACAACTAATGTATTCAGAGAAAGCTAAATATCATTTAATATATTGCTAGTATAGAACAACCTTTTAAGTATTTATTACAATTTTCTCAATTGCTGGAAGCCTTTCTATCTGTAATAATGTAAGGGTTTTTTGCAGGATGTAATCATGAACTATCCATAAGTAAATACAAGAAATTTCAAGTATTCTCAAAAACTTTTTTTATAGTGCTAATTCACAATTACCGGATTGATTCAGTTGTCCTTAGGAGAAACAAGATTTTACTCTTTAAATTTCCTTATGTCATAAAATAATCATTGAAAAAAGATCGTTTGCTATTACTTGATACCGGGAAACACCACAAACATCCCCACTTTAAGATAAACATCCCTGGCATCCGATGACACCAAAGCATCCTCATCGTCAACAACAGACACTGACGCGTATCAAATGATTCTTAAAAGGATGTCTCACTTTAAGGCGCCCGCATGTCATCCCGCTGTGTAATGTCAGGGTGGACAATTTTGTCTCTGTTCCTGACTGAACTGAGTCACGCGAATCATTTCGAGGGGGTGGGCGGCGAGTTGAAAAAATGGTCTGTTCACCCTTCGAACAAAGAAGGACATTTTTTTACGATCTCGATGACAGACTTCTATCTGTTCTTGAACTTGAAGCGAACCATATACAGACCGAGAAACGTTTTATCATTCCTTGATGACAGAAACAGTAGTCGAGAATTGGCTGACAGCAGTTAGTTGGCACTTTTTGAAGTACTTTACAGAGGTGTACTGTTGATAGTCATATGTCATGGATTAATACTGAATGTATATGTGCTCCATGGCTGAAAATAATAAAATTGATCAACTATTGAGATGTAATCGACTCATTTTGATTCAGAATCAGATTATGGGGGGAGGATATTTAGTAACGGCAATAAGCATTACTCTTAAAAATTAATCTCTCTATCATTAAATTGAATAAAAAAACTCTTCATTTGCTGTATACAATCTTGAGTTATTTTTCAAAAATAATTATACCTATTATGATGTAAGTTTATGTAATTGTTTTATCTTTATCAAATGTTTGAAAAAGGAATTGAATTTATAGGTGTATAAGAATTTTATTTTCAAATAATATGCATAGTTGGTGTTAACATATATATTGAAATCAAATAATAAATGCATGCTTTTTTTCCAAACATTCATAGAAATGTTGAAATGCAAACAAAGTTTTAATCCCTTCTTTAATAATATAGAATTTACCCTTTATTTATAAAATAGTAGTATTATTAAGTTGCTTGATGTTATATTTCTGTAATGCGATAATTTTTCGCAATACAAATTATATTATTGCTCTACATATAAAAGAAATAGTTCGAGATTATAACTGAAGTGTGAATGATAATATTACATAATTTAAAAAACTTAAGGTTTGAAAATATTTCGAAGTTTATATAATAAGAGTTTTTTTAAAAAAATCAAGTATTATGAGTGAGTGAGATTTTTATTAACGTCGCACTATAATGCAACACGAGGGCTATGGGTGACGGATCTCGTAGTACGAACCGCAATCCAGCATGAACGCGAACAATTTTTCCCACTCTTTAGCTACCACACCAACAAGAGGACATTGAGCCTTGACAAATTTAACATGCATGCACGGTTGGTCTTCGGGATTCGAATCCGTGAACAAATGTGTATGCTTTTAATGTTATACTAATTTTAAATGATTTTTTTAAAAAAAATTAAAAGAAAATTTAAAAATTCGAACTCCGAATAACTTTTTTATATTTTTCATTTCAAACAATTATAAAAATTTTAACTAAAACAAAAGTAACTTTTTAATCAAATGATAAAATTAATGTTTTGTCACATAAAAGTTTGCCTCCCTTCCAGTGGCGCACACGAGGGGGGTGTCCTAGAAGTCATGACCCCCCAAAGCCGTTGATTTTTTTCGATTGATTATAATTCTAAATTATATAGTACGTAAAGATTTGAGTCAGTATTTGTTATTAATAGTGAACAGTAACTAATGCTAATTATTTATTCGTATTAGTTTTATATTTTTGTTCCCGAAAATCGACAAAATCAAAAGGAGCATGATACAAGAATGGTGGACTTTCGACCCTGGAGCCCCACGTTGAAAAATTCCTGTGTGCACTACTGCTCCCTTCCTTTTTAAAAACAATCACAGAAGAAGATTAATTAAACATTAAAACACATAAGACAATTTCAAATCGATCTCTTTGTAAATTTACGAGTGCAAAACTCCTACATTCCGTGATCTGCGATCCGAAGCCAGTATCTAATTAATCTCTTTTTTCAATTTTTCTATTCCATCTGCTCAAAATATGCATCGCATTAATTTACTTAAGAAATAATTCACCCTCCTCTTTCGTGTTTTAACTTTCTAATAAGCAAAATAAATAATCTGCATCTTCATATTCTGAAATTTAATGGCGCCTGACAGAATCTCGCATTTTAGCATTTGATAAAACGTTCAGTTTTAACCATCTGTGAGAAAAGAACTCTTAATTCCACTTTTTACAGTTATCTTTTTTTTCTTTGTCTAGAATTCAGGATCATTTAAGCATAGTCATTTTTAACACCACCATCACGTCTGGGTTGCTTTGATGTTTTTGAGTGAGAGCGATACCGATTTAAGTCATTGATTTTGAAATTTTCATGAAATTGGAATTGTTCCTCACAAGAAATCCAACAATTTTGGCTGCCTGTTATTAAAACAATAAAATAGATTAAATGCTATAATCCATTATTGGTAAATACGTTCATTTCCACCAACACATTTAACAGGATTTATTTTTGCTGTAAAGCCCATTATAAAGGAATTCGAAATATTTATTTAATGTAGTAGCATTTTCATTCACGAAATCAAACAGTTAATATTTTCAATATTATTTTTTTATATTATCATTTTATAGTGAGTAATCCCATAATGTTTTCATAAAAGGCTTATTTATTTCATGTTAAAGATGATGATGATGATTGGAATTTTAAATAGTTCGTGATGTAATATAAATTCAGTTTCAATAAACTTTAAATTTTAGAGTGTAGTTAAAATTTTACTATAAATAGTGAAAAAATTCTGCAGGCATTAAAAAATTGCGTTGGAAATTTTTTTCATTGAAATTAAGAAGGATTAAATTCACTGAGTGAAATAATAATTTACCGATATTAAGTTCATATCTTTTTACATGTTAATTAGAATTATTACTTAAGAGTTTTCTAAAAAAGGGAGATGAACAGGAAATATACATATAAAAAATGTAAGGCTATTGAAAAAATATGATTTTTTTTTAACGAATAAAATTGAAAATGTATTACTTTACTATTCCAACCATAAAATATTTAATTTTTGTAATTTTTTCAAAAATTCAATTTAGAGTTCATTTATGAAATTTTGTGTAAATAAAACAGAGTTTCATATGTGTGGTGAATACAGTTAGAATTTCTTTTTCTTCTGATTAATAAATCCATTATTAGTAATATATCGAATCTGAGAATCTCTCTTTAAAATTTATTTTAAGCAACTGAATTTTAAATCTGTAATATATGTTATTCAGGCTATACGAGAAAGAAAATCTACAGCATGTACAGTTTTAATTCTGAGATTTAAATAATTTCTTATACTTAATATTATTATAATTAATTATTAATTTTAAAATGAATTCCCGAAATTAGCTTTGGCAAAATAACATTAGAACTCGTACATTTCATCTAGTCATTTAAAAGTTGTTTAATACATACTTTAGCACACACTCAAAGACTCTCAAGTTTCTTAACACACATAGTAACTTGTAAATATTCCATAAGTGCCCAGGGAACCCGTATTTAAGCAAAATGTTAAGGTGTTTATTATATTAGCTTAAGCAGAATTATTAATTGCTCAATAATATCTGCATATCAAAGTCAATGATTAATAGTACACCTCTTTACGAAGGGAAAAATAAGCATTGACTTAACCTTCTTTCGAAATGAGTGCTGCAGAAAAATCTCTTAGTACTTAATTTTCTCTTTGGAGCGTTTCTTGATTAAATCTCAAGCAAAATGACACCTCGTTCCGAAAAATTAAAGTCACGCCAAATTGCAGAAATTTTCGTCGAGCGAGCCAAAAACTTTTAACTTAGCCAATGAGGAGGAGGGAGGGGGATGAAATGAAAGCGGGGGAGACAAATGGGGGTAGAATACTAATCGGATAATGTCGTGTGAGTGGAGTGGAGTTGTAATTAGCGCGACCAAACGATCCGTAATAACGCTCGTCCCCTTTTCTGATGTGGTTCAATCGTCTGTGTATTGGAGAAAATTTTTCCTATGACTGAGGGAGTGTCCCCATACTTCAATGATGATGATTTAATTTTCACTGTTCGAGATCTTTAGACACTCCTTTTTTTGTGCATTGAATTGAGGGCTAGTTTGAGTTTGTAATCCTGTATTATATTTTGATGGATCTGTGATAATTTTGCCTTTTGTTAATGGGGGATTGTATTTAAATACTTAATACAACGATATTGCATTGAATTTTTAAGCCCGCAACAGAGTTTTGAAGGTACCTTTAAATATGCTCGAGATTTGATTGTCAAAAATAGTTTATATTTATATGTTACTTAAAAGTTTTGGACAATATACTTGCCGATACCATTGTTAAAAAGGTTTTTTAAAAGTATCTTTGTATTTAAATAACTTTTATGCGTATAAATTGTGTAAGGGAGTAATTATATATATCAGTGGCACTCACAGGAATTTTTCAAGGGGGGGTCACAGGTTTGAAAGTCCATTATTCTCGTATCATGCTCCTGTACACCACCCAGTGAAGCCCACAAGGGGGTCTGGGGGTCCGGACCCTTTAAAAGCCCATGATTTTTCCCGATTGGTTATAATTCTAGAGTATATATAATACGTAAAAATTTAATTAAATATTTGTTATTAATGATTAATTTTATTAATTAATGCTAATTATTTATTTGTAAATTTAGTTTTTACTGTGTTTTGTTCCTGAAAATCGACAAAATCAAAAATAGCATGATACAAGAATGGGGAACTTTCAACCCCGGACCCCGCCGTTGAAAAATTCCTGTGTGCGCTACTGACACCACCCAACATATTATTTTGATTTTGTCGATTTTCGGGAACAAAAGACAATAAAAAATTAATTATTGAATAAATAATTATCATTAATTAAATTTTACGTACTGTATACATAGGTTTATAATCAATCGAACAAAAAAATCAAAGGCCATGGGGGGAGGTTAAAAATTCCTTTTATTTTTATATAAGTATAATGAATCCTTTTACTGAATGAAATATTTAATATTAAAATTAATAAAAAGAAAAAAGCAACATTAAAGAATACAAGTATCACTTATCTAAAAGTAATAATTGTTTACTACTTTAACTGCAGAAAAATTTCTAATTCATGAAATAAGAAAGATATAATTTTTATAGACTATTATTCAGAAAATGAAATAATGTTTAGAAACGGGATTAATCAAAAAAGAAATATTTTAATTAAAAGTATAACTCTAATTTTTTTTACAATTTAATTTAATGAATAAATAAAACGACTTTTTTTATATATATACTTAATATGTTTGCAGATGAATACCAAGTACATTTCTGTTGCTAAGGACAACGAGTTTATTGCTTAGTTGTGCAGATTTTTTAAATAATAATTTCCTATTTTTTTAGTATTATCTTAGAAATTATTTTCAGACTGTCTGTTTTATTCATCAAAGACGTATATCGGCATTTAATTGGTATACATAAGAAAATGCTCCTCCTTTTTTTTTTTTTTTTTAAATAAGTAAAGTATGAATATTGCAAAAGAAGATGAAGCAAAATATTGCACCACATTCATTTCTAAAAATTCATGAAATAAAGGAACTTGCACAATAATAAAAAGTTCATCAGCGAGAGATAAGAGAAAATATGTTCACTTTTTTTTCATTGTTATAATTTTTAGCTTCTACTGTGACGTCTCTCGCGTCTTTCTGCTAACATAACTCCTATGTTCTTTGACGGCCACGATTAATGGCAAAACTTTTCCAACCCAATACCAAGAAGATAAACAAAGATAGTATGCAAATGAGATATACTATAAAAGGATAGAAGCTTTGATGATAAGATATAAGCGCAGCAAACTTAGAGATAGTAGTGTGGAATCATTCTGATCAATAATTGCGGCAAGTTTGAAGATAGCTTAGTCGAATCTTGCAGATCAAAAATTAGCAGTCCGATAGCTTTAGAAGGATAAGAAGCCTAATATAAAGAAATGGGAATCTTCTTATACTAAGTGAATTAATAGTTATCTCTCTTTAGGTAAAGGAAGGAGATCTGTAAAAGTAATATTTGATATAGAGTAATTAGATGAATCGTATTAGTAATTATAATTGAGATAAAGGATCTAGTTGTGAATACTGACTTAAATACACGGTTTAATTTGGGTGTTAACTCTCACTTTAATTATAGTTGTCAAATTAGAACTAAGTAATATAAGTTATTCTTAATAAAAGTTGTATTAAAATTATTATGTCTCATCATTTTGATAATCCACACCTCCTAGCTTACTCGGAACCGGCACGACATGGTCATCACAGGATGGCTATGTCGCACTACTATTTTTTTAATCCATTACCATTCTTGTATTTATAAATATATACAAGTGATATAGAATCACGTTCATCCAGTACATGTTCCACAAAAACAAGAAGAGAATGAAAGATGGGATTCCACTGGATAAGATCTCCTCAGGAGAGGATACCGCAAATGGGGGGTGAAAAAGAGCCTAAGAACATCCGATAGAACCGGAGAAGAACCCTTAGAAATTGGTGCAGCAGTCACGTATTGACGACATCGGAGACAACTCATTTCCTCCCTTTGAAGGCTTCAGAGACACGATCTCTGCTCATCCCCTTTTTCCTGCCCCTTCGTCCTCCCCCAGACACTACTTGTTATCTGGACGCCGCAACACGTGGATGACTTGTTGAATTTTCCTTTTCTTTTTCTTTGGCAACTCTTCTTTCTTTCATCTTGTTGTTCCAAATGGCTGGCAAATAGACAGTGAGGGTGTCTGACTGAGAAAGGGTGGTCAGATGAGGTGTTTTGTTTTGTGGTAAGAAGGAAAAGAGGGTTTTGAGATATGTGCGTGTGGCAGCTGGACACATATTGAGAAAAAGATATGTTATGTTTAGCGCATCCCATTTGAATGATGTTATTTTTATGGATGAGTTCTGTTCGTTTGTGAAAGGGGTGCGTCAAGGTTTTGGGAAACTAAAGTAGTGGAGAGTAATGTAAATAATGCACAGTACAGTTGGAGCATAAGAAAAGATAAATGTTCCCTTCTTAAAAAAAAAGGGGGGGGTTGTTCAGTATGTCAATGATTTTTTTCTATGTTACAATTTAGTTTTTATCGAATAATAATGCGTTTAGGATTTGCTTCTCTTATTGAATGGCAGCAAGCTTATTGTAAATTTAAAATATTTACGTAAATGTTTTAACTTTTCGACTTATTGTAAAAAGTGAATTTATGTTTGTTTTGAGCAAATGAATATCTGATACGCTTCATGAATTAAGAAAAATTCAATTTTTTTTTATCACTTAGTGCATCTTCCTATCGTACACTTCGTGATTTTTTATAATCTTGGGGAAATAACATAGAAATTATTTTAAATGTTGCAGAATTCTCCGCTTATGGTCCCCTTTGCCCTTTTGCTCTCATATTATTTAAATTTCTGGATACATGGATTTAGAAATTCAAGGATATGTATATACGTCATGAAGCATCCTAAAGAAAGATGATTGCTGTATAAAAGGCAATCATCTAAATTCATAACTTTCAAATAATTTGTGTTGGCGTGAATAAAAAAAAAAAAAAGAAAAATTCAATTTTTTTTTACAGGAAATGAATTTAACAAAAGTATTATTTGAATGCCATCGAATCTTATCATTTCCAGAAATGGCACAACACTTAGTCACGACACGATAATGGGCTCCTGTCGCTGTAAAAATCCGAGAAAAACAAGATTGCTTTTTCAAAATATCTTCAAATAAAGAATAATTTTTTTTTTAAGAAAGAATTTAACCAGCCATTGTAGAATAGAAAGCGCAGAGAAAAGGGAAAAGAGCAGGGAAGAGAAAAAGGAGTAATTGATCCGGGGAAAATCAGTCGGAAAGAGGTTGTAAGAGAACCAAAACCAAAAACACTGGAGCAACAACGAAACCTGCTTCAAGAGGGACAACTGACGCAGATGAGCGATCGCGAGTTGGGGCATTTCAATTAAGCGGCGAAACATCTTTTGTCAATTAAAGAGCTAATGTTCTCACAAGCTGCTGCCTATGGAACTGAAATGATCCTTGCTCGAGCTCTTGTCATTAGAAGCCGGCTTCAGGCATTGTCTAAACTCCCATTTAGCAATGGCAGCAACCGACTATTGATTAAAGCACCTTCCCTCCCTACCTTCAATATAACTACTGTTCCGTCTCACTGATCATACGGGGGCTGGCTTATTGCAGCGCCACCACCATTAAGGGCGGATCGGAAGATTTAATAAAGAGCCTAGTGGTATCGATGTCGATTTTGAACATCGGAGATTATTTCCACTCCTTGTTTTTGATAAGCGATTTGTGAGTGTGTTTTTGTTTTATTTCCCTATGCAAGGGATTGAATGGAAATAACCCTTGTTAACTGGTGCGATTGATGACGCTGGTAATAGGGTTCAGGTGAAGGCCTCATACTCGGATAGGCATATTTCGTTTCTTTTTCCTGCATTTTATTCCAGGATTTTAAAATATAAATCGACTAAAAGGTTTTATAATTACATCGGATTGCGTGAGTGCAATAGTTATTTCAGATATTTTAAATATGTGTCATTTTTATTGAAGAACCGTGCTCATTTCTTGATCATTTAACTGATAAATTGATTGAAGTTTAAGTAATATATAAAGAGGGAGGCTCTTGTGGATTTTTAAATACATTACATACAATTACTAGGTTCTAAATATATTTACCGTGAGTCTGAATCTTATTATTGTGCTGTATAAAAATAACACATTGATTTCAAATTTGGTGATCTCTTTAATATAGGCATTAAGTTTAGTAGAAGAATATTTTCTTTCGTGTTTTTTTGTATTTTCTTATTAAATTATTTCCTTTTTTGTTTTTATTTTGAAATTTTTGAGCGAGTTTTTACTGCACTTGGGATGTAAGCAAAATTAGATGAATATATCTCTTCGTTACTAACAAGGCAATCCATTATTTTCAAATATTTTTTTTTTAGTTAAAGTGTATTGCCTTTAAATGCCTTCACAGATTCGAATACGCAACATATATTTGAACTGCTTAGTATTTTCAAGTTAAAACCAAACTAATATATTTGAAAAAAATATGTTACTTATACGATGTAACGTGGGGAAAAAATGCATCACCTTAAAATCTAGTTTTTGCAATGAATAAAATTAAGTATAAATACACATGGATCATTTTATTTATACTTTTCTAAGCAACATTAATAAATTAAAGTATTTAACTGGTAATATTGCGTCGCAAAACACTTAAAATAAATTATTTTTTGATCTATGCTAGGAATTTATCCATTGCAGTCTAAAGAAATACTGCAATATATTGCTCACGTTAAAGCTATTTGAAGAAAACTAATAAAAAAATTGCATTCGTTTTCTGTTGGAATTATTATTTTTTTCCCTGTGTTTTTCTGTAAAAACTAAACGTATTCTCTCATTTTAGCTTTAAAGATAAAACCTCTTTAAAGCATTTATCTATCGTTAGTGAAAAATTTTAAGGGATTTTTCGAATGCCTATTTTAAAAAAAAACAATGCAAAACACAGCTTTCTCTGCGCAACAATGCAATTATTTTAAATCTTTGCTTGAGCGTGTGCTATTCAATGTTTTTCGATATTCTGTCCTCAAAACATCGACCACCCGCGTTCAATCTGCATCCACTTGATAAAGACTGTCAAGAGTAGTAATGAAGTGGGTCTTTGGAAGTTTATCAGGGACTTCCAGGTCCGTCCGAAAACAGTCTAGAAGAAGATCTAGAAGATCTTCAGATGCGGATTTCCCTTTTCCTTGTGCGGAAGAGACAGCTTCCGCTCATTAGCGAATGGTCAGCAAAAGGAAGTCATTATTGATGTTCTTTTAAGATCTTCCGAAAAACGCGCTCTCCACGGTAACGTGACATCTATTTACCATCCGGGAGGACTTCAGTCTTTCACTTCTTCCTTTGTATAAATATGTTGTAATGCTTGTAAATCGATTGCATGTTAAATTTTGGTTGATAACTTTTTGTAACTTTGAAACGTAACAGTGAACATGAAGAGCCATATTTTTCATTGGTTATTTCTATTTATTTTAAACACAAATTGTGTTTAAATAGTGTAGTAATGTATT
Source organism: Trichonephila inaurata madagascariensis (assembly GCA_019973955.1). Lineage (NCBI taxonomy): Eukaryota > Metazoa > Arthropoda > Arachnida > Araneae > Nephilidae > Trichonephila > Trichonephila inaurata. The sequence goes on from BMAV01002723.1 coordinate 52,258, forward strand.
TTAACTTTCCTACCTTAATCCGTTTTACTCGTATATCTTGGATTTGTCTTATCTGTAAACTTACTAAGCAAATTTAGATCCTTTCAGATATCTAAGAAATACGTGACTCAGAAAAAAAATATGTAAGTATCGCAACTAAAGGGTTGTTAAGAAAGTTATCTTATTGCAGACTTCATTGAGAAAGATCTCGAGTTGGAAAGATTGATAGCATTGAATTAATTGATAAACACTTTTCATTAGAGATTTTAGTTGTTTCATACATAATTTTAATTTATTTTTGCAGTATTTTAACTGCAAGGAAACGTTTTCCATATGCGTTCAAATACTTTTCAAATTACATGCTAATACCTTAATTCATAGAATTGTGATTGACCTTGTCTAAAAGACTGATAAAAAAATTGATGATCTAAAATGTATTGGAACTATACAAACAGCACGAGTTAAATCCTACTAAATTTCGTTAAAAACACTACTTTGAAAGATGGTGAAACATTTCAGAAAAATTTGGAATGGTTTGGATTCTATCAATATTACGTGTTTTTGATTTTTAGTTTGCCCACATTTAGAGTCAGCATGTACAGGAAAGTCACAAGACTTCTTGAGGCCCTGGTCTCTTTTGCAAAAATAGGTCCTGGGCTCCTACACAAATGTAGGCACCGGACCCAGTACCGCACACAGGAATTTTTCAAGGGGTCCGGGGTCGAAAGTTCACCATTCTTGTATCAGGCTCCTTTTGATTTTGTCGATTTACGGGAACAAAACACAATAAAAACTAATTATTGAATAGATAATTAGCATTAATCAATAAAATTAATCATTAATAACAAATATTTAATTAAATTTTACGTTCTATATACTTAGAATTATAGTCAATCGAAAAAAAAATCAAGGGGTTTGGGGGCCGGACCTAGAGGCCCCTCCTTGTATTGCCACTGACGGACCCATGTAAGCAAAATGCTTAGGCACCACCTATGACCCTTAAAAGTAGACACAGTACATAGAATACGTAGTCAAATACTCAAACAAACAATAACCCGAAACAAATAAATGTGCATGACTTGCAATTGTACAAACCGACTCGACCGACTGCCGCCTTTGACTGAATGAGTAACGATGGTGTATCGTGATAAGCCTAGGCCTATATGTAGATGACGGTCATCACATATAATACAGTTTTCCCAAGTCAATTGACATATAGTACGAAATTCCCAGTTTCAGGAGAATACGTTCGAAAATAACATTTGACCGTCAAAATTATTCGAATCCTGATCTTATTAAGGCTGAGGCGAGAGCTCCATCGATACCGAGGCCCTAGGCCCCAGTTGTCCATGCCTTAAGACGTCCCTGAGCATGTATTTTCAATTTTTAGTTTGCCCGTTTAGAGTCAACATGTATCTTCGAAAGAAAATAGTTCTATAGTTCTTTTCATTTTATAGCAAAACATGTAGAATTATTCTAAACTACTCTTAAAAATTATTGTATAAATTCTAACTTTCTCAATGTTTTATTCTTTTGAATTATTTTTAATGAAATTTGTTACTATGCGCAAGGAATACTCAGAAATTAGGTTGGCAACATAGTGCAACATTCAGTTTTCAAACCATTTTAAAAATAGCGTAATCTAATGGTTATTAATAGAACTGGTAGTCATTTGAGTTGCAGAAAACGGAGACTGTGGTAAGGCGTATAAATTATTTTATTACAAATCATTACTATTAATCTTTGTGTTCTCTTTCACTTTTAAGGTATCCGACTATGTTCGGAACCGCGGTTTTAAAAAAAGCTCATAAACGGATATTTTTCATGATATTTAGTGTCACTTAGATTAGAATACACGTATAAAATTGTTTTAAGGACATTTTGACAAAAAAAAATTATTTAAATACAATATTTCGGCAACAAACTAATTTAGAATAACCTTTTTTCAAAATATTCTCCTCTTGTGAAAAATGCTTCTATTATAATAATATTTTGCCTGTATATAGCTCAGACCTCTGTACAGAGGCTCTACGATTTTTGAAAAAATCACATTATTTTCAGAGTTGTTACAACCAATTGAAATAATTATCGGCGTTTTTTTCTTAAAATTTCTCCCCTCTGTTGTTGTAAAACATGGATAAACCCACTTCTAACTGATATACTTCAAAAATTCTAGTTGAGCCTCTGTACAGAGGTCTGAGCTATATACAGGCGAAATATTATTATAATAGAAGCATTTTTCACAAAAGGAGAATATTTTGAAAATGGGTCATTCTATGTTCATTTTTTGTCAAAATATTGTACTTAAATAATTTTTTATTGTAATAATATTCTTAAAACAATTTTATATACATTTTCTAATCTAAGTAACACTAAATATAAATATTATCCATTTATATATATACGATTTTGCCAAAATCACGGTTTCGGGCCTAATCGGATACCTTATGCAACATTCAACGAAGCTGCTATTATTTTAATGTTTTTTTCTTTAGTTCAGATAAAAAAGGGGGTTTCTTGCATTATAATTCGAATGAATATTGAAAAGCTAGAGAAATACGAAACATATGAGCTCCTTTTTAACCAAACGAAATCTTTCACCTCTATCTTTTTTTTTTTTTTTTCAAAAGGAAAAACGAAGAAAACTGACCGTTAAGGAACGACCCTTTTGTCCATTTCTGAAGAAATGGCGCTTTTTCCTTCTCTCTCTGTCGGTGGAATCATTACGAAAGAAAAATAAAATCCCTTTAATCTTCCATCCGAGATGAAATGGGTAAAAAGAGGAGAAAATCGTGAGGGTTGTGGGGGGATGGCCAGCTCGTTCTCTAACTTTCTATCGAAAAGAGACTTTTCATTCTTACTTTGATCTACAGCAGCCAATGGGAAAAGTCACGGAAACGAAGTGAAGAAGGAAATAATCAGTAGAGAACTCAGATGAAAAGGGGCGTGAGTCACAAATATTTTATGACTGATTGGAAGATAATGTATAAATCTGTTATTTGAAACAGATAGTGTATGAATAGAGTTCTATAATGTGAAAATAATTATTTCTTATAAGAAAAATATTACTAATCTTAACATTTACAGACTGTTAATTTAAAATTATGCTGCTCATTTTTCCTTTTAACTACCAAAAAAATAAAAATTCTTCTAATTTAAATTAAAATTTTGTTTCACGATTTATATTTGACCGGTAATTTCAGAACACTTGTCCACATAGCTACATATTTTCCATAGACATCTATAATACAGGCCATTAAGAAGAATTTATTTGAAGGTACAATCGATAACTATAGAAAGTGGGTTGTATGGATAGTTTCAAAATCATATTTTTAAATTAACATAATACAAGCAAATAATATTTGCATGTCAAAGAAAAATGTTCAAGATTATTAGATTATAGCCTCTACAAACTTGGCACTAATATTAAATTATACACTCTGTTTTAGAAAATTTTTTTTTATCAACAGGAGAAATAGTTCTATGTACTATCTTCTGCCATGTCCAGGGGTATAGCAACCACCGTATCAATAGTAAGATATGGGGCCTCCAAGCTTCAGGCCACCCCAAATATGTAAGTAAAAACTCGCAAAATGTTAGGGGACCCGAAAAAGGGCCCTATGGAATTTTGATAGAGGGCCCTGTCCAGACTAGCTAGTCAATAGCAATGTGATAAATGTGATGTGTGTGTGTCAATAGCAATCTAATAAATGTGAACAAATTTTTTACCTGATGATAACTAACATTTTTATTAATTAATTAAAATTATTAACTGATTAACGAATGAAGTATTTACCAAAATTCACTAGGGTTGAAAGTTAAGCTAATAGAAGATATATGATAGTTGTGCCAGTTTTTTTGCCAATGTATGTGGCTTAAGTTAATATAGTCTTTTAATTTCAATTTTACATACCTCTATAGACATTTGTTAAAGACAAGGAAGGACATGATGGTATGTTAGTAAATACATGTCTTCCTTAAAAACATATCCACTAAATAAATAAAAATTGCTGTTCATAACTATTAAAATTTGCTTTGGAATTATAGGATCTGCCAATGACGCACACAAACTATTTTCATATGAAGGGTTTCATTTTTTATGTTAAAAAAAATGCAGACGAAAGCACTATAACATAATCTTTAAGCTGAAATAAAAAAAATATAGGGGGTTGAGTCTCCAAACTCCACCCTTGTGTACGATACTAGGGTCTGCTTTTTATGCTTAAGATGTAATGCAAATGATACACTGTGGCTTCTCAAAGTTTTAATATTCGCTACCCAATATTCAATCATAATTTTCAATGCGCCCCCCTCATACAATAACAATGTATTGAACCCAATTGAACTTCGATGCTAAAACTACGAAACGACTTTAACCTCTCAATAAAACCTCTTAATTTAACCTCTTGGCGTAAATAAACGTCTCGTTCAGCCAAAGCGTTAATTTCCCTGCACGTATATATACGTCTTTCTGAAGCATGGTCTTTTCTCTGTGCTGATATCCGTAAAATTATTCCGAAGGCTTTGGGATGCAATAAAAGGACAATGCTTGCGAAGGATTTACTTATTTCAGACTATTTGCTTCTTTATTCCTTCCTCCACCCCAATACAATCGTGTAACTTTTAATCGGCAATTAGGAATTTAATTCTAAACCGTACAAATTTTCAAGAAAAGGGATAATTTTTGTATATAATTTTATATATGAGAATCTCTTGGGATCACTGGTAGTTATTAAACTTTCTTTACTTAGTATTGTTATATAAATTAATTATAAAATACATTGTGTAGCACTGATACAATTTTAAATTAGCAATACATCGGGTAAATGTGTGTTTTATTTTTTATTATGTCAGAAAGTATTTTGTTTGTTTACTTTCCATAAATTAACAATTTTTTTAAATAATCTTTTGTTTTTGACTTTTCAATATGCTCGCGCCCCCATGGCAAATTGTCGCCCCACAGTTTGAGAAACGCTGCACTGTGGTTAACTATCCAAAGCCTCGGCATTTTCTTTTTACGGACTTAATTCACTATCAAAGTTAAAGTAGATCCGTCCTAGTGCCCATCTAAATAGCGCTTAAAGACAAATCCCTGATCTCACTGGCCAGAATTCAAATATCCCCTTTCCCTTATAATAGGCAAACATTCACCCAAAGTGGTGAAAAAAGGAAAGAAAAAATAAAACCCCCTTAAAAGTACTCTGGCAGGATGGTAGCCCAGTGTATTCCCAGGGCGACTATTTTCCACCATCTCCCTTTCGTTGACAATTTTCAATTTTAGGGGACGCTGTCTATTTAGCCCTCCTTTTTTATAGCCCTCTCGGACGTTACCAAAAACTCAATCCCGTTCTCAGTTATCGCTTGGTGGAGATGTTATCAAGGAAGCATTCAGAAAGAGAAAGCCGTATCTGACTCTCTACCCGGGTAAATGGAATTTTTTCCCCTCGTTTCTCTTTCAGGCGTTTTTTTTCCCGTTTCAGGAGAAACCTTTCGCTGTGAGCACCCCTACAAGATTTGTGGGATTGGTTCGATCCTTGACGGGAATAATGGGGGACATTTAACCTCTAATTGAGTTGAAGGGTGTGGCTGGGAAGAGGAGGATGAAGCGATTTCGACCCTCGCTCCAACTTCTCAGTTGATCAGATATTTGGGTTGATTTCGTTTGTCTCTAGTTTAGAAAGCTGGAAGCTTTTCTTTATTTCTTTGATTCCTTTGTATGATAAAATGATATTTATTGAAACTTGGGCGATTCGCATTCATTTTTATTAAATTATTGTCTAGCATTTTATGTATTTGTTTAGATATGAAAAGACGTTATCATTGAACAGAGAGAAGGAAAAGGAAGTATACTTAATTTAAATAGCTTTTATTCATAAAATCAACAAACATGTTTGTTTCATAAATAAAATCATAGTTTTGATGTTATATTCAATTAAATAAGGTCATTGCATACTGTTGTAGATAGTTGAGGATTATTTTTGATGTCTGTAATTTCTGAGGTGTTTTTTAGAAGTATTAAATTTTTTTTTCACCTATACAATGGACTGCATATTGGCAACTAAGACTTTGCAGATTTGACAGTAACCAAATGTGATAGCCATTTCATGGTGGCACCATCTAGTGGTGGCTCTCACTACCAAATTTGAAAGCTTGAATTAGTTTTAATTCAAGCTCTCGTTGGATGTTAAATATTGTCACACATGTTCTAATTTGGCCGAGAGTACCAGAGCCAAATTGATACTCAAGGGATCTTTTACATGTCACATAATTATATGATAAGCGTGCCCTACGATTTTCGGATCCAGAATATCTATTGATTCCAGCCAGGATCAAACCCACAACTTTTGGCTTACGAAGCCGGGCACGCTACCTCTAGGCCACTGATCCAACATGTGTTTAATATAGGTCCTTGGATTGATGTTGAAATATCTAAGTTATTTAAAACAGTGAGGATATCTTTCGGAATTTTTCTTTTAGACTGTTACAAATACTTTAGCTATCTAATTTTGCAAACAGTAATCATTTTAGTTATGAGGGAAACATAATCTCATATATACGCAGTGGCGTACAAAGATATCTTGGGTTACATTCTAAAAAATACGCAGATAAAGGCATCGAAGGGGAATTTCTATGATAAAAATTAAAAATCTGATTACCTAGGGAAAGGGGGAGAGGCTTCCGACGTCCTTGTGTACGCCGCTATTTATAAAAATTTATAAAATATACATAACATGGAGTACTTCCAAGTTGACGTGTTTTTGATTGATAAGAACAATGAAAGGTTTCAGCCATTTATCATACGATAGTTTATTCCAAGAAACAACAAATAGTTCTGCCCCCCAAGCCATGACTGCAGTGGAGTCCTATTTTAAGCGTCGATCGTGAGAGAGTGCCATTCGTCCACGTGTTTGAAGTAAGTCAGCCGAAGTCGAAGTAGTTATGCGGCAGGTGGGTTGAGTTGTGCTGGGCAGGAAATTTACCCACAACTGATATATAAAGGGCTGTAGATTCATCACACACACATACACACGCATATATATATATCACGTATTGGAGTAAGTCTTAGATTGACAGGATAAATGCAACGTACAGATATATCATACGATATATCATATTATATTTTATTTCAATATTCAGCAAAGCAGTCTGTACTCCAAGCCTTGACAAAACGAGTCCTATTTTCAGCGTCGATCTGGAGCCAGTGCGTCTTTCGTTCACGTGGTCTTCATAAGTTCGCCAAAGTAGAAGTCAAAGTCCTTATGCTGGAAGTGTGTTGAAGATAAACATGACATTCTCACAACCGTTGCGTAAAATTTTTAATAATTAGCTTATATCTGTTTTCTTTCTTGAATTCCTGATTACGTATAAATTAATATAGTATATCAATGAATTGATAATTTTGTTTGAGTTTTTCTTTAGTTCAATAAATTTATGAAAGAAGTTTATCTCTATTAGGAAATATTTTTGAAAATTAAGTTCATTATTGATGAAATCAGTCATTTGAAAAGTGGTCAACTACAATTTACTTTTTTTTTGGTAACTTTAACTACAGCGCCTTGGTGGTTAAAAATGTTGTTTATTCACAAGGAAATTTTAACTATTTTTAAGAATAAGTTATCTTTTTACTTATTACATTTCAGGATTTTTTGTTTTTGTTAAAAATATAAGATTAAAATTTAGTTTAACCTAAAAAACAATTTTTACAGATTTAATTAGTAAATTCAAGCTTTCTGAAGTTACATTACCATTTAAAATATAGAGCAACAGCTCTTTCTTCTAACATTTTATTTGACAGAGCTTAGTTCATAGGAATTATACAGCGAGATTTAATTATAGTTTAAAACTCTGGATTTGTAATTATTGTCGGTACATTTTTGTGTTAAGACTGAGAAAATAGCTACACATCGCTTAAATTGCTTAATCCTTTCGATTTAAATCAATTTTTTAGTACATTTGAATCCTTTCATTATATAAACCACCCCATTAAAGGTCTGTTGTCTTTAATATCTTGCTGAAAAATATAATCTTTTTGATAAGCATTAATACCATCTTCAGAATCATCACAAATAAAAACATTTTATAGAAATGCCAGAATTTTATGCCTCCAAATATTTAATATTTCAAACTAAAATACTGGGATTTTTATTATATATTTTCAACGGGCATATTTTTAAAAATGTCTCAGACGGGCAAAATAAGAAGAGAAAAAAAACTGCGAGTTAAAATTGCGATAAAAAGGAAACTGTCGGCCTGCTACTTGAAAAACAGTCTTGGCTAAGCAGATATATACCAAGACGTTCCAGCAAAATGTACTGTCCCTCTTAAAATATAAATAACAGAACAAAAGAAATATTAAGGATTCCCCATCTTATTTTGAGAGCGAAGACGTTATGCAGAAAAGAACTATTCACCCAATCCAGACTTAGAAAAATATTCAAATGTTTTAAATGACGTTATGGAGATCTCTTTTGTAAAATCTTTTCATATTAAAGTAAATGTAATACAACTCCACTTGAGAAAAATAATTAGTATAAGAATTAGATAACAAGAGTTTTTTTTTATTAATTTGTTGATAATAATATTATTTAAAATAAATTAAACCAGTTGAAGTATTTTGTATTTTTTTATTAGTTGAAAAATTACGGTATACATGTAACATCACTAAAATATAAAAATAAATAAGTTTAAGAACTTTAACAAAGAATTTAATTATGTACATTTTGTGATAAATTTTATTATTTTAACAATTATGTTTCTTATAGTACCATTTTGGTTTTGAATTAAAACTTTTGCATGTGCGTGAATCAAGTTTACTAAAACAATATTCTCTCAATGTATTTATTAAATATTTTAGTACCACTAACTTGCCCATGAATAATCAAATGCATATTTTCAAAAACTGTATCAAAATATTCAGTTTATTTACAGCATAAGCTATATTAGTTTAATGCGGTAGTTTAATAATTCAATTTATTTTGATAATTACCTTCTGTTATTGAGTAAATTTTTATATATATTTTTTTAAGTATTTCACTTGTCTCTAAATATTAAAACATACATTTTTGAAATTTTGATTAAGTTTTAATAATGTAATATTTTTGTACGTGCAAAATATGGATTTTATAATCTTGTTATTACTGTGCTTGTGAAACTTTAATAAACATGTGTCTGTACTTTTTATTTATTTTATGAAAACATCTTAATGATACTTTTAATTTTGATAATAATACTTTAAATATTAGTTTCGTATAAAATTTACTTTTCAACATTTTTATTTTTGCTAATATTGAACTTTTTTATTATTTTTTAATTCAGTATATAAGTGAAATGATAAAAAAAAATTTCTCAGTGTAAATGCTCAGAATGTTAAACTAGATTAAATTTTGCATATTAGTATGCAAAAAGTTTTAAAATACAGGTTTTTTTCTTTATAAAACCATTATGATAGAACTTAAACTGATGATTATGACAATTACATAACTTCACCTTCAAATCCTTTTAAGAATGTACAGATAATAACAACATAAGTAATAAAAAAAAATCTTTAAGCTGTTCTAAGTTTTTTAAAATAAAAAAAGTATTTTAATGATTGTAAAAAGAGTACTTTTTTTCAATTTCTACTATTAGTTCACTCTCTCCCTATATATGTATATATATATATCTTGTTCAAAATTTCAATCACTAATAAAATACTTTCTATTCATCCATTCAAGTTCAAATACGTTTTTTAAACTTGTAATGGATGACAACTGATATTAATACAGGTTTTTCAAATATTAATTTATTAATTATATTTAAAAATGAATAAATAGTAACCAACAAAAATAAAAGTTCAATAGCACGTATAGAAAGGAAAAATTTTTCGTTGTGCCCCCGGGAGTTGATTTCTAATCCAAAGGTTCGATAGCCTTTTTTTGAAATTGATTTTTTTTACTATTTTTTTGGGAGAATTTAATTTCATTAATAAATAGTAACAAACAAAAATAATAGTCCAATACCCTATATAGAAAGGAAAATAGAAAATTACAAGGAAAATCGCTTTTTCTATTTTTACACTTAATATTGTGATTCTGTTATATGTATATACATTATATTAACTGTAATTATTTAATAAAAAGTAACTAATATCAAATTTTTCTTTGTTGACCTAAGTAGGAATTGACTTAATTTTCTTTTTTTTTTATGTTACTTGTTTCTTTTCACATTTAAGTCCACTTTTCCGATATCAATTCCAAAAGCTGCAACAAATACATTTGATCCTTTTTAGAAAATCCTCGGGGGGGATAGACATAAAATCCTTTATTTTTTACAACTTGGAATTTATCCTTGACTGATGTTCCCAGTATCTGTAGTCGGAAGATAAAATAAAGAGTCAGGGGTGCAGAGAAGAGTGGGGTCGCTCAATATATAGAGATATCTTCATGAAAAGGCTGAGCGTGGTAACAGCTGGAGGGGTGCTTATAGGGGGTTGCTTTAATAGACTCGGAACGATTTAAGTTTTCGTCTGCTCTCCCCCCAGGGTATACTTAAGGGGTTATTACTTTGTGGATGTACAAGCTCCTTGTGTCTTCTAGATTGAAGCTCGTATTATTTTAAGAGAAAAGGAGTCGTGTTGTTTTAGAGAAGACAAGAACTTTGTGTTGTTCGGTCAAATGCGAAGCATGTATTTTTGAATTCCATTGTCTTTTGATTTAGGCTAAGGAGAGGCGAGATTTTGTGTTCAGAACATATGACGGTGGCCTGTTTTTCTACTTTTCAATATAATCTTTTTCTCTATTCATTTTCAAAACGCGGGAATGTTTTTTATACGTGACGTGCATTTTTCTATTTGAAATATGTTTTTGTTTAAATGTTTTTTTTTAGCTAAACTGAATGCAAAAATATCTAGAAGTATTTGAACTTGTTTCGAAGTTTTTTAATGTTAAGTTCGGTATGGTTTATAAATAGAGATAGGTGGGATATTCGGGCTGAATTTTTAAAAAGGAATATTTTTTAAAATATTCAAGTTGTGTTGCGTAAAAAAGAGGAACTAAATATTTATAGTATTCAGTAAAAGGGTTTGTGCTCAGCATTTTAAATTTGAAAGGTCTTCACGTCAGTAAATGACTATGAATATTCCATTATAGTAATATGATTATTGCCTTTCCATTAGAGTAATATTATTATTAATTTATTTATTTTGAAAAAATTCATTGAAAGCAAAATATTTTTAAGCATTCATTTGATCTACTAAGAGTTGGGTATTTATTATGCACTGTGTAAAGATAATTTATAATAATAATTTCGGGAAAAATACAGTTTATTTTTAAAGATTATTATTATTATTATTTTGTAAAACTATTTAATTTTTTTTTGTATCAAACTGTTTTAATTGAACAATATTTGTCCGTTAAAAGTGATTCAAAGGAGTTTGTACACAGTGTAGATAACATTTAAATTTTTAAAAATATATTTGTTTTGGTTTTAAATAGGAACAAAACTTTCACTTTATTACAAGGCATGAAAAAAACACAAAATATTTTCGTTTATTTAGAAGACTAAAATATCCACTTGTAAATTTTTAACTTCGTAATGTATGACATTATTTGTTTTTTAAAATTACAATCACATTCAAACAATATTTTCGTAAATTATTCTAAAATGATCCGAGGTCTTTTTTTTTATTTGTTTGCTTGTTTTGGGCTTACAATTAAACTTATCATTTTGCCGCTTCTAAAATTTTCGGTCCCTAAACAAATCAATAAACAAAACAGAATGTCTCGTGTGGAGGTAGATGGAATGGATAATTCTGAATCCGACTGAAAAATGCACACTCTAAGCATTCTAAATGAGTTTTACATTCCCTTCCTCTTTCTTCATATTTTATAAAATACTTCCGAAAAGATCTCACTTGAAAGAAGAAAAAAAATAATACCTACAATTTGAGTTTAGCGGTAGCTAACGCTAATGCACATATCTTTATCCTTTCTTTTGAACAACAGTTAAATGGACTGTGCACCCATTAGCAAAAGAGTGAAGAGCAAGTATGTGTTTTATGCAAATGCCTAAACATAAAGAAATCGCACGCAGGGTGTCCTGTGCGGAATTTCAAGCCTTGTTCTTATCGATGGGCAACTTTTTACTTTTTTTTTCCTTAAAAAGAGCACTGATGCGTGATTTCTTCATTTCTCGATGCAGAGAAAAACAACTTACTCAAAACCAAAAGAAACTGAAAAATGAAGCTGCGATATTTATTTCCACAGTTATCGTGAGGAGCTTAATAAATGCGTTTAACGTTCTATGTTCTTCTTGGTAAAAAACTGAACGAATCTGGTTTTTTTTTACTTAGTTTTATTTTTTCAACCATGCCCCCCCATCCCTCCTTCCCCTCTTTTCCAAAATAGTGTTATATTTTTAGTCTTCTTTTACAAAAAGTACTGTAAATCACTAACTATTCGGTGTTTTATTAAATCATCAAAAGCTTAAGGTGAGAAGTTAAGCTAGAATTAACAATTTTACTCATTTACGGTGTGTGTAATAATTCCCTTCAATTTCTCTAAGCAACTTTTAATTTGTAATGGCCCTGGACTTCAGGACTCATGTGTAAATAATTAACTAGCTTACCCCCCACTCCACGATAATTGTAACCATATCTCTTAAAAGTTAACAGCTTGCATTTTTAAATGTAAGATTACATCGGAATCTATCGAACGACATATTTCCACCAATCATGTTGTCCGTCCTGAAGTCATGCGGATTTCAAGACTTCATGTTGCAGCTTCATATAAATAGTCCCAAGATACTGGAAAAGTTCTCTTTTTCTTCGTAATGTGAAACATCGCTGCTGCTTATTGTGACTGTGTTAATTGCCGCTTGTTATGAGTGTGTGTTTGGTGTTAATCGTATAATTGTCTAAATGTAAAATAAAAGGGATTATCTGCAATAAGATGATTCTTCATCAATCCAACATTCCTGCACCTGCACTTCCATTCTCGGCCAAATGATCAATAATCCATGTACTACAATAAGTAATACCATTCGCCTTAACGTGTTACACACACACACACACACACACACACACACACACACACAACACACACACACACACACACACACACACACACACACACACACATATATATATATATATATATATATATATATATATATATATGTTATATATAGCTATAAGAATATAGTTGTCAATTAAATATATATGCAAAAAGTATTATATATTTTCAAATCCTTGCAAATATTTTAAGTTGAGCATTTCAAAACATCAGCATATTTCTCTCCTATCACATAATGTTGTGTTAAAATTTATATATTTAATTTTTAAAAAAAAATTTGAAAACAAATAATATTTTACTGCATATATCAGTAATAAAAATGATTTATTATATTACTTTAAAACAATTTATCTTTCTAATCAAAATAGAATGAATATAAATCCGTGTAGAGAGAGGAAAGATATTAATTATAATGTAACGTATCGTAACATAAAGCCGCTAGTGTTAGTGTTTATAGGTGTATAGTATGCATTAGATTACTGTAAAAGATTTTGATAGAAGAATACCCGCGGTAAAATATCAATTTCTTTAGTTCTACTCATTAATACTTGCTTAACGTGTTGGTTTACATGTGGATAAAATTCATAATTAAAGTATTTACTACTAATATTTTTTTCCCTTCTCACCAATTTTTAAGATAATATAGTTTTTAGCACAGGAGGAGACAACTGTTTTGGTTTCCAATAATATTGGTAATCTAATTCCCCTTTCAATATTGATCACATTATAATTCCCGCATGCTTTTACCAAAAATGGACCTAATTTTAAAGGTATATCATAGTAATGAAAAATTTCTTTTAAGGGATCCGACTACGCGCGTTCGGAACCGTGATTTTGCAAAAGCGCATAAGTGGATAATTTTCGTGATATTTAGTGTCACTTCGATTAGAATACATGTATAAAATTGTTTTATAATGACAAGTTGACCAAAAAAATTATTTAAATGCAATATTTTGGCAAAAAATTGACTTAGAATAATCTTTTTTTCAAAATATTCTCCTTTTGTGAAAAATGCTTCTATTATAATAATGTTTTGCCTGTATATAGCTCAGACCTCTCTACAGAGGCTCAACTAGAATTTTTGAAATATATAACTTAGAAGTGGGTTTATTCATATTTTACGACAACGGAGGGGAGCAATTTTAAAAAAAAAAAGCCGCTGTTATTTCAATGGGTGGTAACTCCGAAAATAATGTGCATTTTTCAAAAATTCTAGTTGAGCCTCTGTAAAGAGGTTTGAACTGTATACAGGCAAAACATTAAAATAATAATAGTTCACAAAAGGAGAACATTTTGAAAAAAGATTATTCTAAGTTAATTTTTTGCCAAAATATTGTAATTAAATAATTCTTTTTGGTCAAACTGTCCTTAAAACAATTTTATACATGTTTCCTAATCTAAGTGACACTAAATATCATGAAACTTATCCATTTATGCGCTTTTTTAAAATCACGGTTCCGAACGTAGTCGGATACCTTAAATGTATTATTAAACTGAATTTTTTTTTCAGAAAATAACATAGCATTTTGATGGCTAAAACAACCCATTGCAAAATTTACCGTAGAACAATTAAATAAGTTGCAATTCGAGGACGTAAAACAGGGTACCAACAGCTAGTGTTGTTAATCCTGAGTGGACCCTATATCTAAATGCCTTGGGAGTCCTCTTTTGAGGCCTCTTAACATTTTTTATTAACAAATTTTGGTACCCCTAAAGTTTGGGGGCCCCATCTCATTGATACAGCGGTAGCTACGCCCCTGATACCAACCTCTACAACTGATCATGTTTTTTAAATCTTAGTTTTCAAATAGTTTTTTTTTTAAACTGAAAAAAACAAATGGAGTTTATGAGAACGAAAAGTAAAACTGATTGAAATGTTGACAAAAGAATTGTCTTGTGAGGAATCCACCCACTAGTGGTATTTCGAAATGATGTGGCGGAAGGTGCGTCATGGGCACACTCCAGCTGTCGTTTCCTTTCATCACTCATGAAGAAAAAAGGAAAACTTCAGAGATAACGTGAAATAATTACCAACTTTATATTGACTCTGATAATGGCAGAGGAAACGGAGTGAAAAACTGCCTGTCAATCGGTGTCAAAAGGAAACCATTCGCGTGCGCTCGTTATGACAACAGTGTTCAATGTTTTTACGATTGGAAAAACCCGCACTGCATAGACGATGGTAAGAAACTGGAAGTCGAGATTTTGAGAGAGAATACTTTCCGACATATTTTTAATTTAGTAGGCAGGCTAGTTTCACTATTTGGTTTTCTTTAATTGTGTTTATCTATGTCCGATTCCGGTTTGCGGTGATGCTCAGTTGTTTTCGGATATCCTGTCAGGTCCTCTTGAGTCATCTTGCCATCCATGACTAGATACCTAAGACGGGATGTTAAAAAATGGGTTCTACATATACAGTCTCAACAATAAAAATTCGACACGTAACACAAAAATAAGTAATTTAGAATGCTATATAAGAGAATATAAAAAAATTTATGTAATTTTAAAGGAAGAGATTATTTATACTTAATCTGACTTAAAGACTTTAAAAAGTCATTTTAAAGTGTGAATAAACTTTTTAAAGTTTAATAAGTTGATAAATTATTTTAATAATTTCTAATTCAAAATTCGTTATAAATTTTCATCTTAACACATCACATAAACGTATTTTAAGAATACATTATCAACATTTTTATGTAATTTAGTACAATTTTATGTAGATCATAATCATTTGTATTTTTTATTAGTATGTTTAATTTTGAACAGAATTTCTTGTTTATTTTGATTAGAAACGTATTTTTTATATTTATGTTATTTTTAAATGAAATATTATTGATTTATTTATTAGTGAATCCATTTTGAGAAACATAAAAATTGGGCCTTTTTAAAAATTAATATTCAGATATTTACTTTATTTAGCTCACACCAAAATAACTAAAAGTGTATTTTAACTCTTTTCAAAAAGCAAAAATTTTCAATAAATAAAAATAATAATATAAATAAATAAATAAAAAATAAAAAACAAAAATAAAAACCGTTAGCTGAAGCATTGTGAAGATTACATTTTTCATTACTGCCACATTTACAGTCTCTTTTCCCTTCGCCATTTTTATATTCAAAATAATTAGTTTCTTAAAGGGAATTTTAAAGTCAATCGTTCATAAAAAAATGAATATTATCTTGCATTAATATCATAATGTGCTTCCTTTGTGAATTTATGGACAAACTCATTCGTTAATATTGTTCCCAAATTTAAAAAAAACAAGCCACTTTCCATAATTTAAAAGCTTTCTTTTGGGAAATTTCGGAAGCTTATCAGAAAAAAATTTTTTAAAAAAATTTCCCGGGGTGAATGAAGTATTTAAACGAAAAAAGGAAAAAACATTCATGTCAATTTTTTTTTTTGGATTGGATAATCAAGTAAACAGGTAACAAGATTTGGCACGTGAAAAAAAAAAACAAGACCCGTATTCATTGTCGTTTTGGTGTTGAGGTTTTTGTAAACTCGGGGCACTTGCTTTCAGGCCTATTTCAAACTCTCCTTCGTTCTTTAAACTTCATAACCCAACATAAATTTACATAAAAGAACTTTTTAAAAAAATTAAAATTTCTGAAAGGTGCTTTAACACAACTTTTCCCCGTAACTGAAATCGAAATCCCCCCGAAAAATGATGAAATTTTCCCTATTATTTAATGGTTAAAGAAAATTTACATTCAAATTTCTCTAATTCACTCTTTCCTTATATATATATGTATATACATATATCTTGTTCAAATTTTCAATCGTTAATTAAATACTTTTTATTCATCCGTTCAAGCTCAAATACATTTTTTTAAACTTGTAATCGATGACACTTGATGTTAATACAGTTTTTTCACCTATTAATTCATTAATTAAATTAAAAAATAAATAAATAGTATCAAACAAAAATAATAGTCCAACAGCATACATAGAAAGGAAAATCGTTCACTGTGTCCCTGTAGCGCAATGGATAGCGCGTTGAACTTCTAATCCAAAGTGCGTGGGTTCGAATCCCACCTGGGATGGCCAAATTTCTGATATTGTGATTTCTTTTTTACTATACTATTTTATTAGAATACTTAAATTTAATTATTGGATAAATAGTAACAAACAAAAATAGAGTCCAACATTCTATGTAGGAAGGAAAATGGAAAATTGCAAGGAAAATCGCTTCCTATTTTGTCACTTAATATTATAATTCTGTCATGTGTACAAACATATTTATATTAATTGGAACTATTTAATAAAAAGTAACTAAAAAATAAAAATTTTCTTTGTTGACCTAAGTAGGAACTGACTTAATTTTTTCTTATTTATATTACTT
Organism: Trichonephila inaurata madagascariensis; assembly: GCA_019973955.1. Taxonomy (NCBI): domain Eukaryota; kingdom Metazoa; phylum Arthropoda; class Arachnida; order Araneae; family Nephilidae; genus Trichonephila; species Trichonephila inaurata. Next base: position 69,632 of record BMAV01002723.1, read on the forward strand.
TGCTTTTTCATTTAGAATTTATATAACAGAAATTAATTCTTTTATCTATGTGACGTTGTTTTGTATTATAATTATGATGCTTTATCTGGTAGTTCGCAGATTATTTATTTATAGGTAGAAAGATAAATACATCGATGGTAAAATTTTAATCTCTTTCATTCAGTTTTATAACAAGAAATTTTTTTTTTTTTTAATTCTTAAAAAATTGCTGTTTTTTTAAATCAAGAAAAATGTGGAAATGAAAGAGAAAAATTTTAATTAGCGTGTGTGAAATTCTGTTAAATTTTAATTTTCTTTTGCGCTGATGTCTTATATAAAGAGCTTTTAAAAGTTTTCTTATGTACGCATAAAAAGAAAAGCAGAACTAATAAATTTGACAAAAATGTCTAATATCTTTAGTGAGTGAGTAAGTGTTTATTAAGGTAGCACTGTAAAGCAACACGTGTTTTTTTAAATTTAAATTTAATTTTAATTAATTTAAATCATGGTCAAATGACGAAGACAACACGTGAGTTAACCATCTTCTCTTTTAATTTCCACACCACGTCAATGGCAGGACTTTGAGCCTCACCAGATTAGAACTCAGCCCCTCTCCACGGCGGGTCTTCAGTGATTTAATATATTCAATTTTTGTACACACAGTATCAGAGATCTTTTATTTCATCATTGGTAAAACAGTGTTGAAGTTAGGTGATTACTGAATAATTTCATTATCATCTAAGGAAACAGCCCCATGGCCATAAAAATCACCCAACGATGTTAAAAGGTACCTTCTCAAAAACCGACTAAAAAAATTGATTTTTTTCTATGCTTTTATAGGAGTAGAACAATTTTTTCTTCTTCTGAAATACTGTGAAGTTTTTTCTCTAGCTAAATTAAAAGCTCTTTAGCGATCCAAATTGCAATGCTGGTAAGTATTAGTTAATGGTAAAAGTTTTATTTGAAATCGTAATTTTCTCAAAAGTGCAAAAGAACTTTTTCTTTTTTTAAAAAAAAAATTATCTTATAACTGGAATTTTGCACACATATTAATATTAATTAAATAAATATTTTATTAAGAGATTTTGTCAAGAAAGATTTTAAAAACTTATGATTTAAAATGTACACGAAATTTCATTGCTTGGAGCTTAACACATGTTACTTCGCATATGAAAAAAATTTAAAAAGGCTCTCATTGAAATATTGACGATAATACAATAAAATACGCCCAAAAAACTGGTGACAGTACGACCAGTCAATGTTTTAAAATGTTTTTTTTTACCTTGATTATTTTTATCATAATGGAAATAGAAAGAAAAAAAAATATGCTACATGAAAAGACCAATTTTTTTTAAAAAAAATCATTTTTAAGTACAACTTTGATCCACTTTTGTATCATAACAATACAGGTTGAACTTTAAGACAAACTCGGTTTCAGTTTTAAGATTTTAATTTGTATGGCTAAAAATAATATTAAAAAAAATTGAGAAATAATGCTTTCTTAAATAAAGTATAATTTTTTTTTTAATAAAAAATTTTTTTAGTTCATTATTTGCTGTTTTTCAGCTTTTTTTTGCTGAGGAAAAACAAACTTCTTTAAAAAAAATGTGACAGATATTTGTCTAAAGAAAAGAAAACAGATAAAACTTCGATCGAAAACAATTCATACAAACCGAAAAAAAACTCATAACAAATTTCTTATCTTAAAAACCGCAACGACTGATTCATTCTCCATAAATAAAGGGTGAAAAAATAAAAACTATTGGCGGCAGGCTGTCTGATTCTCTCAATGGCATAAGCTTACGAGGTTAAAAAAGAGATCATAAACTCATTTCTTAGTGTAGCACAGATAGTGAAGGAGTGGTCTCAGGTTCGCACACCTGTGTGTGGTATCGGCGTCGGTGCTTTGATCTGTGCAAATAGCGGAACTTTAAAAGAGTCACGTAGTGTCGTTTCATTTCGCGGGCCACCCCGATGAAAAGGTAGTGATGAGCATCCGTTTTGAATAGCTAATGTGTCACTGAAAGAGGGTTTTAGTGACACATTGCTATGCTTTTTGTGCCTGTTTTTTCCTCCCAACGACGCACTCATCTAGTAGTTGACCATGCGCATATTTAGTTTTAAATTAACCCGTTCAGGAGCGGGCGAATTTTCCTGTTAAGCCTAACTCCATTTAAAAATTCGTATAAAATCATTATAGTAATGAAATACTCCGAAACTTATTGTTTATAATCATTCCCAATTCAGATCACACTGGTATGATCCCAGGTCTCAGAACAGGGGAAACACAATCTTAAATATGATACACCAGGCCAAAGGCCCTTTTAAAGTGGCCCCTGGTGATCACATAGGATACCGGGGAACTGAAGTGTACAGGGGGTTTTCAAACGTTGATCTAAATTTTAGAAACTTTGGGAAACGGAATTAGTTTAATCATTCTGCTTTTTCCTTTTTTTTCTCTTTTTATATTTTTAAAAAAAATAAGCATATTTTTGTAAACATTTTAAGTAAATCAATTGATAAACTCAAATCACAGTCAAAAAGTTATAAATATTGAATTTAAAAAAATTTTCTAAATTTTTAAATTTTCCATTGAAAAAACATATTATTCCTTAAAGTTGGCTTTTTTCTGAAGAAAGAAGCGAACTGGAAAGAACACTTTACGAAAATGTATATTAGGTTTTAAAAGATAGTATTGTACTTACAGTTAAAATTATTCTCATAAAATTCTGTTTTTGTGTGGTAAAATTTAAAACAGGGAGACAAGCATAGTCTAACATCGCAATCGGGGCAAAAATTTTGTGTTTCTTTTTTCACCTGTTTTCCAAAATCGTTTCTTTTCGACCTACACACAAAACATTGCCTCGTTGGTCTCAATTTTCGGTCGGTTGGTGGAATCCCTTCTAAAAAGTTTTTTCGTCAATTTTAAGAGACTGGACAAAATTCCTGGTCGACTTTTATTTTTCATTTACCACCCAATGTCTTTTTATAAGGAGATCTATAATATCAAGACTGAAATTCAAATGAGATAATTTTCCTCCCAATTTCTGATATAAAACAAAAGCATTCCAAAATGATGTATCTAATGGATGAAAGAATACTTTTTTTGTATTATTTCTTACCTCTTTTTTTATCATTGGGTAATTTATGAGATGCTGATTCCTTCAATCCACACTACAAGAGAAGTTCGACAGCAAACTTTCATTACTTCCAGAATCACACACACACATTTACAGAAATTTCAGACTCACTATCTGAGTCAATATCAGAATTATTTTCCGTTAGAGCCTCTCATAATCACTAATTTGTCTTCTATTTTAAGCTCCAAATTTAAAAGAAATAGTCTTCGTAGCTTGTGGTGCACCTATTTTGTAAAAAGAAAGTTCCCGCCTTATCTAATCTAAAAGAATGCAGTAAAACCTGACTTTGAAACCGATTTAGACATTTTCTTGTAATCCTAACTTTTCTTGATTATTAGAGACATCTTTTAGAAATATTGCATACTAAACGAGCAAAAAATACGGGTAAATCAGAGGGTTAGAGAAGAAAACGTGTTGCCCGAGAGGTGTTCGGGCAAATTGAATTTTCCATATAACAGCATTTATTATTCCACTCCGGAATCCTGGGTGGGATACGGATAGAATGCTTTGTAACAGGTTTTCACGCGTGTTTCCTTTAATTCTTCCTTTCCTTCCAGAGTCTGCTTTACTAGACGATTGGTACAAGAACCTCGACTCGTGAAAGAACTGTTATATTTGATAATGGGCTTTATTATTTGTTGTTTTGTTGCTTTATTATTTAAGGTATCCGACTACGTTCGGAACCGTGATTTTAAAAAAGCGCATAAATGGATAATTTTCATGATATTTAGTGTCACTTAGATTAGAATACATGTATAAAATTGTTTTAAGGACATTTTGACAAAAAAATTATTTAAATACAATATATATATATATTTTGGCTAAAAATTAACTTAGAATGTCCTTTATTCAAAATGTTCTCCTTTTGTGAAAAATGTTTCTATTATAATAATATTTTGCCTGTATATAGCTCAGACCTCTGTACAGAGGCTCAACTAAGATTTTTGAAAAATTCACATTATTTTCAGAGTTACAACCAATTGAAGTAATTATCGGCTTTTTTTTATACATTCCACACTTTTATCTTCACAACGATATTATGATATTTAGGATAGTTAGAGATAGGTAAAGAGTTAAACTGCTTCAATGGAAGAATAATCCGCTTTCCCACAATCAGTAAGAATTCTTCCTCGGTCGAAATCAGAAATGTTATCAAATGATGCTTCTCATTTCTTCACAAGGTATACTTAAGTTGCTCACTCACAAAACATAAAAATACAGTTTTAGGGCTTCAAAATGGCTTTCTGTTCTTTTATATAATGATTGTTGGTGACGCTACTGGTATCTATGAATGTGCATTTGCGCTGAAATGCTAATCATTTGTCTATCTTAACGTAATATAAAGAGGATGATAATTACGCGCTTTTTGACTTCTTTCATAGTGTTGCATGTTGGGTGGCCAGTAGTGTATTTGCCTCTATACTACTATTTAAAATTAAGTGAATTTGCATATTTAGTCGAATTTCACGAATACTATATAAGTGGGAGTTAAAACTACTGCTTCAAAGCAAACATGCAACTTTTTAATGTCGATTACTTAAACGTATACATGCGTATGGGCTGTGTATTTAGAGGAAATGTTTTACTAGTGCATTGGCTAATTTTCGCACTTTTCTTTCCCGGCGCCCCCCTGGAAAATTGGCGGACGTCAAAAAACCCTTTGAAAGGGGGTCTAAATATAGATTGCTAGAGACTTTATTATAATCCTCAGCATTGTAGGGAATTTACATATAGTTTAATAAGACAGATTCGTAAAGAAAAAGGAATGTGTTAAATGTTAAATATAATTAATAAAATGTTTAATGTCCATAGCCCATGTTAAAAGCCCGCAATAGAAATTTCATCAAGTCATTTCCCCCCATGGTAAGATGGTTTCTTTACCTATCAGCGAGGAAATGATTCTTGATGATGTTACTGGTAACAACTCTTTGTGCTCCAGCGTTAAATTGTCAAATGATCTCTTGTGAGCTGTCCACCCACTGATGTATTTGGAATTATTCGACATCGGTATTGCTTATTCATTTTCTGTTGTCCACAATATATTGTCCTTGTTGGGATTGGATCAATATTCTCACACTACAACTGTGGCAAAGTAACTCCCCTTTGAACCCCCCGAACCAAAAAATTTCCTGCACGGGAAATGGGAGTGCCCATTTTTGTCACGCCTCAGAATTTTTCTCAGGCCCAAAATGCTTATAATTTTCCCTCGGCTCATACTGGTATTCTCTCGCCCCCTTTTAAATTTCAAACCCCTTTTAATTTAAAACAATATAAAAAAGATGCCGGGGGTCGAAAATGGAACATAAATTTTCCAGATTTGGAATACTCGTGATAAGAAATGGGTTTTCAAAGGTATGATCGAATTAGTTAACCTTTTGATGGCTGGTTGATTGAGTGGTTGTTTATTATACAACGTTGTACTGCAAAACTACACGCTTGATATTGGCAACAGAGTTGGTAATTTTGAATGGACGGTGGTGAGGACGACACCTGAGCCAGCCCTTTACTCTCCAGACTACCACACCAATGTGAAGACTTTGAGCTTTGACAGTACTGGTAAAGAGTTCGCAACACTGACCTCTCGGCTACAACGGCCATTTTAACTGCCAGAGTGATAAAGGATAAAGAATCATTCAAGAAATGCTGATGAAATCTTGAAAGCTGGAAGAGTTTGAGAATTGAGGTGGCATATTGCTATTGGATGCTGACAAGTGGATTAAGGCTCTAATTTGCCCAGAACTGCATTTATGACTTTAAATTTTAGGAGATTTCATAGAATTTAATATTAGATTTTGCGACATTACCACGAATGTACAACTGGTCGTATAATGGAGATGCAGAGTAGCAAATTATTCGTTCCGATAGCGCTACTCTTTTCAATGCACATGATGATAAATATTTACATTTTATTTACTTTCCATTTTTATAGCCGTTAATAGCGCTACATTTACTGGAAGACACCTGTCTCTTATTCAATTGATTTTCAGTAATATAGATATATGTATTGTTCTTCAGTAATATAGATATATGTATATTCAGACAGTATGTATAGATATCTGCAAAATAAATATAATATTTTTGCTTTTGTAAAATTTAATTTCTTTTTCCTTGTAAAATTTAATTTCTGTGTCTATGGGTTTAACAAAGGCTAAAAAGGATTAGTGAGGAATTTGATTAAGTTAAACATATTAACCTATGCGTACCGAAAATATGATCATGAAAAAGCCATATGTAAGGAGTGATATGCAAGGAGTTGAAGTTCTTATGATGGGGGGTCGATCGAGTTGTTTTGTATGACACTGAGTAATAAATTATCTCTGACATAACTCGTTTTGTAAACACTTTGGAATGCGCAGGAAATCAGTTTGTATTCTCAAAGCGAAGGAGATACAAACGAGTTGAGAAACTAAATAAACAAATAGGAAATAAGATAAAATTTTGGGGTAACATTTGAGAAAATACTTTAAAGGGATGACAACGTTTGGAACCGTAAATTTTAAAAAAGGGGATAAATGGATAATTTTCATTTATATTTGTTTTACCAGATTAGAATACATGCATAAAATTATTTTAAGGACATTTGACAAAAAAAAATTTTTTTTAAATACAATATTTTTTGGGAAAAAAAATTTACCCCCAATAATCGTTTTTTTCCCAAAAGTTTTTTTTTGAAAAAAGCTTCAATTATAATAATATTTGCCCCGTATATAGTCAAACCTCTCGAGGCTCAACTAGAATTTTTGAAACTATTATTTTCAGAGTTACCACCCATTGAAATAATTATTGGGGTTTTTTTTAAAAAATTTCTCCCCCCTGTTGTCGTAAAATATGGATAAATCCAATTTTTAAGTTTATACTTCAAAAAAATTTTGTTGAGCCTTTTGAGAAATCCTTTTACCTTTTAAGGGGAAAAAAAAATTATTATAATTTGGGCCCTTTTTACAAAAGGAAAAAACATTTTTTAAGGAAAAAATTATTTGTTAATTTTTTTTAAAAATATTGTTTTAAATAGGGTTTTTTTTCCAAAAAAGTTTTAAACAATTTTATCATGTATTTTAATCGAAAACCAAATATCATGAAAATTATCCAATTTTCCCCCTTTTAAAATCCCTTCCGGAAGATCGGAAAACCTTAACATGACTAATGCAATTATACTATCTGTAAAGACTTCGCTTCCAATATAAGCATTAAGATAGGGATAATTAATTTAATATACCGTGCTTTTATCGAATAGAGAATTTTAATATTCATATTTATTAATATTTATTTTATGAATTTTAATATTTATTAATGATTTAGCACATTTATAATACGAGATGACAATTTTATTCCATGAATGATATAATATCAGTTAAAAATCTTCAGAGGCCATTCAATATTGTTTCATTTTATTTTTTATAATTTCTGCAAGAAATTTAAATTTAAAATAGTTTACAATTTCTCTAAAAAAAGTTTAGGAAATAGAAAATAAATTAAATAAGGGTCGGTTTGTGCCTAAGTTTTTTTTGAGAATGCTAGTCGTGCACTTTGTTTCAAACTATCGTTTAAACGAGTATTTAACAATGCAGGCTATATACTGTCTACTTTAAAAAAATTTAGGAAGGGGGTTACTTTTAAATATAAGCTGGTTTAAAAATCTTTAAAAAGTTCCCCGGAATTTTTTAACAACGGTCAAGTAAGCTCTAAGCTTATGTCTAAGCTGATATTTATCTCCAAGTTTCCAAACTACTGGTATTTAGATACAAGTTATAGATTGGTATTTGGATACAAGTTAGAATTATCTAAAATGTGGTGGAAAAACACTATCTCTATTGTAGTCTTACTCTGTTATCTCTCTATAGAAATATAACTCGTGGTTTTATCATCCCTTTGACCTTAGTGGCAGATGTAACTTGCATCCTTTTACCATAAGTTGCAGTTGCAACTCGCAGCATTTTAGTGCATTGAACTTCTTTTAGTGTTTCTTTCACCCAAGTCAAGAGTTGATGATATAAAATAGTAATAATTCTTAGTTTTATTTGTATGTCTATCGCGTGAATTTTAGACATTTTTCATAGATTATTATTTTATTCATCTCCACGAAGGCTTCACAAATTGGCTCAGTAAATAAAATCAGAAGAACCCAGTTTGTTCTTTCTCAACTCTTTCTCTTATGACTCATCGTATGAACGGTAGTAGTCACTGAAGTGGGGTAAGTGTGATTGTGAATTGTTATTACTTAATTATTTGTTTCTGAGGTTATTGATCTTAAGAAAATATTTTAGTTTAAATATAAGTATCTATCTCTCTCCTTTCTTTTTCTCTCTCCATGAACTTAAGCTTTAATAAATAAATCAATAGGAAATTCACCCTTTAATGTCTTAGTCAAAAGTCCGTAATTTTTTGTTTAATCTAAAGATTTTTTTGCAAAAATAAATTAAAAAGAAATAAAAAATGTAAAAAATAATTTTTCGCTAATTACTAGTCATTAATTTACTTTTTAAAGAAATTAATTGACAAACAAATATAATAGCTAATATTCTACATTAATTTGCATTTATAGGTATAAAGAAATTTCTGCTTATAAAATTACATAAGAATGAAGATAAAGCTTGTTTATTTTAAATAACGACATATTAACCCCAGATATGTATAGTTTTGTTAGATAGTATAGTTTGGTACATGACTAATATTATAAGAATTTATTTCATACATTTAAAATATTTGTTGATTACCCTCCCACTCACTTAGCTTGTCAATTATGGGTTTTTAGTTGCATTATACTAGTTTAAAAAACGGGAACGGGAAGAGATTGGAAATTTTGAAAGTCTTACATGATATCTTTGAAATCCTAAATAATTTGTAATTTGTGAAATTTCAGATATTTTTTATGGATTGGTAACTATCTGCACGCAACAAACATATGCATATGATTTAAGTTGTAAATGTTGTATTTAAATACTGATAATTTATAATTCAGTAATAAATTTTAGTATTTTTAAACAAATAATTAAATGAAAATATTCAATTGAATTTAGTTAATAAATTTATCCAATTACTAAAATACTGGATTTTGACCCCTCAGAGGCATAACAAACAATAAATCTGTCAAACTTAATGCCATTCAAAAGTTTTCGCAAAGAAAAAGAAATAATTGTTAAAAACCTTTAAAAAAAGTAAATTTTTAGGAAAATAAGTAAAAGAGATATTTAAAAAAACTAAACCAACTCTTTGAAGTTCTTAAATTTTTTTTTTAGAAATTTGCTTAGTTTGACCCCATTTTTGGTCATTTCTTTGTGTAGCCAGATAAAATATAAATTAAGATAATAAAAAAAATTGATAGGTTTGTTTCCAACATTGTGTTTGGATAATATTAATATATATTTGGATTTATTACTGTATAAAATCTGTTTAGAAATATTCCTCTCTTTTAAACTGTCTGGGCTTTATTTGACTTTAATAATTTTCTTCTAAACTATAAAAACACGTGTTTATTTGAATAACATTAATTTCATGGTTACATAGAATGATTATTTTTAAATATGCATCAGTTAGGTCACAATCTTAGAATACAACACCTACGATCCTAATTATGAAACTAATTTCTATGCAATCAAAAAAGAATTCAAAACATTTTTTTTTGAAGTTTTAATTGCTGAAAATTTTAGATTTTTGTCCAAATTAGAGAGAGAGAGAGAGATGCGATTTTCAATGCTTTTCTTTTAAATTTGAGACCGCTTCTAATTGATGAAAGGTTTTGGCCATCCATTTTTGCTGCATATGTATGGCGTAAAATTTATAAAAATGAACCATTTTATGTAATGAGTTAAATAATTTGAGGCACGTATTTTTAAAAATCTGATTTAGCAAGATATATTGAGAGGTCTCTTCTGTATATATATATATATATAGCTCATGGCTTGTGAAATATCTTAATCCATTTGATATAGATTAATTGTATTTTCAATTTTAACTGTGTAGTTTTACAATTTTAATATTTTGTAGTTTTGTAAGGGCTCTTTTCTTTAATTTTATCTTTTTTTTTCCATTAAATTAATGTTTTCAATAGCAAATTAATTTTAATAAAGATTCATTGTTGGCATAGCATCTCACTTAAATTCTTATAAAATTACATTGTACGCCTTAAATAAGTTTTTAAAAAATATTTAATATGAAATAAATGCATAAAGAAGCATAAATATTATTTTTAAACTATATTATTTTAAAACTCGTTTTTGAGCACACTGATACACTAAAGTTTACAAAATATTGCTTCAAAATTTTACATTCTCTGCAATTTAAAAATATGGAATCATTCTTATCTATATTTTTACAAAATAATTTATTGCTGCATATAAAATCCCAATGTGATTGCTTCATTCCATTTTCTTTTAAACCACTTTCCCCTCTTGTTTCTTAAGATTTGTTATACAAAAGGGAAAAATTCTTGGACAACGAAGAAAATGTCTAGTTTCTTTTGAAAACTATTCCTTGAGATAATCACAAGAATGATATATAAAAAACTAATAAATCGTCAAGAATAACCAAAGATATTTGTAATTTGCTTTTCAAACTATACATATTATAGAAAAAGGGGTGTAAAATGTTCTAAAGTATTCATAAAAAATATGTACTAAAATATGTTTAAAATACTAATAGTTTTAAGTAAATGGTGTTTCGATAGTAAGATAATTTCCAGAGGTGTAAGATCCATCTTAAGCAGATAAACTTTAAAAGAAGCGGAACTATATTTTATAGAAAAATTTGAAAACTCAGAATACAAGTACTGCCCATCCTTCGAAGTATTGGTTTTGATTAATTGTTTACTAAAGGCACACTTTGGAGTTAAACTAGGGCTATTGGTGACGGATATATTGGCCGCGGTAGCCTAGTGGTTATGATCACGAACTCGTGCCTGGCGTTGTCCAGTCTTGGGCCTGATGCCATCTGAAGACTCGTCGTGTAGAGAGACTAATACACGATGCATTTTCCAAGGCTCAAAATCTTTCCTTTGGCTATGGTGTGGAAGCTCAGGGAGGGAGTACCAACTCAGATGTTGTCCTCGTCACTTGACCATGGTTCAAAATTATGAAGTCTATCACCAATATCCTCGTGTTGCTTTATAGTGCAAAATTAATTGACACCCACTCACTCAGACGGATATCATAACATTAATCCTTGGATAAGTGATGAGGACGACACACCTGAGCTTCTTTAACCCCATTCTCTAAACTTCCACACCAAGCAAAAATATTGAATAGAAAAGTATTAAGATTGTCTATTCAGCTCAAGTTTTGATATCTGTCTATTCCATACCATGCAAAAATTTTAAAAAGGAAATAAATATATGTGAAGAAATTTTTTTAGGTGGTGATGAAGATTATGGAGACTTTGATGTGCTATATAACTTTTTAAATAGTGAAAGCGAAACGGAAATGACCCCTGACCAGCAAGACACAACTTTACCAAAAGAACTTGAACTTCGCGTGGGCTCACAGCCCCTAAAATATGTCTTGTGGACGAAAGTACAGCTCAGCAGAGGAAAAAGATTTGGACCAATTCTTGCCCAGTTGAAAGAAACAGAACCAACTAGACTCAGTGCGTGGAAGGTAAGTCATACATCAGTGTGTTAATGTGTTATATTATATGCTTTATGCCTTAATAAGTATACATTGAAAAGTTGAAAATAAATCAGTAGTGATAAACTACTAAAAAGTTGAAATTTTTAACTTATATATTTAATCTCGATGCTCTTTCTATAACAGAATATACATTTTTTAAATCCTACCATGAAAGACATGTAAAAAACTTTTCAGAAATAAATGAACTTTGTTCGAAAATATATTGAAAGGGGTATAGGCATATACATTTTATGTCATTTGTTTTTTTCTACTTACTTTATATTAGAACGAATATTTTCTAAATAAGAAAGTTTTTAACAGCAATTTTCTTTTAATTCTAAAAATTTACCTCACCTTATGTTTCTCAAATAATTAAATTTTGTTAAGCTCTATTAGAAGAGTATGGTTTGTGTAATGTGCGTAGTACAGTGCTTCCCCATCTTTCACTATTTGCGACCGAATTTTCAGTCATGATTTTCTTCGCCCCCCTCCTCCAACAATAACATTATGTTTTCAATAATAATGTACTTTGGAGTAAAGCTACAATACGAATTTCATTTTAAACCGGCAAATTATCAGGATAAGTATTAATTTTTTTTATATAATTTTATATTCGACAAGCTCATGGAGGTCCCTGGTCATTGTTAAACTTGGTATTGTTAAATTAATTTTAAAATACATTGTGCAGCACTGAAGCATTTACAGATATATTATATCAGTGTAAATGCGTATGTTTTTTTTTATTTTTTACCATGTCAGAATGTATTTTGTTTTGCTTCCTTTCAATTTAAGTACTGTTTCATTTTCGACATACTCGCGTCCCTCCCCTCGTTGGGTTATTACGCCCCTCTTGGGGGGCGCGCTCCATAGTTTGAGAAACGCTGGTGTAGTATGAATCACTCAGCTGCAGGTGTGGAAGATAAGTTTATGTCGGGTTTAAATTACCAACATGTAACATAAATTTATCTTTAAGTTATCAGATTTAATTTCAGAAAGAAACCATAATAATGCATGGCATTGATAATACACTTCTTAGGCAATAGTTGCACATTGTTGAACTCCAGACTTTGGCTGTCCAGAACATCACCGTTAATCATAGTGCCAATGCAGACTGCGTAATTGCTGGCCCAAACCTCATATCAGCGTGACCACTGGCCACCAGTGCTCATCAACCACGGGGTTTCCCGAATAAGCCTCTTGACAAGATTATGAGAAAAGGTGTGATTTATACTACTCATCCCTCGTGTTGGGATTAGGGGATTGCAGAATATCACGGCTTAGTTCATAACGAAGAACCATCGCAACCTTCTTTGCTCATCTTTTAGGTTCTTTTCATAAAGAAGTAGATATGGGGTCAAGAAGAAATCGTTCATTATATGGCATATTAACTAACACAAGAAAGGATTCAAATTACTTGTATATGTATTATATACACACATACTAGATTCTCGATTGTTTGGGAATAAATTTTCTTGGAGACCATAATCGAAAATTTAAAAAACAAACATACAAATGTCTATTTTTATAAAAAAAAATTTTTAAAAATAAAGTACATTTTTCAGCTTGTGTTTGGAAAAAGATGTAATTTTTTGGAAATTGAAAACTGTAAAGTGAATGAAGTTGTAGAACATAAATTCACGTGACGTGAGGGCAGCGTTTCCAGTTAAAGATTTAAGAACCCATCTCTCCTGTATCGATGATAAAACGGGTTATGAAGTGGAAACTTGTAAGAACTGTTTTTAACTAAGCGTTAAATTTAAAAAACACTGTTGCCTATTTTTCACTGTAAAAATTTAACTTTCAGTTTAGTATATATATACTGGTTTTTACTGGGTTTCCCTGTTTTCCCCATTCATTCTGGATGTTTAAGTCTAATATACACGTAAGAGCTGTGTGGTAATGTTTTACTTGCAAAGATATTTGCATGGAATAACTTTTCAAATTAAGTTCATTACTGAAAAGAGCAATTTATAGTAATAAAAAAAATGTTACAATTTTCTATTTGATTTATTATTTGCTTCTACTGATCGAATATTTTTACTTTTTTAAACACTTGCTGTGAAATGTTTCGTATTTTATGTATAAATCCACGCTTAGTTCTAGTTTAAAAACTCGATTAACTATAATTAACAAACAAAAGATAAAAATATGAAATGCAACCCTTAAAAAATCTAGCCAGTAAAACATCCAATAATAGATCAAAAAGTTTATGACTACATTTTGCATAGTTCAGAATCATAGTTCAGAAACAATAGAATGAATATAAATCTTCTACTTAAAATTTTTATTAATATCTTCATTTATTGAAAAAAAAAAAAAGCATGACTTTAATTTCATCCAATAACAGACAAAGCTGATAAAACCTTAAAATTTGTGCTGTTTTTAAGGCTTGCATTAGTCCATGTTTCTTCTGAATGCCCGCAAGGTTACTGATGACCAGTAATTTCGTTGGTCTTCTCATCAGCGCCAGAAGTGCGCATTAGGTGAAAAGTGACATCCATCGTGGACAGTATCACTTTCGGAAACAATGCAGAAAATGGACTTGCCGGATAATGAAATAAATGGCCTCAGTTGTCCAGATAACAGTCGTTTATTTTCATGCCCTTCTTTCATCAAGAGCTAAAAGAACCCCAATTTATCTTGCCATCTACCGGCTTCACATAAAGACTGCGACCCCACTATCATCCGGATGGCTTGATTATCCGGAAAGAGTTCATCAACTGAACGGATAGATGAAAAAAGTTTCTGATAAAACTTTAAAAAAATAAGAATAAATGTCCCTCGGACCCATCTTTTGTTAATGAGAATACCCTGGATTTGATAACTCGTAAAAATAATATTTTAAAATGTTTCTCAATGTGATTTTATAAATTACACATTTATAGAAAATTATGTATCTTCCTGTTAATCTTAATAGGTTTTATTTCTTTTCCATTAAAATTCATAAATTCTTCAGAAATTATGTAAATTAATGCGAACTGATCACCCTTTTCAAAAGTTGTTGTCCATGTAATGTAATATTCCTTATTTAAAAATAATTTATCTTTAAGCTGAAATATTAAATACTCGGTTTAACAAAACAGTAAAAAGTATTGCTACAAAATATCTTTTGGGAAAATACTCTTTTTGTAACATTTGCAAGATAATTTTTACTCAACAAACTGAATTCGAGAAATCTTGTTTTTACTTAGATGGACACTGCAAAAGAGGATGGTAAAATACTAGTAACCCAAACAGCTTTTCAAACAACAAGTTATTTGACGAGAAATATCGCTCAAACAAACATTTAGATAATACTAATCTTATCTGCATTAGTTATTTTCTGTTTGTAAATCTGCGAGATCATTTAGACAAGCAAATATCAGAAATTTTTTATTTTTAAATGAATGGTATTTTTATAATTAATCTCCAAAATACTGAGGTACAGGGAACTATTCAAATGGATAACTATGATATTAAATGGAAAAAAAAAGAGAATATTCAATGAAACTTTTAAATAACTTTTTACCGATTCATCCTAAAGAGATGGCTGAAATACAAGCATGATCCAAAAACTGTAGGGGCTATATTTTAGCCAATAGTTGTGGGAAATATGTTCGTACACCGTATTTGCTTATGGTCAATATTACATCAGATTCAATGTCACATCCATAGGGTAAATAGAGAAAAACGCTGGAAAAGCGCTATATTAAATACAATTGAAATTTTTAAAATTTTACCCTGTAATTTCTTTTCTTGATAACATTCTCTTTATATAGTAATATATTACTTATATTTTCTGATATACCGTATTTGCTCGAATCTAAGCCGTACTTTTTTTCAATGTTAATACTACTGAAAATCGGGTTCGGCTTAGAATCGAAGGAAAAACAAATTGTTGGATGTGGCGATTAGTGCAATTATTCAGGTTCATGTAGTTATTTAAAAGTTTATAATACTGGCAAACTAATTATTCACTTTTATTCATTTCCACATTAAATTTATTTTAATTTCGCAAAATTGGATATTCATATGTATATAATTAATTTAGACTGTTTTTAATTTTTTACAAAAATTTGTTAAGAATTTGGCGTGTGGCTTAGATTCGAGTAAATACGGTATATATATTTATATATACATCAGTGGCGTACACAGATCTTTCTTATGAGGGAGGGGGTGTTAACATTCTAAAAAACACGTGGATGATAGTACTGAGGCGTAATTTCTATGGTTAAAATGAAAAATTTGTTGAGTCTCTTTGGATAGGAGGTTAAACCCGCAACCTTGCCCCTTTGTGTACGCCACTAATATATGTATATCTTGGTACTTGTTAAAATGTTATGCTACAAAATATCTACTCAGTGGCACACACAAAGGGTGTTCTAGGGTCCGAACCCCATAGCTCTTGATCTTTTTTGATTGGTTATAATCCTATGTATATATTACGTAAAATTCAATTATGTATTTGATACTTTTATTAATTTTATTAATTAATGCTAATTATTTATTCAATAATTTGTATTGTTTTTGTTCTCGAAAATTGACAAAATCAAAAGAATATGTTGGGCAGCGTATTGGAGCATGATACCAAAATGGTGGTCTTTCGACCCTGGACCCCCGAAAAATTTTTGTGTGCGCTACTGTATCTATTCGAATGTTATACAAGCTTACAACCCAATCCTACCTCAAGTCAGGGTCGGCCTATAAAGATTCGGTAACGCCTCAAAATCAAATATTCTCATATCACCGAAAATGGTTGAAAAAGGAAATCCTGGGCGTCAAAATCAGAAAGGGATCTTCCCATATAAAGCCAACAGGTCGGGATGTAGCATTCCCTCCCCGACACTCATCCAATACGATCTTTACCCCTGGAGGTCAGGAAGATATGAACTATAATTCATCGCCTAACACTAAGCGACATCAGAGGGGAGGGGGATCGGTGAATAGTGATAGGGGTAAATGCTAAATTCTTCTGGAGTCCCCGGGGGGGAGGTTCTATCTCCGGATTTGTCAGTCGCAGCGGTTTGGATATCGAGCCACGTAAATACACAAACCGTACAAATCCCCCCTCCCCTCTTTCTCTTTCACACTTGTGTGTGATTTTTAAAAAATGTTTTTGTCCTTTTTTTCCTTTAATCTTAAAATATTTATCTTCTGCATTCGCCTTTTTGCTATGATATTTTGAGATAATTCGTTTACTTTCTTTTCCAATTTCTACTATTAGTTCACTCTCTCTCTCTCTATGTATAAACTTATTTATATATATATTGTGTGTGTTCAAATTTTCAATCGTTAATAAAATACTTTCTATTCAATTATTCAAGTTCGAATAAACTTTTTAAACTTGCAGTGGATGACACTTGATGTTAATACAGTTTTTCAAATATTAATTTTTTGGTTCTTTTTAAATTAAGAATAAATTGAAACAAAAAAAATAATAGCCCAACACCTATTTAAAAAAATTCACTTTTGTCTGTGGGAATGGATGCGCTTTGGGATTCTAATCAAGGTGGGGGGAAAATTCACCTGCGATGGCCTAATTTCTGAGAATGGGATTTTTTTTTTTACTGTATATTTTGTTGAATAATTAAATCTAATTCATAAATAAATAGTAGAAAAAAATAAAATAACCCTAAACCATTATGGAATGAAAAAGTGCAAAAAAAAAATTTTTCTATTTTGTCGCAATATTTAAATTCTGTCATATATTTATATATATATATTTATATTAATTTTAACTATTTAATAAAAAATGAATAAAATAAAATATTTCTTTGTTTTCCAAAGGGAAAATTATTAAATATTACCGTAAAAAACTGGCAATAACCCCACTTTTAACACAAAAAAAGAGGTCGAAATTTTGGGGGGTTATACACCGGGTTTTAAAAAAAATAACTTCAAAAAAAAAAAAAAAAGAGATAAGCATAAGAAAAATTAGACCCACATTTATAGGACTATTGTTTATTTGAAAGAAACGACTTTTCCCAATGAAATTAAAAATTCTGATTCTAAAATATACTATTTTTGAAATTTTGGGATTATTGCTCGTTAAAAAACTTTAAAAACTCCCCAAAATTTGCACATTTCTCGTTCTTTCGTAAAATGGGGGGGGCGTTATACCCGAATATACCTAAAAAATTAAAAATGCACGAAAGTAGGGTGCGCGTATACGGGTTTTCGCTATACGCCGGATTTTATGGTACTTACTTTTTTCTAATAATTTTTTGAATTATTGAGTCAAAAGTTTTAAAGAGGAAAACAATTATGAATTATTTACAAATATCAAAGACATATATCGCTGTGAAATATTAAACTTATAAGTTGAAAATGAAGAATTTTGTTAATATTTCTAAGAATTTAGGCATGAAAAATCTTTTACGCATACATCACATGAACTACTTATTTTAAGAAGAACTTGACAAAAAATTTCATTTTTTAAGTTCAGTAAAGAAAATGATATATGAGATCTTGAGAAGGTTTTCGGTCACTGGCGTAGGGTTCCCGATTGGGCCCCCGTATATAAACCCGGTCGGGGGGTTTACATTTTACGATTAATTAAGAAATGTTCCAAACTGTGGTAAACTCAGTTAAATACTTAATTTAACAAAAGTCTTAATTTGATGAATGAATAGATTAATCATCTTTAAATATTATCGGAGTTCATTGACCTTTTAATAGAAATAAATTATTTTATCTGTTGTAAGAATGCAACAAAGTATGTAAAGCTTATCATATCTTAGATTCTATAGCACAAACAAGGACAGCTGAGATTTATCAGTCAATTTTTTAAGTATGATTAGTACCACATATTTGTGTTTCCCGTTAGAAAATGTTAAAAAATTTCAATATAACAAACTTTAACAATGATTCTTTTCACCAAGTAAAAATAAAACATTGATATGAAGGTCGGATGTTTGAAGAAGGGTAAAAATTGATGTTTACAAAAATATAAATAGCTTTAAACTTGCTTTCACGAATATCTTTCAAAAATTACACTATCTGACCAAACTTCTAAGCTTAATTGGTATATGGGTTGATAAATGAGTCTGTATTAATAGTTTTACTGTATATCCCTTTTAAATGTTACATCCATTGCATTTATTGCTTTTTATAGCTTGCGTTTATTGCTTTACGGTTGCTAAATTTATTGCGTAGCAGTGGTAGCCTAGTTGTAAGGGTATCGGATCGTGGCTGGCATGTCACGAGTTCGAGCCCAGTACCACAAAAGACCCGCCGTGTAGGGGGGCAAGACACCTTAAATCTGTCGAGAGCCTAAACGTCCTCCCGTCGGTTTGGTAGTTAGGAGAGGGAGGTGCTAGCTCAGGTGTCGTCCCCCTGACTTGATCATGGTTCAAAATTACGAGATCCTTCGCCAAAAGCCCTCATGTAGCTGAACAGTGCGACGTTAATATTCCTTCACTCGCTCACACTAAATTTATTGCGTTTTTAGGCTTGAGAAAACAGAACTTGGAGATGAATTGACGACACTTAATTTTGCTTTACAGTCATAATAGTCTAAAAAGTCACTATTGAATTAAAAATAAAAGAAACTCAAATGTATATGTTGCCTTTTATTAGTTGTATCGAGACAAAATCTCTCTATATAGATTTTTAATTTAAATGCTTAATAACGGTAAGAAAATTTCGGTGAAATAAACCGTATAAACCTGAAGTAGGAGTTGAATTACAATGTGAAAGGAGTATCATTGAAAATTTCAGAATCATGACACTAAAAAAATTTTAACTAGTAAAAAACCCCCAAAAAATCAGGAAACGTGAATTACTTATTTTTAGCTTTTTTTTTTTTCGTTCTCCATCTGTTGTGTTTTAATTAGATGAATTGTGCCTCTAATACCCAACAAGTATACTCTAAACATCAGTTATGTGTCAATCACGATACTCTTTTAGTTCTTTGTTAGCATTCCAAAATATCTGTTTCTGTACATCTATGCACCTGGTTCCAACTTATGCATAAAAAACTCTATGCGGTGAGCTACTGTTACAAAAGAATTTGGTAAAGGGAGAAAGAACCAAAAGTTTTATTCACTCAGGTAGTACACTCTGGATGCTAAGGGTAGGGAAATTTCTGAGACGAAGAATGGTCAATAGGGTAGTATTGAAAGGTACAAATGCATGACAAACTTTCACACCCCTATGTGCGGCTCTACAAAAGGAAAAATATCCTGTCTTCTTTATCTCACCTGTCCCTCTTCTCTCTCACTGACCACCGGCCAGACGCCATCCATTCTATTTATGTGTGTTCACATTCCCTTTGTGATCATCTCATTCCTTCTGGCAAAAGCCGCCTTTGACCTTCAAGGTGAATTTTCAACGGTGGGGTTATTTTGCTCTCAGAGAGTTCGTAATCTCTTTATTAAGGTGAAAATGCGTTCTCTAAAGTAAACTGTGTTTGAAACGGACTTAAGAAGGGGAAAAGTTTATTATTATTATTATTTTTTTGCCTCCAATTTATTTTTTTTTAACCATGCATTTTTATTACGCAAAAATTGAATATATATCATGGTTAAAGAACATAAAAAATTGGATAGTAGTCATTTTAAGTACAGTTTATTAAATAGCAAACATATTCTCTCATATGTGAAGGACTGGTTCAATTTTAATGTTGAAACGAATAATTTGGTGTAAAAATGTTTTTTGAGTAATACCCATTTGTACGATACATTTTCAATAGTATTACTTTTCAATCTTTTGTTATACTACTCTTTATCTGGTATTAAAATGTATCAACATTTTACTCAATATCTTTTATTTTCCCTAATATTTTGGAACCCCCTTTTTTGTGTCAAGAGAGGGGAGTTTACCTGGCATTGACTCAACAACATGCCCTGAAAAAAAATTTTCCCCCCCAAAAGTTTAAAATTGATTTTTTTTTTCCCCCAACCTCCTTTAAACCAAAAAGACAATTCGAGGAATATTGCCGCTAGTGATGCGAGATGAAACCTGAATATCATTTTGAGACTCTAATAGAATCTTTGGCCTCCTAGCCAGCTCTTCGGTTCAAGAAAGAAATGAAGATATCTCTCAAAAGTATACGCGCCGAGTGATCAAGCATGATCCGTTAAACTGTTTCAGAAGTTTTTACCTCTATTCATGCACATCATCACTAATTAAGTTTTAACCTCGTCCTCGGTTTAGCATTTGTGAATTTCTTTTGCATTATTTTCTTATGCCTAACGGTAAGCAACAACATCAAGCAACCCCATTTTAGGGGGAAATTTTTTGTAACCCTTTATTCTAACTGGTGATTTGGTTCGATGCAGAAAGGGTTGGTTAGGGTTTTAGAAATCGTAGTCCTCCCCACCATTTGCAGAAGGGGAGCGAAGATTGAAAAACAAAATATCCCTCGGACAGTGTATTACACAGACTTCTGTTATGAGGAAAGGGTTACAGTGTAAAACACACGTGGACGAAAGTACCCAAGGAATAAACTCTATGATACAGTTTGTTGGTCTATTGGTGGTTGAACTTCACCACCCATCTTCTTGTGTGCATCACTGCCCACGTAAATTAAGAGATCTGAAATGGCGAGATTAGTAAATTCTGAGACTCATTGGGAATTTTTTTTTTTTTTGGATTTTAAGCAATGACTTTATGTAAGTTACTGACTTTTGTTCATCATGAGTACGTGTACATTA
This sequence comes from Trichonephila inaurata madagascariensis, assembly GCA_019973955.1. Lineage (NCBI taxonomy): Eukaryota > Metazoa > Arthropoda > Arachnida > Araneae > Nephilidae > Trichonephila > Trichonephila inaurata. The sequence continues at coordinate 90,986 of BMAV01002723.1, forward strand.
TTCTTTTTTTTACACGGTTTTCTTTCACTCGATTTAAATTTAAAACAGTTTTATCCCAGGAAGTGCCGCATTGCTCTAAGATACATGGCTAAATTAGTCTAATCTGATTTTAGATAGTTAATTGTTACGGATATTAATCAGTATGCTGTAGTCCTTCGGTTTATTCAGTATAGTGACTTGCTAAGGAGCAGACGTAATGTGTGTCCACGCAATGTAAATTTAAATCTTTTATCATCCAAACGATTTATTCAAGTGTCATTAGGTCATAACATTTTCATCAGAGGAAAAATACATAACTCCAGAGTGACAAGATTTTTTTTTTAAATTCTTCTTTCCTTCTTTTTATGATAAAATTTTTTTTCATTTTTATTTTAAAATTTGACCCTAAATTACAAAAAAAAAAAAAATAAAATAAAAAACCCACCACCTCTGAAATTACACAATACAGGAAAAGAAAAGTAATTTATTTCGAAATAAAATAAAACGCATCGGACAAAAGCTCAAAATTTATTGACAAAACACTTTCGCTTCAACTTTTAGGCGAAAGAAAGTCTATCAAAATATCACATTAAATACATAAATTTATCATATAATATGTATTAATGTGAAGTGCATTGATGTCAAACGTATATAAATACATATATTTAAAAATATCTCTTTCTTGGTTTTTCGAATTTGATATTCCCTTTTACCAAGTAAAAGTGGAAGGGGGGATCAAATTTATTTAAATCACAATTATGCTGTTAATTTAGACACGCTATTCTAAGTATTCTTTCATCCCAACAACAATCCAACTGTTGTGTTTTAAGAACCGGAACCACCTTTATGCATAACTGTAATTTATTTTATGCTTTTTGTTATTTGTGTGACTCTTATAATATATTAGCTAATCACTTAGTAATAGAAACAAAAAGGGGCTTCGATTTACCTCGAGCTCTTACCAGAACACAAAAAAGCACCCCCTTCCCGAAAGCTAAAATAGGTTACAGAGAGCTGTTTTTAAATGATACATAAATCACATTTTAAATCTATTTGAATCAATGGAGATATTTGCTTTTCGTTTTCAGCAGTTTTTTAATTAGTATTCAACCCCTGGCGCAAACACGAAAAGAAGATAGTTTGGCAATCGGCAATCTTACACATCTGTTTGACATTGGTTGAAGTCAGCAGCGACATCTCAATTAGTCAAGCAGCGCGTCTTTTATCATTTTATGTTTCTGTTTGTTTGAATCATGCCATTCTATTTGAAGAACTTAGGAGAAAGGAAACTCACAGTTTATAATTATTTGAGAATAGAAACTTTCCCTCTTGCCCACATTTCTTCCAGTTGCCTTATTTGAGGTACTTTTTTCCTCGTCTAACTTTATTTCAGTTAGATGCAAGAAATGATGGTGTGTATCAGAACTGGAGTTCGTATTTTTAATTTTTATTTTTAATTTTTTAAATCTATATTGCTTTTTATTCTTAAGACCCTGAATATGTGTTTCAATATTTTAGAAGCATGTCTCTTCGGCGTTACATAGAGCTACACTTGAATCGTCGAACAACTTTTCGCATGTGTTAATGTTTTTCTGTTAACTTAAGAAACTGTTATTCGAAAAAAATTCTAAATTTGTAAGATTGTTGAATTAGAAATTTTTTTTCATGGATGCATTTCTTGTGTAAAAATGATAGTTTTTAATGAAAATATCTCCACGAATATCGAAAAATTCGAAACAAAAAGTTAATTAATTTCTTTAGAATAATGAATCGGAGTATATTTATCCATAAAAGGGAATTAATTCACTAAGGCACCTCTGGATAAAAATGAACTGAGAAAAGGAATTTATTGCAGGCGTAAGCATTTTTTTTTAAATAAGCATTTGCAGCTATTGCAAGGTAAGCCATTTAAGCAAGCATTTGCAATCATTGCAAGTTGCAAGTAATTTAAGTAAAGCATTTACAAACATTTGTTGCAAATGTTTCACTGAGCGAATCTAACCTCAATGAATTAAAAATGGATAAAATTAAAGTCTTTCACTATACATCATTCATTTTCTTGTTTTTGATACCCAGAAGTTAACATTTACACAAACATTTATCCATCGCTAAATGCACACACACATTTTGTTTAACACGGCATCAATAGTTCAATAACTATACATTAATTCTTTTACTAGACAAAAACTCTGAAATAGAACCTAACCTTAAAACAAAAATCCTAACCAATACAAGAACTTTTTTTAGAACTACCTCCTATCTGAACCTTAAATAAATAAATAAAACAAACATATTTTCAAAACGATACAACTCTTGAGAATCGGAGCTGATCATTAACTATGCTACATCGTTTAACCCCAGGCGCCTGTGGTGAGAGGTGGGTCATAAATGAAGCATATTGCATGCCACTTGCCAGTGCACCCACCAGCTTGCACGCGTTTAAAAAGGAGAAAAAGGGGAGGGAGTCAATTTAATTGAGTTGCCATGGCAACCTCAACCACATGGAAAACAAAGCGATTTGTTTGGGGGGAGGTATTAAAGCTGTCACGAAGAGGCATTTGTGATTGCCAGACCAGATAACAGTTTAGGATGGATTTTGGTTTCGTGAATGCGCTAATCTTGGCCATGTAAATACCAAACGGTCGCCAAATTATTAATTTGATGAGACGCCAAACGCGATTAGGTCGTTTTCAGAAGAAAACCGATATTATCTAGTTTGATGTCTAGAATAATGAACATGGAAATGAAGTTTATTGAAACGATTTTTTTTTTAATTGTTTGCACGACAGTTTTTGATTAGAGTTTCTGATTCATTATTTTGTGTCAAGCAGTTAAAATGTGAAGTTAATGTGTGAAAGTTGTTCAGTAATAAAGTTGTTAAAGAAAATTGAATTATACTAGAAAAATACAATTTGACAGAAGGATTAAGCAATATTTTTTAAAAAAACTTTAATCAGATCAAAAGTTTAGCAATCAATCAATGTATCAATCAGAAATGAGAAAAAAAATCTAATTTTAAAAAAAATTTCTATTTCTTTCTTTTCATCTAATTCAGGTACTAATTTTTTTTCGTTCCATTTTAAGAAAGGCATATGACATATCTCCGATAACGTAAAACAACAGTAAAGTAATGAGTATATTGAGTGATAATTTTTAAGCCTATTCTGATTAAAATAAAACTGAAGAAAGGAAGAAAGAGAAAAAAAGAAGTTATATAAAGAGATTTTTTTTTTTTTTTTTTAGTTTTTATTCGCAAACTCCATTCTTTTTTCTCTTTTTCCTATCATTTTAATCTTTAATTATTACTGATTTACAATAAGCAATTAATTTACTATTTTAAGGTTTATACTTCGTAAAAGGTACTTTAAAATTTATACAAAAAATGCTATTCGAGTTATAAAATTAAAAGGGGCCAAAATTCAGGTATTAAAATAAAAAGGGGCAAAAATATTGGGCAAAAATAGTGGAAAAATTTATAGTGATTAAACTCTTTTGTTTGAAATGTTACAATATACGGCAAATTCACAATGAAAGAATGGCTGTATTTGGGAATAACTTATTATATGACTCTTTTGTCTAGTAGAAAAGAAATATTCTGACTAGCCGCATGTCCCTCACAGACTATGCAAATCCTTATAAATGGAACAGTACGATCACTAAGTTCTACATCAATTTCCTTATCGAAAATGTACAGTTGAAGAATCGAAGTGAAGTGGCAATGAAATAAATTACACCTATTCCCCTATCCACCTTATTCCCAAGTAACTTTTTCTAAAAATTTTCGAAAAATCTAGGAACGTCGAGTGAGTGAGTGAATTTTAACGTCACGCTGTTCAGCTACACAAGGGTTTTTGGTGATGGACCTCGTAATTTTGAACCATGGTCGAGGAAGACACCTGAACTGGCACCCTCTCTCCTAACTACCACACCACACCAACGTGAGGACATTTGAGCTCTCGACAGATTTAACGTGCATCACTTCCCTCATGGCAGGTCTTCAGCGGCACTAGGCTTGAATTTATGACACACCAGCCACGAGTCCGTTACATTAATCACTAGGCTACCGCGGCCCAAGAAACGTCAAAAGATATGTATAAATCTGAATGATGGCTATGTGCAGAGAACACTAAAGAATAAAAAATACAAATTTAGTTTTTATCTCTAACTTTCAGTGATACTTATAACATTAAAATTTTACCTTTATATACATATATATTATCAATAATAATAATATATACTAAATAGCTATGATTATAAATAAGTTATCCACAGTAGTACAATAGCAAATTCTTAGCCTTAGGAACTAAGATTGCAGGTTTAAACTTTGTTTTATGGTCAGCCAGCCTTCCCCTGTCATTTGCCCATACTACTGTGCTGCAGGGAAAGGAAATAGGAATATGAATAATCATCAATATTAGAAGGATTAAATTAAATATATCACTGCTAATATTAAGTAAAATTATAACAAGGAAAAATATAAATAAATCCGTTTACTTAATATATAAAAATTAAATCTATGTATGAGTATATGGTGCTATTAAAACTATTATTTATATATATGCCCCCGCAACACATCGCCATTTTAATTTCCCAGCAGGCCAGAATCACCTTAGAGCAGCACCGCATAAAAGTAAAAATTCGTAAATTAATAAAATAATTTTTTTTTTAAATTATAGCTCTGTATACATGGAAACCTAAATTATTTTATAGGAAAACTTTTGGAAGGTACAGTTAATCTCTCAGAACAAGGCAATTATATATATGACGCAAAAAATCTTAAAAATGTACAAGTTAAAAAATTTAGAAGAACAAATTAATCTATAGAAAACAATACACTTTTTAAATGAATAGAGAACTGGATTTGTGCTATGAATAGAAGTTTGATAATATAACATATGTGATCAGTGGAGCACACAAAAAATTTTCAAAGGGGAGGGTCCAGGGTCGGAAGTTCGCCATTCTCGCGCGCGCGCGTATCATACCTCAATACGCCACCGAACATATTCTTTTGAATTTCTTGATTTTGGGAACGAAAAACAGTAAAAAATAAATAATTGAATCCATAAAAATCATTCATTTAGCAAAATAAATTGTTAATAACAAAAACTTAGTTAAATTTTACGTATTTTATGCATAGGATTATCATCTATCGAAAAAAAAAATAATCAAGGGCTATGGGGGGATAGGGGCTCGGACTCGTAGCCACCCTTTCAGTGCGCTACTGTTAATGTTAATTAATAAAATGTTTTATTAATAATAAATAATTAATTAAATTTTGCGTACCGTATACACAGGATTAGAATCAATCTTGCGTTTGGGGGAGATCAGACCCTTGGACCTTTCCCTTGTGTGCACCACTGTATATGACGCATCTAAATCCAATATATTAAAACGGATTTCCCGCACATCCATACAAGATAAAAACCAAACTGAAGAAAGAAGGCAAAAAATTGTGAAACAGTTCTTGAAAATGTTTCTTTCGGAGATCAGGTGCCTTCTTTCTCCTTGCCTCGCCGCTTTTGAGATCATCTTCTCCTCCATTGTCGGTAAAGTTCAAAGATTAGCGGCGGAAATTCAGTTTATGATGATCTTTTCAAATGTATTTAAAAGGCTTTTTTATATATGTATAAGGTTAAGCGCTGAGTGCAATTCGAAAAGTTATTTTAGCACAAATAAGAGTTTAAACAGATAAGAATATTACTCACCGACAGATGGTTGTCATTTTATTCTGCAATAACAGTTGTTAGTCGAAAGGAAAATTTTTATTGAAAGTGGAGTGTATTCGAGTGATTTTTAAGAGTTTTCTGCTTTTTCATAAAAAAGCTACTATTGCAGTTATACGTTAACAGAAAAGAAATAAAAAATTGAATAATTTCTACGGGAAAAAAAAGTTTTCACTTCTGTCTAAAAGTTAAACAAAATTATAAAGTAAGCTAAAAATACTCTTCAAATTGTTTTATGTATTACGTAGTTTCAGAGCAAAAAAGTAATAAAGTTAATCCCTTTTCTAACAATCGAATATAATTTCTCTGCATTGTTCATTGAAAGCCAATTCATTTATAAAAACAGAAAGAATTTGTTTTCCGGTTTCATTTGACTGCTCCCCGGGTTGCAGGGTCCGGACCCCCTCCCCCTCTAAAGACCTTGGCTTTTTTTTCGACTGATTATAATTTATGTATATAGTACGTAAAATTTAGTTAAATATTTATTATTATTAATTTTATTAATTAATGCTAATTATTTATTCAACAATTAATTTTTTACTGTATTTTTTCCCGAAAATAGACAAAATAGAATATGTTGGGTGGCGTACTAGAGCAAGATACGAGAATGGTGGACTTTCGACCCTGGACCCTCCCCCTCCCCCCATTTCCTTGAAAAATTCCTGTGTGTGCCATTGATTGAAGCATTTTTCATTAAAAGGAGAACATATTAAAAATGTCACTTTTTCTTCATTTCTTGCAAAAAAATGCAATTAAATAATTTTTTCTTCTAATAATATTCTATAAACAATTTTATAAGCATATTCTAATTTAACTGACATTAAATATTTAAAAACTATGCATTTATACGATTTTTCAAAATCACAGTTTCGAACTTATCCGTCATCTTAAGTCATTGTACAAGATCGACGAAGACTTACCAATAAAATTGTACTCTTCAGAAAAATTAATTACATCGTGGATTTTATTATTTTTGTGCAACAATATATTTTTTTATTCTCAAAAAAGCTAAATTTCCTGTTCGTTGAACAATGAGATGACTGACCACTAATAGAAAGAAGACTCCCTCAAAAATTCCTTCTATTAACTGTTAGTTACAGTTGATTGGTTTCAACTTTCTACACAACCTGCCTCCTCCAAACGATATCATTTTGAAGGATCGGCCCGAAATGACAAATCCGAATAAACAGACGATAAAAAAGAAAAAGAACGAACAGAGTTCTCATCAGAACCATCCAACGCACTTGCTCCGGCAGCTGAAAGTTTTCATGATTAGTGTGGACTCATCCATTTTTCGCTGACCGGACAGACGTCAGCAGAACTAGAGGGAGGAGGGAAGTAGAAAGAAAATGAGGCGTATAGTGTCCAAAGCTGGAACTGAGCCACCGCAGCGTTTATTATAAAATGCCAAACGCAGACGATTGTTGGAAGAACAAAAAATGAAACGAAGACAGCGATGGATAGATTACACATGTATCATATCTATGAAGAAAGGAAAAATGGAAATAATAGGAATTGGATATGCGTAAAAGTTTCATTAGATGGATAAAATTGTTTAGTGGTTTTGTTCTGTTTTATATAATCCAAAAAATTCTTATACAATTAATTCAAGATGTATTTTTTTTTTTTGTTAACATGGAAAACAGATGTTTTTAAAATTAAATTTAGTAATTTTGTATTAATTTTTCTCTTTTTTTTTAACTACTTTTTTTAAAAGTGTAAACATACCTTAAATTTGCTGCATAAATGCTGCTATCAGATTTTAAAAAGCTGTAAGTTCTTGTTTACTAAGTACAAAATTTTGATTATTGGTTTTGACTTTTTTAATAATAAATATTGGGAACTCTATAAATAAAATATTAAAAAAATTGTATATGGTGTCCAAATTTTAGGTTTATAGAATATAAATATTTCAATTACTTCAACCAAGTTTATATTTCCTTGATGAAAAATAACTTGAACGAGCAACGCGTGAAAATGGGCTGAATTCTTGACTATCACATGATAAGTTGCATTCTAATCTGCCATTAGATTTTTATTAGTTGTAAAATTTTGATAAAATGTTAAATTTGGGTGAGGATGTGTTCAAGCATCAAGATTCTTCTAAAAGTTTTTTAAAATTAAAAAATAAATTCTTATACGTGCAGTTTTATTTTCCTGTGGGCTTTATTAATGTTGATAAATATGTAAACTGATTTGGAAATACGTGATTGCATTTATCATATGACTATGACGTCATATGAATTTATCCCATTGCTTTCGATAATTTAAATTTGTGTGTTTCACCATAGTATAACACTTTGGAGGAATCTATGGCACTCATTTCGAAAAAAATATGTATAAAAAGCGCTTTCGTATTGCAATTACTCATTATTGCTTAAAATTGCTCAATCTTTAAGTCCAATTTTTTTTATACTTCTCATTATTTAATTTTCAACATTTAGAGTACCTGAAACTTTATTCCAAAATTTTTTTACCAAATATTTTACAAACGGTATTTCAAAAAAGTTCTCTTCTGAATTTTCTTGCTTTTTATTTTTTACCTCTAATTGCCAGCATCGATTTTGTTTTATAGCACATTGACCTAATATGAATTATATGTAGCCTTTTTTAAGTGAATTTTAACGTCTTGGATTAAATCGATTTAAACTAATGTTTCTCTGAAAATTGTTTTTTGAAGATATTTTGCACATGTTACAATTCTATTATTCAAAATTTGCAAATATATCCTCAGTTTCACACAAGGAATTTTAAAAAAAGCTCAAAGATAACTTTTGAATATATATATAGTATAATAAAATAAAATAAGATGCCAAGTAAAGAAATTGTAAAACCTAAAATGCCAAAAAAAAAAAAAAAATGGAGCTCAAGAGACACAATAAATATTGATACAAATGATAATTGATATTCGATACAAATGATAATTGATATGACTAAAATGGGCCCTATTAGGGTTTTTGAGCTTCGTTGTTTGGGTGATTTAAGGGGTTAAGCAATGCAGGGACCCCCTTCCCGTACAGTAAAATGTTCGACATAAAAAAAAAACGCCATGTTAAAAGTTCCCTTTTCCCTAAAATGTGGATAAAAACCGAAAAAAGTAAAATGAAATTATTATAAGAGAACAATAATGTTTCTCTTATAGAGAGGAATAATAATAAAAAGTTCTACAGAAAAGTTAGGATATAGAAACCTACATGTAATAATGAAACTCAATATATATATATACCTATACCGTATTTACTTAAATCTATGCCACAATCGATTCTGCGCCGCACCCCAAATTCTCAACAAATTTTTGTGAAAAAATGAAAAATAGTGTAAAATAGTTTATTGGAATCAAATTTTACGAAATTAAAATAAATTAATTGTAATTATTTTTTTAATTCCAATAATTCCCCCCTTTTTCCCCCCCGATTCTAAGCCCCACCCGATTTTCAGCGGCAAAATTTGAAAAAAATGGTTAAAGCTAAATTTCAAAACATAAAAAGGGCAGGGGGTTTTAAAAAAAAAATATAAACATTTTTTTGGAACATAGCTTTGGTTCCGAGCCCGATTTTTTTTCCAGATCACCGAACACATCGAGTCACATGGGGCGGGGGTGGAATCATGTCTCGGAGTTAAATGATCGTTTTAACGCAAGCGTAAGGGGGGGCGCCCCCAAACCCCTTATGGAAAGGAAAAAAAAACTTTTTTTTCGGGGGGAAAAAAAAAAGTATTCCACTTATGGATATCGCAGAAACTTAGACAACAATTTCATATTTTTGTTTTATTTTCTGAATAAGGTATTGAATATAACAAAAAAAGAACCAAATTAAAATGTATGAGTATTTTTATTCATAATTTCTATTAAAATTTCGTAAGAATATAGTTTGTAAGAAAACAACATGAAATAATTATTTGTACTATATTATTTATGTGTAAGCCAGTTAGAGAACAATATTCTTCACATTTTTTAGAAAAGCAAAAATAATATTTACAAGAACATTTTTGCACGGTATTTGTATCACTGTGTTCTGTTTTTCTTTCTTCGTTATAGCATTGGGAAAGGAGGAAGAATGGGAAACAATTATTGTGAAACTACATTTATTCTCCTGAATAAAAATAATTTAATAACTATTGCTATTAAAATTAAAACATAAATAAAGATGGCTTTAATTAATAAAATAAATCGCTCTGTAAATTGTTTTTCAGAATGATAGAAAAATTATATATAACTTAAACATGAAATATATCAAAAATATTTTACGCTTGTAATTACAAGTTTTATCCTTAATTTTAAAGTAATTTTTTTTTTGCTGTTTTTGATATTTTAAATTATTTTTTATTAAAAAAATTAAAATTTAAAAAAGGATATTTGTTTTAATGAAATTAAATTTTTGAATAAAGGTATTTTTTTGAAAATAATTACATTCTGAAATTTTAAATCGATTTTAAAGTATGCTATTGTTGAAAGAAAAGGGAAAAAAAGGAAATTATTATAGTAATAAATAACCACCAATCTGCGTGATCAAAATATAGAAAACAAGTTGTTCTCTCAACTTCAACCCAATAGTCTCAGCGCAATTGCTTCTAGTTTATTACATTTATTTTTAAAATTCAGCATTTGCATTTTAAGAGAAATACTTCAATTCAATTTTTAGAACTTTAAGGGAACATGGTACGATTTACGCAAAAATTTTGAATTTAAGGATTTTCAAAAATTTTTGGGTTCCATATGTGTGTATCCCTATGAAAACAGTTTTTATCCCCGGGAAATTTAAAGGCTACCCTTTTTAAATTTTTTTAAGGGGAAATAATTTTGGAAGTGATTTTAAAACGCTTTCCTCCAAAAATTTTACATACATGCATGAAATTTGATTTACAAGTAGGTAAACCCCATGTTTTTTAAAAAAGTTTAGGGTTTTTAAGATAAAGATTGGTATTTGCACAATACTTTTTTTTAATAATGCTTACTAAAAATTTCCCTTTTTAAAAAATGTGGAAATTTTAGAAAAACCATTTTAAGTATTGCTTTGATAAAAAAGGATACCAATTTTTGTTGCATGTACTATTAGAAAAGGGAAAAAAAAAAAAAAGCATAAGGCTCAATAGAAAAAAACCTTAGCATTTTAAATGAAGACAAACTAGTTATTTTATCTTTTTTATAATTCGAAAAGTTCCCATTTGCCATAGGAATGTGAATAAAAAACGAACGTAAAAGCTTTTTCATAATTACACCCTTTAAATTTAGTGCTTTTTAAATTTTCTGGGGGTATATTTTACAAAAAAATTTAGACTAAAAAATTGATTTTATTTTTCAACTAAAGCCCAAATTTAATCGGTTACTGTGTCCTCTTAAAATAGATTGACAGAAAATATTAAAATAAAAATCTACCATCGTTCTTAGCCAAATGTAATGCGTTTATTACGATTTTAATTTTATCAAGCTTTTCACAAATTCCCCGAATATAATTCATTAATGTATTTAAAAAAGAAATGTTTTCCCTTTTATGAATAATACTGATACTATTCTCTTCAGGTATCCTCGGAAAAAAGCAGCATACCGCCTTTTCCAACTTTTATGCTACAGAGACATCAAAAGATTCAGTCGATCGCCCTACCCTCTCCCTTTCAATATCAAACGACTATTCCTCGTTTTTTTATATCATAGACCCCCCCCCCTTACGCATCCTTACCCCCTCAGAGGGAGGACGAAGAGATTGTACAGTGGAAGGGACAACACATGTTGGAGTTTATAAATTTCCCCGTACAGCACCCTCCCCTTGGGCCTTTCCTATTGAGATATTTTGGGAAAAACCCCCCCCCCTTTTGGGCTACCATGGAATAATACTAGGGGTGCTAGGGGGCCGGGGAGGGGGGCTTGTGTACGGAAGGGGAAAAAAATACTCTAGGACAGAAGGAAAAGTTGATTGATGCGGCTTCTTCTCATCACTAGTTGGCATCGTCAGTGAGAAGGGTTACCACTCTATGGTGTCTGTATGTCGCCAAGAATTGAACGTTGATATTTGATGAAAAAGTTGATTTATAGAGAATATATCGTTTTAAAATATAATACTTCATAATTTATAACTGTTTATTGATTGCTCTAGAACTTTTTGATGAATTTCTCATTAATGAGCGATGAAAAAAATAACAGTTGTTAATTTTACATATAAGCTTTCCATCGTTTTGTTTTGAAAAGTTTTTTTATTTCTAATGCAAATGGCAACATAGAGACAAGTCTCTTTGTGCCAAGAAAAGTTGGTACGAGTTAAAAGTTATTTATGAAATTATTCAGAGAATTTGCCGGGGTTTGCGGTTTTTTTAGTTCTCATAATTAAATATTGATAAAAACCCTTATATTTCTAGTTGAAATGGGGTTTTGAAAATTTTCATAATAAATATACATTCCTGAATGCAATTTTTAAATCAATATTTTCTCTTTCACGGTGAATGTCTTGCGTATTCTAAGTAAATATTATCCTTTATGTTTTATTTTAAAAGATAAAATACTTATTTTTGATAATTATTAGTTTTATTAATTAAATCTAATATGTGCTTAATAAAGTATCACATTCATGCGTCGTTACTCATAAGCACTCAAATAAGTAGAGTTAAATTATCTGGGCAATAATTCAAAAACTAGATACACTTTTTACGTCAAATAAAACTAGGTAAACTTATTACGAAAAGTTGCAAGAGTTTTTGTTTTTGTAAAAAAGTCTAAAGGAAAATATATTTTACTTTTCAACAATTCAAATCTATCAAGTTCTTACTTTTGCAAAAATCTGATTTATAATTAAAATGAGCAAATAACTTTATTATTATTTTATTTATTTATTTATTTTGATAATACAAGTTACTTAATACAACATTTTACGTAAATTCCATTTTCGTTATTTCAATTATATATACAAAACTGATACCTTTATCTGTTAAGAAAGAATCTAACAATCGTTTATCAAAGTTACATTTTTTTCGAGTCTATTAACAATCAAATGAAACAAAAACTAAAATATCTCAACCCTTTATTCTTTTAATATTTCTTCGAAAGTTCCAATGTCGCCACTGGTGGACTAAACGTTCGAATTGAGTATCCCTACCGAGCGACATCTTTTGGTCTTGTCATGTCCTGTCCAGAGATATTGGGCCATATCGGCAAGCTGCTGCATCCAATCTTCTTCAGAGGGTGGGGGGAGTTACAAAAAATGGGTTCTCTCTTTCGTCCCTTTGGACCATTCTTCATGATTCACGGACATTCGCCCATCAAAATCGCATCAGAGCCCCCAACTTTTGATATTGGATCGTTCATGGACTCCTACCCGATGCCTCTGCGGTGATGCTACCGGTGGATGGTTGAAAGCGATCCCCTCAAAATAGCTTCCTGGGGTCGCTAGAGTAAAGTGCAAAAGAAATTCCCTGATGGGCCTCACCGGAGGCTTGTTGGCATTGCTGAAATCAAACAAAGAACTATTTTAACTCTTTCCTTTTACTGATGTAAGCTATCAAAACATGTTGAGGTATCAATAACAATTAATGTAATTCTCCAAGATTGTAAGAGGTTGCTAGATGGCTTTTTTTAATTAAGTAGTATATCAACTATAAAGATTTTTTCGCAAAAATAACTGTGTTTTTAACCGAAGGAGTTGACATTGCTTTCAACTACTGTAACAATCATGAGTTTTAAGAATATTATTTTAATTGTGCATGATAAATAATAATTTAAAAATTATTTTAAATAATTATTTATCTGACATCGACTTTATTTAAAATCCATAATTGCCAATTTTTTTAAAATTGCAAATCATTTTTAAAATTTTTTTTAATCATTTTTTTTTGGCCTTTATTTTTTGGTGTATATTTTTGCAGTATTTGGTGTTAAAATTTTTTTTAAACATGTTTAGATTTTGAGTATTGTCAACAAAAAAATAAAAGGGGAAAAAAACTGGGTTAACTTTTCTATCCTTTTTAAACCGCTTTTCAAACCAAAATGTTCCCCCTTTTTTAAAACTTTAATATTTTTTTTTTTTTTCAAAAAAATATGCATATTTTCATTTTGGGCAAATTTCCCTAATTAATTTTTTTATATAATTTTTAGGCATATTTATTACTTGAAATTCAAAAATTTTCTTCAGAAAACTATATTATAGTAACAGTGATTTCCGAATATCCAAGCAATTAAGAATGTTTAAAATCTTTAGATTTATAAACCTTGAGGAAACTACCATTTCTGCACTATCTTACTATTTGTAGATTTTTGTTATTATTATTATTATAAGATGAAAAAAAAAATGTACATATATTTCTTCTGAGAGATTCTACTTCATAGAGACTTTTGAAAATGTTTCAATTATAGAATTATTGACAGTCTCTTAGTCTTTTAGGTCAATTTAAAGAAACTCGTGCTCTATTTTTCATACGAAATTATTAAACTCAGCACATTTTCAACTAATACAGTATTAAGTGCTAAAGTCTACAATTTTGATTCAAACTCTATGATTTTAAATAATTCTTTAAGAAAGTCTAGTGGTTGGAAACATACCACCATACTTTCAGGAAGAGGTGAAAATCTTCCACCTACTGGATTTTTAAATACAAGTTAAAATGCACTGTAAAAATTAAATTATTAAATATGGTTAAGTGATCTAATTTAAATTCCAGGTATTAAAAAAAGGTAAGGCAGAAATATAAGATTAATTTCAGTAAGACTCCTTAAATATATATGAACAGAAATATAAGGAAATTACAAAAACAAATAAAAATTACAGAGATATTTCCTGGTAGAATTAATTAATTGGTAGCTATATATGAAATAGTATTAATATTACTATTTTAAAAAATTTCCTCTATGTGGACTTAAATTTTTCTCGCTTTTGAAACCAATAAAAAAGACTTAAAGAAAACGATGGGTCTTAACTGTCACACGATAAAACTGCCCTCTCCAGCGGTGATTGTCAGTTCTCAATAAAACATGACAAAGCAGCGTCTAAACTCTTTCGCTTCGTTCCGTCCTTTGTAAAAGCACACTTTTTATTAGCGGGTATATTAAAAAACGCTGACCTTTCCTTAAGAGGAAAGACGCTTGTTGCAACAGCTTGTGTTCTAAAAGAAATACGATCCAAAGCAAAACAAAAGGAAAAAAAACAAAAACAAAAAATTCTTTCGCTCCTTCGGCGATCATACGAAGACTCGCAGACAGATAAGCAAATAACAAGGAAAAAATAATCTTTTCTAGCTTCCCCTTATAACATCCTAAAGATTTATAAAAATCAAAGCACTTCGACTCCCATCTGTGGCAAATGAGGTAGCTCTGTGTGTACTTTTACTCCCTCCCCATATCTCCACCAGACGATTCTAAAGGGGGGGGGGAGATGAATCAAAACACAAACACAATGTGTGGCGCAATCATATACGGGACACATCCCACCCCCATCTTTTTCTCCCCTTTCACTTCAGTTCGTGATTGATAGGTCCTGGCCTGCGAAGCAATATTAAACCTTCCCAAAGTAGTGGATACAGTGGCATCCATCACAAACAACGTACGTCAGGCCAAGGTTCCTTCAGCCTCTCTAATGATATCCAAAAAGGCGCCTAACTTTCTATAATACCAAAAAGGTGAGGGGGGACATTATAGATATATATCAAGCTGACGGTACAGAGAAACTGAAAGGGGGGAGGGTAGTGACGTGTATCATTTTGAGTTAAACTACTTCAGTGTAAATAAAAGTGCAGTAAACTGGACATTAGATGGAACATTTGGGGGAGCTTGCGGTGTCGTTAGGCCCCGGTAATAGGCCCTGTGCCGTTTTCTTGGGCTTTATGCCAGATTTTCCGTCAGCTTTTCTTTTTACCATAAATACTAGAGGCGGGAAATTTCGCAGCAACATCCCCCTCCCTCCCAACTCAAAGAAAAATTCCACTTTAGCCCTCCCGAATATTGAATAAAAAATGACGGTATTGGAGGTCCGATAGTTGAATTTTGATGCGGCCTCCCCACAATCTCATAATATTCAAATGGAATGTCAGCCTTCTATCGTGGGATAAACGGGACCCTTCTTTTTTTCCAGTTTACTTTTTTCCCCAGCTCTTGGAGGTGCCCAAGACAGATTGAACAGCATAAGTCTTTTTCTATCGGTCAAAATGTTTTTGAGAATATTTCAAGATTTTTCCAGGAGAGAGTTAGTGGGTTGGATTTGAGAAAGATTACCGACGACTGTCAATAAGAAAGCTCCAGATTCCACGAATGATGGAAGAAATATCTTTAAAAATACAATCTTATCTCTTCAAGTCTAATCTGAATATAAAAATTATGGAATGGATCTTTTTATGATAAACATGTAATTTTATAAACAATTTTTGCTTCTAAAAAAAAAAATTGCCTTAATTTTCCTTCAAGAATGGTAAAAATGTTTTGCTCACATTACAAAATCTTTTATTACATTTGTTTTTTTCCAGATAAAAGAGAATTCTATACCTATTTCTAGAAATGATATTACATAATCTTTATTTTGTATCGTAAATTTTATTTACGTTCTGCGGTCAAGTTTTAATCAAAGAAATGCCCATAAGTAGGTAAAATAACAATTATATAGTGGAGTAGACAAGGGAGTTCACCCTTCTTCCCATAGATCAACAAATTTTTATTTATCATAAAGATTACCCCTCGGTACTTTCAACTGAGTGTTTTTAGAGGAGCCCTTTGAGAGAGGTCTTTGAACGCCACTGAAAACAATTATTGCAGCAAGAAACCATGTAAAGTTCAGTTCATCATTTAATTAAAATTTACATTTTATCAATTTTCGTATTTTTTAAAGTATATATATATATTGTATGTATATTTTTATGTTTAAGAAAGACAAAACGTTTAATAATGATTGCTTAAATTTATAAAAATAATTTCTAATATGTGTTCAGTATCAAAAAGAGATTGATTGATTGATTGATTGAATAATAACGTCGACTGTTTGCTACAGAGCTTTTGACGGACCAGTAATTTTTGAACCATGGTCAAGTAATGACGTTTGGACGGCACCGACTACCCTTCCTAACTACCACACCACCAACGGGAGGACGTTTTCAGCTCTCGACACATTTAACTGCATCGCTGCCTATCACGTGCGGTCTTTGTGGTACTGCATCAAATGAGTAGAAATAATAAATAAAAATTTTCACAGAGCTATCTCACATTTTTTAAAATTAAAGTTTAATAATTTAGAAGGAACTAAAATTTGACAGAAGAAATATTTTAGTTCTCTAAACTACCATTAAGGTACTAAACACTGTTATCTCGTTTCATCTTTATATTAATTGTTTGTAGAACTAATAAAATAAAAAGTCTGTTTTGTAAAAAGCATACAAGATATTATTTTGTAGGCTTGTATATAAAATTATGCAATCCAAAAATGTACAATGGACACCAGTAGCGCACACAGGGATTTTTCAAGGGGTTGGGGGTTGAAGTTCACCATTCTTGTATCTCTTTTGATTTTGTCGATTTTCAGGACAAACAGTAAAACTATTGAAAAATAATAGCATTGTGAAACTAACTTAAAACATATTTTACGTATTATACTTGAATTAAACCAACGAAAAACGGGCTTTGGTCCGGACCCAGGACCTTGTAACATGGACACATAATTAAATCAAAAGTTCATGTCTATAATTAATCTCCATTATCTCAAACTACAAAACTTGCTCTCTCTCTCTCAAAACATTAATTAACAAAAACACTATTTAATTATATTTCTGACACATGAACCCTATACACAACACATCTTTGATAGAAATGCATAATGGAAAAAAGTTTCCACAATTTAATAACAGAGGGCATTTAAATTTTACTGTTGAAATAATACTAAATTCATTTTTAAAAAAATTAACAAAATTATATATAGTATTATTGAATAACTACTAGCAGAGAGTTAATCATCATTCTCAATAAGCCTTTTCCAGTGATAATTGTAGACTTAATCCCTAGTCCTCTTTTCCTCCCTTTCACATATTAGTATCTATACATTTATATATGCATTATTTTTCCCCGAAGTATCAACTGGGTGAGGGAGTGATAAAGAGGGTGTTCCCATCCCACATGTTACACGCCCATAATCTCCAGGCGCACAGTCTTTCCGAAACATTAACTTCTACTGCTTTTAATCGTAGTATCCCTCGCCTTCGGAGAGGATTGAAATCTAGGGGAAAATATCGGGGTGGTTCACACCTCCGATTTCAATTAATCCCTGGGATTGACAATAGATGGGAATGCATACATGAAGGACTGCGATTTCATTCGAAACTTTTTGTGGTGGATATAAGTTTGTCAATAAAATGTTTTTAATAAAAGATTTGTGTTAAATTAGGTAACATTGCGCAATTAAATATGCATAATTATAAATTTTTCAATTACATGAAGTTGCGTAATTTAAATAAGAATACCTGAACATATAGTCTTTATATAAGATATCTTGCTTGAACTTATATAAATTTATGTCTAAATTTTTACATCCAGACTTCTTGAAGCCCTCGGCCCCTATTCAAAAGTAGGCCCTGTGCCCTTACACAAATGTAGGCCCAACCTATCCCTCTTGAAAGTAGACAGTACATAGCATACGTTGTCAAATACTCATACAAACAATAACCTGAAAAAAATAAATGTGCTTGACTTACAATCACACAAACCGACTGCCGCCTTTTGACTACATGAGTACTGATGGTGCATGATGGTCACTGGCGTAGCTAGCTCTCAAGGGGCCCTGTATAAAAATTCCTTCGGAGTCCTTTATTAGATATGAGAGTCCTGTTAGTGGGATTGTAATTACACTTGTTGGGGCCCCGTATCATTGATACGGCGGTAGCTACGCCCCTGATGGTGGTATACCGAGGCCTGTACGTGTACGACGATTACCCTACGTAGCCAATTGATATATCGTACGAAATTCCAAATTCTTTGGAGAATACAACTGGAAATAACATTATTATTCCAATTATAATCTTAGTAAGGTTGGATCGAGGACGAGACGAGACACCTAATGTGGCCGTGGCTCATGCCTTAAGACGTATCTGTTTGCATCTCATCTAATGCTTTTGTTTCTTTTAAAACACCTGATTACGTTCGGAACCGTGATTTTGGAAAAGTGTACTCACTACTATACAAATCCCTACTGCTTAAAATTAGGTTCATTTCTTGATTTCGAATACCTCTAGTATGCTTTTTAATTTCAAAGTTAATTATTTCATGTAAATTTCTAATTTATTCCTAGATTTCGACCCTAGAATTTGTTCTGGATGTTATATATCTTTATAACTTAAAATGTAGTTCGTAGCTTTAAGTTCAACATGCTTTGAGCACAATCTCAGTCAATAAAGCTCTTTTGAAAATACTTAATAAAAAATTCAAAACTGATATTCAAATAGAAATTTATTTCTTGTAACAACTGTTTTTGTTAAATATGATGGAAATGGAGTGCAAGTAAAAGGAAAACGATTATCATCAAAATAGTTTGTTTTTATCAACAACGAAAACTACATAAAACATAAGTAACATCTTTTTAAAAAAAAAGAATATTATCAATATTTTTTTGTTGTTGTTGTTAATTTATTTAACTGCTCTTATGAGACAAAACGATTCCTATTTTCGATATTTCCAAATCCGTCTATCTGGCACATCCGCCAGCTGCCCAAGTATTTGACAGTGCGCAAAAGAGACTTAATAACTCGAAGTAACATCCTCTCTACGCAGCAGACACATCCCCCGACCCATAGGGGGAGGGTGTTCCTTTGGGTCCTTTATACCCCGCTATTGTGCCACCTTAATACCTTGCACCCTGATATCTCTATTAGGATTCGTCGAGGGCGCTATAAGCCTAACGTGACCGCTGCCCTATCGGCGAACATCTGGCGTGAAAAATTGTCACTTTTCTGAATGAGACACAATGTTGTTGCGAGGGGCAGAGGTGTCAAGAGAGGGACCCTTAACAATAGAGGAGTTAGGCTTTCCTCTCCGGATATGTCAGTGGGACGAATAGAGATATTTTGGCAATGATGAGTGTGTTATGGGTCTTTCTTCTGCGGCACGACTTTTTATCTGTTGTTGGTGCCGGGAGCTCTCCAAGAATCTTGAGGATGGTCATGGAGAGATCTTGATTGGAGCTTATGATAATCCTCTCCTGCAAGTCGGGTTTTTCAAGGTTAAATGGACAATGGGGGGAATGTGGTACTTCCAGTCAGTGAAAAGGATTCGGAATCTATTTTATTACGGACATAACTTTTTGAAATCCTTTTTTGGTTTGACGAAAATTCGGAATATTGTGTTTGTGTATATTGTGTCCATTTAAATGTGGCAAAATCATCTGTGTGTATAAAATACATAGTTATGTCTATACAGAACTCAATTTTTATTAATGGCATAAAAGCAGCCATAAACATATACCGTCATTATGGTTATCACAAAGAACGCCCCTTTCCCTACAGGTTTGTAACATTTATTTATAGTTGGTCCACTATTTGTCAGTTTTATCGCTATATGTTACCGATATTTTATGTTTTTAAAATTTTCTGAACATTGCATACTTTTCTTTGCTTATAATATAAAGTATGATCTTGTGCAGATGATGTAGTAATCTCTATCAATTAGTAATTGAATCAATTAGAATCTTGACCAATTTTGATTAGAAATACCTTAAAGCTGTCTTCGTGTAATGTTAAAGAGGGCTCGAAATTGGAATATTTTTTCTTATGCAGAAAGTACTCCAACATTAATATTATATTCCAGCTTCCCTATCCTATGGAGATCAGCATATTTTATTCATTTATTAAGCAATTTTGTCTGAGTTGATCCATTATTTTTTTTTTTTGGTGTGAAATATGTATTGCATTTTTTAACAAAAATGAAATGCTAAATGAGCCGCCTCTTTACATGTTAAAATGAAAAATTAATTATTTACGGAATATTTTGGAATTTTAAAAATGCTATATTGTAAAGAGATGTATGAACTAAAACGTTGCAAGTTTTCTTGAAATCAGTCATTTTTCCGTCTAAAATGTGCTTAGTTGGGGCTCTTGTGCAATTGGTGTAGACTAAGGGTGGCCAACCCGCGCCCCGAGGACCACATGTCCTCGAATAATTTTGAGGCCCACAATATTCATTATAACTTTACAAAATACGACTATTTTGTGCAATATTTTTCTTTGTGGTGCTTTTTTTAACAAATAAATCGCATAAATGCTTTTATTTTATAACGTTGCTTCTGTTACTGCGAGTCTTTTCTTTCGAAATCGAAATTTATCAAACCGCGCTCAAACTTAACGAATGAAAACCTGCAACATCAATTACGGTGCGCAATACGCATTTGAAATCGACTTTCAAAACTCAGTAAAAGAGTTGAGAAACAAATATGTTACTAATTAAATAAATTAAGAATTATTTGATCATGACATTATTATTATTATTATTATTATATTATCTATGTTTGTATCACGAGAAACAAGAAAAAATAATAATATGTCAATCTGTTTTAAATTTTCACTGTAATTAATGTTTGCAATGGTCCAAAATTCTAATATAAAGATATTATATTCTTAAATACAGCCCGCGGGATTATAATGTTTTTTCCGAAGTGGCCAGCGAGATCATTTGGGTTGGCCACCTGGTGTAGACAGCCTTTAAAATCCATAAAAAAAATCCTATAATAGTTCAGGTTCTTGTTACTTTTTTACGATTAAATACGTACGATACCAAATAAAATTAAAACGCGTAATGTAATATATGTGATTTTTATATTTTGCTTATTTGATATGCAAATATAAAAATCACATATATTGATTGCAGTTATTAGCAAGTATTGCAAAATCACAATGAAAAGAATTTTACCGTTGCTACGCTTTTATTAGCTTCACTTGTATGAAACGGAATCTTTGAACTCGATTTTTACGCACTTTAAGAGGTCAGATTAATTCGAAATAATTTTGCACACTTGTCAAGGACCGATGACAATACAGTAATTTAATAATTTTGTTCCTTTGTCCTGATCAGGATAATCAGGATTAACGATTTTCCATTTCCAGATTTGGTGACTAAAAGATTAAGTTAAAACCCAAAAGCAAAATCGCTCATGGTTAATACAAATACAACAAAGTAAATAATAGTCTAAAAAAACTAAAAAAAAACTTTCATTGTAAATCGAATTAAAAAATGAAAAATAAATTCTAATTTTAAAAAAACTAGAAAAAAACACGCTTTTAAGTTAAGCGAACTAAAAAGTAAAAAATTAATTAATATAAGAATAAAATGATTAACGAGGAAAGTATTTTAAATTGTGGTAAAAGCGTGGGGTGCTCGATAATTTCTTACTAGTTTTCTATTCCGAAATGCAGGGTTAGTGTAAAAATGTAATACAAAGCACACCCATGCTTTTACCACAATGGCATTAATTTTTTCGCTAATCCTTTTATTCTATATATTAAGAATTATTTTTTACTTTTTAGTTCGCATATCTATAAAAGCGTTTTTTTTAGTTTTTTTATCATATAAGTCAATGTCATTCGGAAAATCCTCTTAATCTTCTGACCGGAACATCCGTCTCTCAGACGGGGATGATTTGCATTGATGCCTGTAGATAACGATGCGGTGTGATTTTTGGGGTGGGCTGCCTTGACATCTTCAGTTGGGACTCTACCCATTGAGAGGATCACGTGGTGGTATTTGGCGATTTTTTTTCAACTCGCGATATGTGCGATTTTTCTTATCTTTCACCGTCTATCATACGGATATTTCTGTAGTTTTTTTCGTTCTTGGTATTATTATCTTTACATGAATATAAATAATTTCTAATCAGTTCTTATAAAAATACTAGTCACAACTCTTGTGATAAAAATATATTAATATAATGTGCCTTATAAAGACTTACATATTAAAAATTCTACTCAATTTCATGAGCGATATAGGGCATTTAAAAGTCCTTAAGGTAGTAAAATTCAAAATACTTTGCGTACCCGTTTGTCAGACTAATGTTTCTAAGCAGCAAAAAAAATTGATGTTCCGGCCAAAGGGTTAAATTACATAGATGAAAAAAAAATGGGTTCCAGTTTCTTTTTTTAAAGAGAGACACTATGTTTGAGCTCTCTTTCTTTCTGCAACTGCCTTTGGTATAATGTACTCTGAGCAGAATTTTTTCCTGACGAAAATCCTATTCAGAGAATCAGAGCAAGCATAACATTTCACCCTATGCGCTTCTTTTATATTGTTTATATTCTATTCTATTCCGCGTTTATCCACCCTCAGGGGCTTCACCGAAACCGAATGAGATTGTCAGTTCCACGTTCCCTCAGATGATCAACGCTGTTTTCTTTCCGTGTATGTGTCCTTTTTTCCTTTCTCTCTCTTTCTGATGTTCGTGACGTCCATTTGTCATTTATGGAGATGGCGAAACGACACAAAAATTTCGATCCTCTCAGAAATCACATTTTCTACGTCATTACATTTTCATCTAATCATTTTCCTCTCTCGGGTCGGTCCATATCCCCTTTCGGTTCCCTATTTATGAAGGGAAGAAATATTTTCTTATTTCGTATTGATAGGACGACTGACAGGCACAAGAAAAGACGTATCAATCTTCGTAACGAAGAACGGAAAGCGAATCCGATTCTCGTCTTATTTTTTTTTCCGCCGTTTTTTGTTATTGCCCTATTACTTTCGTCTGTGTAGAAAAGAACTGGTTCCAGAAGGAACAGATATCGAAATGATAAACGGGAAAAGGTATAAAATTGGAGAAAAATAATAGAGGCTTCACATGTGGGGTAAAAAAAAACTTTTGTTTCCGATTTTTGTTTTATTTTTCTGTGTCTATAATAATTGTAGCGTATCAGAAAATTCGCAGATTGCCTATTGCATTAAATATCGAATAATAAGATACAAGTAGCAAAATATTTAATAGGTAGAAATTTAGAACAGTCATTTTTCAAAGCTATCGCAAAACGACATCTATAGCCAGTAGCGCTCACAGAAATTTTTCAAGGAAGGGGGTTCAGGGACGAAAGTATCATGCTCCTCTTGGTTTTGTCGATTTTTCAGGAATACCAATAAATAATTAGCATTAATTAATAAAATTAATCATTATTAACAAATAAATTAAATCTTAAGTACTTATATACTTAGAATTATATAATAAATCGGGAAAAAAAATCAAGGGTTATTTTTTTGGGGGTCCTGTGTTTCACTGTCTCTAGCTCCTTTTCAGTTTCAACTACTGGTGTTGTGTTATCCTTATAATTATTTCTAGATTAAATTGCACGACCACACAATAAGGTGGGTCGAATTTTAGGCGTGTAGATTTTTCTCTATAAAATTGAATTAAAATTTTTTGTTATACAATTATATTATCAATAGATCAGTGGATAGAAAATACAGAAAACTTGTGGCATTTATATTTTCTGTTTATTTACAAATAAAATAATTTTAAAAAGTTTTAGTGTAAATACAATCTTTTAGAAATACATTTTTTTTCAACGTTGTTTAAACTTCTTAAATATATATCATAAAATGATAATCTTTTTTTTACATATATTTTTATAATAGCTTTGAAACCTTTTGTTCCTAAGCAAAGATCTAAATAAAATTTTTTTTTAGTATGATTTTTTAAAATATTTATTAACCTGATTTTAAAAATGAATTAATATATTTAATAAGTTTGCCAGACATTAACAAATATATATAGATAAACCTTTCTTTACGCTACGAAATAAATTTATCTTCTGCGGAATACTTTTATCCTAATCGTCAGGTCCTATAAATTAAAGTATATCATGAGATCAAGATATTAATCATATTTCACACCCTTTGCGCTATCCCCTTTTATATGTACATATCCCACCTTTTGTATTACGGTTTCATTGTAGGCCATTGATTCCGTTCGTTCGATCGGGGGTGTGAATGCCGTAGTGGCAGACGATCTTTTGCTTTTTTAAAAAGCCCCAATGCACGGTGCTGACGATAAATCACTAGGCGTTGATCGTTTGGCTCGAGAAACACAATGAGAGTGTGACCAATCACCATCCTTTTTGGAATAGACGTTGATTTCATTAAAGCACATCGGCCGTTAGGAGAAGAATAAAGGGGAGTGCTGATACCCTCTGATCCTCGCATTTAGATCGTTTGGGATGGAAATTTTGTATGATCGAATACATGATTACCTGGGATAAAGTTATCCGAATTTCCAATGAGAATAATTTCTGCTGTAAGATTGTTGTTTAGTGTAGATTGGTAATATTTTCTCATTGGAGTTTGAATGTATTCATTCAATTAAAATGTTAAACTATAGTCTAAATCACTACTAGTGAATGAGTAGGAAATATTTTAATCTTTTTCTCTAAAAATACTAGGGGATAGGTACCCCCCTGTCTGCCTAACGGTGGACTAACCCCCATTGTACAAATTATACATACTCATTGTCAGTGGCGCACACAAGGGGGTGTCCTAGGGGTCCGGACCTCTCCCCCGAAGACCTTGAATTTTTTTCCCGATTGATTATAATTTTAAGTATATAATACGTAAAATTTAATTAAATATTGTTTTTAATGATTAATTTTATTAATTAATACTAATTATTTACTCCAATAATTAGTTTTTTAACTATTTTGTTCGAAAATCGACAAAATCAAAAGGAGCATGTTACAAGAAGGGTGGACTTTCGACCCTGGACCCCTCCCCCCCGTGGAAAACTTCTGTGTGTGCTACTGCTCATTGTTCAAATTATAAATCTGTAGTTTACATGAATTATGTAGTTCTATTTTTTTTTTTTTTCTAATAAAATGTAAGTCGTGCTTCAATGTAGTGCCTCTTCAAAAACAATGTGCCTAATCAGCCTTACTTTATAATGGCGTTTCAATGAAAGCTTGGCGAAATATTGGGGATGCAACCAAGTTGACATAATTTTTGTGGATTTACTGACCATGTTGGCGACCCTTTTTGGTAACAGCGATATGGATGTTTCTAGAAATTATTGGAGAAATTGATATCATGATCTAGAAAGAAGTAGTTTTTTAGAGAAATCGCTGGAATATTGAGGAAGGGGGGAGGGAGAATCATTTTTAGCGCTCCTCTTCATTTAATTAAACTTTTTACAACCCTTTTTTACAAATTATACCTTCTGTGTAAATAAATTTATCACATCATCGCGAAAAACGTTTTTTGTGAGAAAGAAAGAGATAATTTTTTTCTCGCTTTTACTATTTGTGAGAAAGAAAATCCTGCATCGTTTTACTTCGTGCAAATGTTATAGAAGTTTGTACGTAAGTAATACTACGCAAAATGAAAAACAATGTGAAATTTTTCGTAGTCGCAATTCGATGTACTACGTTTGATTTCAAACATTAAACGTTTTTTTTTTTTAAATATGAGTAATAATCTGATTTGGGGTACTTCAGAAGTTAATTTTGTGGGAAAAATAAGTAATTAGCGTTTGGTAAAATTTTTTATGAAAAATTTAGAAAAAAAAAAGATGATTAATAAATTTTAAAATAAAATATTAAAACTTTGAAGATTAATAAATTTTTACTCATTTTTACAGTACAGTTCCTTCAATTTTAAAGTTTCTTAGAACGTATCAAAGTAATAAATGAAACGCGATTTTCTTTTTTAAATTTTCTTACGGAATTTTAAAGCAACATTTAAAATAATTTTATAAAGATATTTTACAACTCCCCCTACAGTTAAAAAAAAGTATTCTAGATCATTCTTTTTTCCTTCTTTTTTAAAAAAATCATTATAGAGTACTGCAAGCCCTCCCCATCCCTCTTTTTTCTTAAAAAAGAAAAAAAAAAGTTTTATAAAGAGGAAGTGGAGAAAGTTTTCTAGTAAATTTATCATTTTTGAAATAAAAAAAAAAAACACTAATAGAGTCGGACGAATCCTATTATTTACGAATAACTATCTAATCTCATAACTTTTTAAAAATTTTAAATGCAACAAGAATTTTCAAAACCTTCAGTTTATTAAAAAGATTTCCTAAAATGTATACCTCATAAATAAATACTTTTTTTTATCTAGTTTATTTTTATTTTCAAATGGCTTTCATTCGCAATTTAATTTGCATGGATAGAATACACACTTTCATTAAATGTTTTTTTAAAGTTTCTACGATTATTTTACAACGCAGAAAATCATGAGTTGATTACATCAATAGAAATAGGATGAAATATTTATTTGTGGTATGTAGGGATCTCTCGCGCGATTCCTCTTAATGTAAAGATACACAGACACTGCTGCCATCTGTTGAATAATTATAGCTACAAAAATAGATGCATTTGTTTTCTAAGCAGTTCGGGGTGAATAGGACTGCTTTATGAATTCTTGTTTATATAACAACTTTTCTTCAACTTATTTTGTACAAATATATCATATGAATAATAAGGATTTTGATAAAATAGTTGATGATTTAACCCTTTATCTAACCCACTAAAAGTACCACTCACTTTAAAATTACATAAAATAACCCTTTTTACGAATATTCTGAAGATACTTATACTTGGGAATATTCTTTTGAAGTTACTCTTCAAAGATATATGGCAGCACGGGTTCTATGATGAGTATTTTAGTGGGCAGGCGAATAGTTTCATAGCAGAAATTTTGTTTTCAGCGGATGGCGTTCTCAGCGGATTGCGAAGATTATCATTTTTGTCCCGAAAAAATAGTTAATGTCAAAATTTAAGTGTCTAATTTTTTTCTTTTTGTATGTTAATGAAGACCATAGAAAACGATTTGACTGTTTATTTTAAGTGAACAGTGTATATAATTAATTTTGCAGTTGAATATCTTTAATTAATTAATTAGCTCCAACGGATTAAATTCCCCAAAGTTGAGTATTTTGTTTATGTATATCCCTTAAATTTTAATTTTTATGTATATCCCTTAATTTTTAATTTTTATGTATATCCCTTAATTTTTAAATGATCCAAAAAAATGTTGCATGAAAAAATTGTAATAAATCATAATGCGGTAGATAAAGGGTTAAATGAATTAGATTTTGTGCTTATGTTTTTGTGCATTTATTGGAATAATAATAAATACAATTAAATGCTACATTAAATGCTACATTTTCTGACAAGGGTTTATAATTAAAAATATGCACAAGATTTTTGAAAATTTACTTGTTTTTACTGAATTTTTTTATTTCAATAACTGACTTAGATAAGTATTTTTAACGACAGAGTAAAAAATAATTAAATTTTAGAGGCATTTACCTGTCTAAAATTAATTAATCCACCAATAAAATAAATGTGTATTATATTTACTCTAATCTAAGCCGCACTTTTTCCCCAAATTAAAGCTACTGAAAATCGGGTGCAGCTTAAATTCGAATTAAAAAAAAAAATGCGTTGGATAGGGGGTAATTCCAGGATCTAAACTATTTTACACCATTTTTCCTTTTCCACAAATACTTGTTGAGAATTTGGGGGCGTGGCTTAGATTCGAGTACATTTCTTTATTTAGTCAGATTACACATTTTTCCTCAAAAGTTAATAAGCTGTTAAAACTTTTACAAAATTTATTAAGTAATCTAAGCACTTATAAATTTATATTATATAGTAATAAATAACCTCCCAAAAAAGTAAAAATAAGATTAAAAAACAACTACGGAAGTATTATAATTAAACATTATAGAAACATATTTTGGGTCCTTTTCGGATCTACTACAAATATAACAATATTAATAAAGTATATACATATAAAAGAAGAAAGTAAATTTATCGTTGTCAGTTATGACCGTAAAAAAACAAAAAAAGTTTCTTTTTTTTTAAAATGAATGTCAGGGGAAAAAATTCCCTTTTTCCTCATTTGTTTTTCTTTGTTTTTTACTTTATTCAAAAATGTCCTCCCGCCTCTTTCCTTAAAATTCCATTTGACTATGTTATATTTTAAATTTGTACAAATTACAACTTTATATTAGTTAATAATACGCTACTGAAATCATTTATCACTATACAATGATAAATGACGTAAATTAGTAAAAAAAAAAGAAAAAAAAGAATTTTTAATATTTAATTATTTATCAAAAAGATTCCATGGTAGAAATGAGTTCCATTGTTGGTAAATGCTAAAAGTTTTGATAAAACATTAATACATCGAAATAATATATTATTTTTATTATTTGACACATGAAAAGATGTTATAGTAAGAGATATATGTGATTCTTTTATATGATCTTTTTTGTGATTCTTTTTTTTAAAGACAAAAATGTACAGCTATATTACAATTTACAGCTTCATCTGAATTTTGTGTTATTAAACACAGACTGAAAGAAGGATAATTTACAATGTTAAAATACAGCTTTATACAAGATCAGACCACAATTTTTAATTAAAAAATTTTTGATTTTATACATTAATTTATATAATGTTATTTAATGGTTATCAAGCTATATTTTATCTTGTCTTGTGTTTAAGAGAACGAAACTTATTTATAATTATAATTAGTTTTTAATTTTCAGGGCTTTGTATTTATTATTTCACTTGAAGCAAATATTTCTGAATGCACTCATTAAATCAAATGAGTTTTATATGTGGGGAAAAACAAAATGTAAGAAAAGGAAAAAATATGCTTTAACTAAGGATAAAACAAAAATGATTGACAATAGGGAATAAAATAATAAAAAAAGATTTAGAATAAAATAATTCCCTATTATAAATAAGAAGTATATACGAAAATTTAGAAATTTATCTTTATTTTGAGAACATTTTGCAATAGTGAATTTCTTATATTAATATTAAATATGTTTTACCAGTGCTTGCAAGCATTATAAATGTTTTTCGATTTAACTATTACACACACACACACAGTTTTATTTGTTAAAACTATTTCTCGTTTTTTAAAAGACAACAGACATATTTCTCCTAGTCTTAATAAATGAGAAAATTCTGCAACAGCTATTTGGCGATTCTGGCTTGGTTTCCCACCGCTAATAAAGATCCTCAATTCCAACCCAGCGCTGACAAGACCCACCTCCAGAAACATTCTCAGTAATGTATTCTTCCTCCCTCAAGGTCTATCAGTGGAATCTGTGTTGCTCATTACCTCTGTACACCAAACTCCATGAAGGATTAAATGCATGGTAAAACTAAAACGCTTTAATTAAGGACTGCAGGTCCAGATGCTGAAGCAGTAACATCACAGCGAGTGCCGAACGTCCCCCGCTCGGACGCTTTCGGATCTACATCGGCTTCTGCCATCTGCTAATGGGATTGGTTGTTCCTTGACATCACGTGATTCTTCCCCCAGCGGTCCCTGCTAATTACCATGGACCTGATTAATGATTGTCGCTTGGGAGCAATTTTCGTCTTTCGCAAATTCATTAGCGAGATCATCAAAAAGGTTCTATATTAATTGCTGGGTGCTGCTCCTCTCACACTCCTGTGTGTGTTGGGGGGGAAAAGTGGTGCCCCTTCTTTTCGTAATTATTCGGGAGGGTGATTAATAAATTGGGGGGCCCCCTGTTGCCCGCCCGCCCTATTTGGCCCCGAAAAGTTTTGACAGCAAGTTTTAAAAGTCGTTGCTTTTGGTGGTGGTGGAATTTTTCTTGATGGGGCTGCTTTAAAAGAGTAGTTTAGGATCTTTTTTTTGGGGTGGTGTGAGCGGATGTATGAGATACGGCAGAGATCTTTAAAAGAGTAGTTTTAAGATTTTTATTATTTTTTTATTGTTGGTGGTGCGGGGTGGATGTATGAGATACGGCTGAGATTTTTAATCATTATCGTAATAGAAGTTTTGACTATCTGTTTTTATTTCTTCCTTTTGTTTTTTACTGGCGCATAAGGCTCGATTTTTGAGGATGGTGTATTATGTTGATTAAAAAGAAAAAAAAAGTGTGAGAGAAGAAAATAAGAAGACGGTAATAAGATTTAAGACGATTTTCTTTTTTTCCTATCTTTTATCGATGGATTTGTCGTTAAATAAATGCAATAAAGGAAGCAGTTTGGGACAAAATAAAAAACGGGTCTTGAGAACGGGAAAAAAATCTTTTCATAATCTAGGTGATTTAAATTTGTACACCAATGTGTTTGCTTTTACGTTTATTCTGAGGAAAGAACATCAATTGATATCATACTTAGTTTGAACCTTAAAGACTATTAATTTGAATTATGAACTAACTAATCCTAAAACCAATTTAAGTTATCCGACTACGTTGGGCACCGTGATTTTAAAAAAGCGCATGAATGGATAATTTTTATGTTATTTAGTGTCACTAAAATTAGAATACGTAAAAAAATTTTTTTAAGGAATTTTGAAAAAAATTATTTAAATAATTATTTCGGCAAAAATTGACTTAGAAAAACCTTTTAAAAAAAGGGCTTTTTTTGGAAAAATGTTTTATTATAATAATATTTTTCCTTTTTCAGACCTCTGACAGAGGTCAACTATGATTTTTGAAAAAATTCACTTTTTTTCAGGCAACCCCTTGAAATAATTATCGGCGTTTTTTCTTAAAAATTTTTCCCCCCTGCTGTCGTAAAACGGGATAAACCCCTTCAAGATATAATTTAAAAAAAATTTAAACTTCTGTACAGGGTCTGAGCTATAGACAGGCAAAATATTAAAATAATAGAAACATTTTCACAAAGGAGTATTTTGTGAATTTTCATTCTATGTTCATTTTTTTCAAAATATTGTACTTAAAATTTTTTTTATTTTAATACTATTCTTAAAACAATTTTATATACATTTTCCAATCTAAGTGACACTAAATATCATAAATATTATCCATTTATATGATTTTGCCAAAATCATGGTTTCGAACGTAGTCGGATACCTTAAGATAAAAAGCATGCAAGAAAACACAAATCCTGTACTTTGTTATTCTTTTCCTATAACGGAAATTTGCTATCAAAAGCACTTCATAATAAAAGGATTCATGTTTTGAAAAATCGTTTCATTGTAAAAACACATACAAGATTTATTTTTCTGTTATTTAAACAAAAATGCATAACATCCGTTGGCAAATGAACTTAAATTACTCCAATGTAAATATATTTTAATTGTCACGCGTTTCTATTTTCTTGTAAAATATCTGGCAACAGATTTTTTTCTTCTTTTTTTATTCGATGTATGGTTTTTCCCGCTAAATGTGTGAATCGAATAGAATCTTGGAATAAAATTAGGTAGGTTAAAACCTTTATTCTTGATAAAATTCTTGTGTCAGATGAAATTCCCCTTTTTTTTTACTGATCTATTCGATACTATTCAATCCTGATTCACTTGAATAACTATTCTTTTAAATTCATTAGATCAGTTTCTATCCCGATTTCAAACATGCAGTCCACTAATGCGATTTAAATTAGGGTCTATTTCCACATAATTTTGAATAATTTATTTGTTTATTCAACAAGTTTTGAGTTTTGTTAACACCAATGCTATTAATTTCAGTATGAATAATTATTAATCCAAATTTAATGATAAAAAATTTTATTTTGTGGAATAATTGGTCTAAATTCAAATTCTGAAAATTAGAATACACAAATGCTTTAGGAGTCCTATATTTCCTTACTTTATATTTTTTAGTTTTTTTATTGACTGTTTATTTTTATAATTTAAAAAAAAAATTCTTTGGAATGAAGTTTTTGAGAGATCAGTTGATGTATATATATATATAAATTTTATAAAACATTATAAAATTAACTTTATAAATATTTTGAGAATATACATAGTTATATAATTTTATAAAATATTTAATTAATCTCATAAGGTTTTTCTTTATAAGTATTTTTTTTAAATTTTTTATTTTGGTTATTGAAAATTAACAACTAACGCGCTAAAATCATTTTTTTAATGGTTAAAGATTGAAAAACCTAAACAGAATTTGTTTTTGTTTTTTCACTTTTCTTCGACTTATTTTATAAAATTAAGTAAGTACATGGGCCTTGATATAATATTTAGATAATCATAGTTTAAAATTTGGAACAAAATATTGAAACATCTTTTTCATTTGTGAGTAATATCTTAAATTAAAACTAAATTTTATTTATTATTTCACTTTAGTAGAGAATAAATGGACAAAATATGTTACCTTAAAATAATTGTTAATACATCATTAAAATCTATAAAGTTTTTATTTACATCTATAAACTGCTGTTGTAGCAAATATGATTTCAAATAATAATATTAAAATTCTAGTTAAAAATGATAAATCACAGCTTTAAATAGAATAATGAAAAATAATACTTTTATTTGAAGTTATGAATGGAATTAGTTTTTATATATATATATATATATTTGGGTCAAATAATGGAAACGCTATTCCATATCAGTGATTCTTAAATAATAAGCAGGAGCATATATATATATGTATATATGAATAATTAAATTATTTACTTGTACTTATAATCCAATACGCAGTGTTAAAATACTTGTAATTGTTTTAAATTATTTTTTGAATAAGAGATAAATATATTTACATTCAAAGTTTTTGAAAAAGTAGTTTATCGTAATTTAATGAATAATTTTAACAATTTGACAATTACAAGTTAATGAATTACATAAATAGCTGACATATAAATAATTATTCCTAAGAATGTGAAAATTTGAATTTTTCCTTTTATTTGAATGTATGAAACTGAATTGTAATTTTTCTATTTTTCATAATAAAGGTTTTATGAGGTTTTTAATCATTGTCTTAAGAAATATTTTGTAATATAATATAATGACTACATATATAAGTATGTAAACCTTTTTTTATAATAAGCTGCTTCAAATATTTTCCCAATACTTTGAATATTTTAAATTATAGGACTTTACATATATGCTATTTTGATGGTCATTGAATTATGTTTATCCATATTGATTATTTTGAAACTGATATTATTTGGATCTAAAGTTTTACTAAATTATTTATGTCTATCTTATGATATGAAGGTTGCAATCCGATGCGAAATATTTAACTTAAGAAGCTGAATTTTATACTTAACGAGAAATAAATATTTTTACAATACGACGAAGTTTATTTATATTTATTTAAAATTCGACAAACCGAGATTATGATATTTATTAAAAAAACAATAAATGAGTTGCCATTAAATTGTATTTGAAGTCTTTTACCAAAAATGATTAACAAATTTAATGGAAAAATTTAGCAACAAAATTTATTTTTAGGATTTATCTCCTGTTATGAAAAAATTTACTTTTATAAATCCGTGAGAAAATCAGTGTTTGATAATAAATAAAAAAAAAATGTATCTCTAAAGAATTATATTTTAGTTTATTTTTAAAAAACATTATTATTATTATTATTATTTTCACTTTTATAATAAAGACTTTCTTACGTTAGCAATTTTTCAGACAAAAATAGTTCACACATATGTTTACAGATGGCGCCACGCAAGATCCAAACACTTATTTCTTCAATTGTTTTTCTCTTTCCTTTATAAAGATGGCAGCACTGTAGCTTTTTACATCATTGCCTATTATTGATAATTCGAATTTCAGTCGTTTTCACCTGGAAGATTACTGAAAGTCTGCTGTAACTGATTTTATGGATCCTTTTTTTGCTTGAGAGAAATTATCTATTTCTGGAAAGTAAAAAAAATGACGTAGTATTTTTTTAAAAAAATTAGCATGAAGCATTAATTTTCAATTGTTTCTTCATAAATATTCTGTTAAAAATGTAAAATAAATAAATAAAATAAAATAAAATAAAATATAAGATAGCAATTAGTTATCATACAAGTTTGAGTGTATTGCTTTAAGAATGCTTAAATATTTTTTTTCTCATTCTTCAGCATCAACGATTTTTTTATAATTCAATAAATATTTTTTTTGGAGATAAAGAATAAAAAGTTAAAACAAATTATTGTAACTCTAAAATTATTTTAAAAAGTTTTATTCTTCCTTTACATTAAAATCTTTTGGAAAAAAAAATTTAAACAGATTTTTTTAAATAAATAATTTTTTTTATTTTTTTTTTTGAATTCTTAAATAATTAATTATTGCCTCAACAAAATAAATAAGTTTAAAAATAATAATAAGAGAAACTTTTTGTAAGTGTTACTACATATTATTATAAATTTTTATTTCAGTATATTCAATATAAAAAGAATTTTAAAATACCATTCAATAAAAAAGTTTTGGCTTTTAAATTTTAGCATACAAACACAGATATATATTATAATATTAGTGCAAATTTGCCTGATTTCACTATTATACTTATCAAAATACTTTTCAAGACTTGTATATGTAATATACAAACCTGTTTACTCAGAAATTGCATGCTTCAATATGAAAATGGTTATTTTATAGAATTCCAATTTCTCGTAAGATTTTTTTCACAGTTGCACGTTGACAGATTATATAACGATTATTATTCGGAGTTGGTCATTGCTTAGAATTTTTTTATCAGCAAATATAATCTTGGCAATCACATAATATTGTATTATTTACGCAGTGAAAAATATTTGCTGTTGAAACAAATCTTCATTTCAATTTCATTTTTTGGTTAAATACCATCTCTTAGTTTCAGAGCTTCCAAATAATGTTTTTCTTCCTTTTACTTAAATAAATTACTATGAGTCATTGCTTATGAACAGTAATCTGTAGTTTCATGCAATAAAAGGTACAAACGCAAAATAGCAGAAGCGCATTGAGTCGCTTTCAAATATTTTCTAGCAATGTTTATCTTACAGAACAGCAAACCGGTACAAAACCCTAAAGAGGAATATATTAGTGTATTTTCTAATTAAAATAATACGCTAAGTACTGAATCGAATGCGCAGAATATAGTTGCGTGCTTAACATTGACTTTGTTTCAAGCTATACTTCTTTAATTAAGCTAAAAGCATGATTAGTATTGGGGATGCTACAGAAATTTAGATCGGAATAACTAACCTTGACTTTCGTAATACTTTTGTACAATTCCATGTTCCATACCCCGTTCATATATTCACAAACATGTCTTTCGAACTGTGTGAATTTAGAAGAAATTCTTGAATCATCTAGAGCAGTTCAAACAACCAGTATAAAGAATGAACTGGACTCTCTCTGATATAATTATGAAAATATCGCCGCGTGAATATAATTTCCATAAGAACACTTTTGATTTTCATTCCAAAAGAGATTTATTAAGTTTGATGAGAGTAAATAATATTCAGAAAATTCATTAATACTGAAATCTGAAAAAATTATAGTTCGGTTCACAAAAATTTTGTATAATATATCTTATATATTTGGACTTAACATTGGAGATTACATAAGAAAGGAAATAATTATATTCTAATTTAACAATAGTTTAAAAGAAAATATTTAAAAATCGAAGGTTTTTTCCAGCAATCGAGTAATGAATTTTTACGATCAATTTTCCAGAAAAAAAAACCTATTGTCAATTATTAACGCATTTTTTTTCCATTACTCGCTCATTAACGCTTTTTCTCACACATTATCTCGTACTAACAAGATCTTCAAGCGTTCAAATCATTAATATTTTTAAACGTGAAATATTGACAGAAAATCATGAGTATATTAAAACTTAAGATGGCCTTTCAGATATTCTCAATACCAGAGTGTAATTTGAAAATGCTAATTTTTGTTTCACTTAAAAAGCTTAATATATTTTTAAGCTAAAAATTAATTTACTGCCAAACCAAAAATTTTACAATTTTTCATTGATTTTCTTTTTATTACATGTTAAGTTATTTATTTTATTATCTACTATCCCATTACATTTATACCCAATAATCGCTTGCTTCCCATAAATATTCATTATATGTACAAAAAAAATAACAGCAGACTTCTAATGAAATTGTGTCAGGTACAATGCAAATCCGTAGAAAGTGCATATTGTATGGGTGAAATCAATGGAGTAATGAATTACAATTGTTTATTTTATCAAATAAATTGTTTTTAAATTTCATAATCTTTAGATTTTTTAATAGTTTAACTTTTTTAAAGTATTTATACATTTAATTAAGCTTTATTTTCCAGATGAAAATTTGTATTATTTAATGCATATTTAGCCATAAAATATTACCATATTTCTAGTCATAATACCATAAAAAAATTAGTGCACCTTCTCTGTTTATTATAGTTACACATATCAATAAAAATTTTTGCATTCTAAAAACTGTTTGGTTTTTCTAAAATTGTCAGAAAAACATACTTCTATTTAAGAACATCTTACGGTGTAACCTGCACTCTTAAAGACTTTTTTTCGTTTATTTTAATCTGTACAGCTTAAAAAACTTACGTCTTCATTAAAATAACTTTTCTTTGTCATATTTCTAAATCCTTTTGTGAGGGAATCTTTATTTTTTGTACTCACCATTCAAACTATCAGAGAATACGACCCGACCCCCGTTTCTGAAAACCTCTCTCTCGAGTTTTACTAATGATGTCTCATTTGCGTGTTAAAAACCTCACAGTCCATCGCAATAATTCGTGACACAATGCTCTTTCCTTTCGATATTTAAGCAACGGCCAGGGAAAGAAAGCTATCTATACAGTTGAGCAACCGAAATCTGGTCTGTTTATTGACGGGGTATTTGAGAATCACAGTAATGAGAAAAATGTTTTTGTTATAGAAGCGGTAAATAAGCGTATTTTTAGGCTTGTGCAAACATTGAAGTGAGGTACACTTTAGTAACGTAATTACACAAGTTACAAATGCTGTGTGTAGTTCAATGCGCATTTATTTTGCTTCTCGCACACAGAGATAATAACGATGTTCATCAGAATTTGACACGCAACGTGCAAAAAGATCGTATATACTTAGTTTTTTTTTGCTATCATGCAAGAAATTTTAAATAATCGAATCTAGTGGGTACCTCACATATTCCGAACGAATCTAACAGTTTCTATTTTGCTTTAATATCGTATTTGTATATTCTTTGTTAGTGCTTTTGAAGCCAATGCGTTGTTAAGGCAAATCGTCTTGTTAAGATTTTGTATTTGTATGTTTGTGCTATTACATGATATATACTTATTGGAATTTAAAGGTTTTCTTATGTGCGTATCCAAGGGTGATTTTAACTATCTCAGCATTTGAATTCGAATTTAATCAAAATTTAAATACCATGTTAAACGCAAGACAAATAAAATACAATTATTCATTGGTGATTTAAATAATTTACTTGCAAATCTAAAGTTTTAATAAATTCAGCTCCTTTTAGAGTAAAACCCGGATTATAAAGACCATTTTAGCATGTTTTTTAACATTTAATGAAAAATTTTGTATGCCATCAAATCAATATTTAGTCTACCAGATAAGCTACTTAGAAAATTATAGGTTATGTAAAATCAGTGGCGCCCTCAAGAATTTTTCCAGGAGGAGGGATCCAGGGTCGAAAGTCCACCATTCTGGTATCATACTCCTATACACCGCCAAGCATATTCCTTATTCTCTTAATTTTGTCCATTATCAGGAACAAAAACAGTAAAAAATAAATTATTGAATAAATAATTATCATTAATTAGTAAAATAAATTATTAATATCAAATAATTAAATATTACGTTCTATATACATAGAATTATTATTATTGTTATAAGTATCAAGATTAGAGATAAATATTACTGGTTTAAAATCAGTTAAGAATATTTATAAGATAAAACGTTAGTTTTTAAGCTTAAACAAATTTTAATGCAATTTGTTTTTAATTGAAATGTTTTCATAATGTTATACAAATTAAGTTATATTCATTTTGACTATAAAAATACTACTCAACAGTAAAGAGAGATGATTATAATTTATTTATATACAGTAAATTACTTCTTAATTGATGAATATTTGCTTATATACGTAGGCTTTAGGTATGTCAGTTTAGTGGATATTCTCAATTACTTATATACAATGGATATTATTACATCTTTACTTCAAAAAACAAGATATATAGGGAAATAAAATTGGATGAATATAATCTTAGGGAATTTTTTTATA
Source organism: Trichonephila inaurata madagascariensis (assembly GCA_019973955.1). Taxonomy (NCBI): domain Eukaryota; kingdom Metazoa; phylum Arthropoda; class Arachnida; order Araneae; family Nephilidae; genus Trichonephila; species Trichonephila inaurata. The sequence continues at coordinate 129,565 of BMAV01002723.1, forward strand.
TATGTATATAAGTTTCGGCTGCATAGAAATGGGAGCTTAAAAAATAACTCTTTAGAATTAAATAGCATATCATATTTTTTAAAGAATATTATAAATCTATTTTGGAATCTCATACGTGCTTATGAAATTCTCACCCAAAAAGAAATATATTTTATATATCTTCAAATCCTTATTAATAAGAAGGGTATTCGTCATCGTCGACAGTTTGGTTTAAAAATGAGACCTCTTTGTTGATTCCTTTATTTATAAATAAAACAACTTTAAGTTTTTTTGGGGTTAACTTTGGGTGTTTTTTACCTACTTTTCTTGTGTTGTTTAAGCGCCGCTAAGCTTTTAACTTCAAAGTCAGCTCTTTGATTTTCAAAACCAAAAAAGTTTATTTTCAGACGTAAATCGTCGCTATTAGAAATGTTTACTCTTATTCATAAGTCAGCGAGTAACGCTTTTAGTTTAAGCTAAACAGAATTTAACCGAAGAGGAAAATGATTAATTCTGCAATTTTTTAAACATTTTTACGGATTTTTTTTTACGTAATGTATAAACAGAATACTAGGATGTACGGGGATTTTTTTTATTATATAGAAATAAATGCAGAAGGTGAAAAACGCATTTTTATAAATTTAAAAAGAGAGTTTATAAAAAAGTTTTTTCCAAAGAAATATTAGAAAAGAATATTTCTCATATTTTGAACGAATGCCTATTTTTATGGGGAGGGGAAGGGAAACATTCAAACTTGTAAAAGAGTTTTAAGGTTTTGGCTAAAAAATGGTGGTAATTGCCTTCCTCTGTTCATCCACAATTTAAAAAGAATTTAAGAATTAAATGGTTTTAACATAAATTTTTCTAACTATGCGAAAGGAAATAGTTGAAAGTACAGTTTATGGAATATATTAGAACTTTAATTTATCCAATTTAAAATTAATTTTATTTTCACAAGCATTACTTCAATCTGATTTTTGATTAATTTTATTTGCCATTGTTTGTTAGCTATTATTCTATAACTATAACTACCATAAGTAAAATTCTTATTTTAAAATGCTTTAAGGCACTAGTCTGTTTTATTTAACAATATGATCTGAACTTTGGTGTTGAAAATGAACTTTAACTTAAGATTTACAATCTACTTTTATTAATGTGAATCAACTTATTCTGTAAGTTTTATAGAAGGTAGTAGTTTAAAAAAAAATTTCTAAACGCGAAAAAAAATATCTTCCTAATTGGAGCACGATGGATAAATAGTTATTAAGTTTTATAAAATATTGAGTAATATTTATTTTTTTAAAAAAAATTGTTTTCGGACAGTAAGCATTTAAATGTACACTTATTTATAAATTAACACAGTAAAAAAATAAATAAATAAAATAAATGAAAAAAACAACAACTAATATGTTAAGTTTTACCATTTGTGCCAAAATTGATCAAGTTAACTCTTTTTATAAAACTATGATGGAAAAGAATGGTTACAGTTCAAATCTGATTAGAAATGGAGGAGGGATGTTTAAAGCAAAGTAAATCTAAAATTAATTTTTTTTTAAAGAATTTTTTCAGTAGCAAAAATAGGTTTACGTCTTGAATAACAAGTTCTGAATTCTTACTTTTTTCACAAGTGCAAAATATTTATTACATTTGCTTAGAGTCTTGATAAAAGAGTTCGAGAGATTCGTTTGCCTGCCCTTGAATACAGCCAGTAATAAGCATCTTCACATCAATCTTCAGAATTTCTAAGCAATCTCAAATTAAACCAAGACAGATTTCAACCTGTGATTGGTAGATTTCAAAAATCGGACTTGAACCATCTATTCAGCCGTTGAGTTATTCACATTTCGCTGTTTTATGTTCGAAATTTCTATAAATTTGAGAAAGCAAGAACAGGATTAGATCTGCCACTGGTGCGCGTGAAATACAATGCTAATTCTCTACTACTTGTTTACGTGAAATCTAGCTTTCTGTACAGAAATGAAACGCAATCATCACTACAAAGACATCTTTGGTATCTCATGCTCCTCTTTGCACAAAAGAGGAGAAATTTTGGAATTAATGAGAAGGATGGGAAATTATACATTTCCAAACTACGGATCTACAGACCGCAGGTAGCATTTTTCGTGAAACTTTTCGACGTTGTCGACAATTGGAATGTTATTCCCCACATCATTTGATTCGACTTGAAAAAGGTGTGGTTACTAGAGAAGACGAAGCCTTCTTTTCACCTACGTAGGGGCGTTTTAATGCGATTTTCAAAAGATTTCGTATTTCATCCACTGGAGAGATTTCTTCGAGGAAAAGTGGGGTATGTACTATCGGGGGAAATATGAAACCATTGGCACTAAAAGCATGGCATGGATTCGAATTTTTAATTTTGGATTAAATAATCTGGAAGGCTATATTTGAATTTTTCGAAATACGTATTAGGAAAATTACTATTAATTAACTTTTGTTTTCAATAAAAAAAGCCTAAAATGAAAAAAAACATATTTTTTTGAAACATGAAATTTGTTTTGTCCTATTTAAAATAAGACATGCGTATTTAATTTTAATTAGAAACAACTCAGCTTTAAAATGTCACTAATCGCTGCTATTATTTTAATGGATGTGTAATAAAGCTAGTTCAGTTTAATGTACGCAATTTGTCTTGCACAATTTTAAGATGGTCATGGATTTGTAGCCGGTGTATCATGAGTTCGAACCCCAGCGCCACTGAAAAACCACCATATATAGAGGCTGATGTACGTTAAATCTGTCGAGGCTCAGAGTAATCTCGTTAACGTGATGTGGAAGTACGGAGAGGGGAGGGGATGCCATCTTTGGTGTCATCCTCGTCGCTTGACCGAAGCTCGAAATTACGACGTTCGTCGCCAATAGCCCTCATGTTGCTTTATAGAGTGGCGTTAACAAAATCTCCCACACTCAGAGCACAATTTTAGGAACATTTAAAAGTAATATTTTTAATAGCTTTGAATGATTAAATTTCTAATTATTATTTGTATAATTTTTTCTTCCCTTATTATTTACTCAAAAATACTTCGCTCAGCTTCATTAATATGATTTCCATGTTATAACAATAAATATCTTGCTTCTTTTGAAGTTTGGGACTCGGATATTTTTATGGGCATGTTTTAGGTTTATGTTCTTTATATATTAATAACCATTATATAATACATTATTGAATACAAGCTTTTAAAATTATTGTACCTTTTAACATTTTCTACATGAAGATTATAAATGAAAAATAAACCCATTTCATTTTATACTTAGACAAAAATACAAAGATAAAGACTAAGACATAGGTTGCTCAAATGAAAAGTGGACAAGTTCAGTAAAAAGAATGATCTTATTGGAAATCAAAAGAAATCACTCTGGGTGTTTTAACAAGTCCCATTGTTTCGGCAGCAGGTTTATGTCTTGACTCCAGAAAGAACGTGTTTGATTCTTGAGGAAGTCCTGTCCAGCTTCCTTAGCTTCATCGTCCAAATACAAATGTAATACTTTACTGTCTTAAGTAGCCTGAAGGCCTAGAAGTCATAGGGTGACAAATCCAGACTGTACGGTGGGTGTTCTAACATTTCTCGATGGATTTTTTAAACGTTGCGCTTGGTTTCGTGGAAGACGTGTGGGTGGGCGTTGTCATGGAGATCCGATACCGTTTGCTGCCCTTCTCGAAAATTTTTACACCAACTACTCCAAGACGTTCGATATATACAGTGCTCGCTATAGACTTCCACTACTCGTCAATAGATGTCCGCATTAAACTCGCCTCCTGCAATCAGAAACCGTACTACCACACTTTGTTCCAATCTGGATGCATCCTTATGTGGCACGAATTTTCTTTTGGATGATTTCCTCTAGCATTAATAGGTTTCACTGTTAAACATAGTGTGCGGTGTACACTTCCTACCGTTCTTCATGTTCCTGTTTGGTGGCTCTTCTGAAGCTCCACTCATTCTGACTCAATCGCATATGTCCACTTTTCATTAAGGTATCCGACTACGTTCGGAACCGTGATTTTGAAAAAGCGTATAAATGGATAATATTTATGATATTTAGTGTCACTTAGATTAGAAAATGTATATAAAATTGTTTTAAGAATAGTATTACAATAAAAAATTATTTAAGTACAATATTTTGACAAAAAATGAACATAGAATGGCCCATTTTCAAAATGTTATTCTTTTGTGAAAAATGCTTCTATTATAATAATATTTTGCCTATCTATAGCTCAGAACTCTCTACAGAGACTCAACTAGAATTTTTGAAATATATAACTTAGAAGTGGGTTTATCCATGTTTTCCGACAACAGGGGAGAAATTTTAAGAAAAAAGTGCCGATAATTATATATATATATATATATATATATTTTTTTTTTTTTTTTTTTTTCAAATGGTTGTAACTCTGAAAATAATGTAAATTTTTTCAAACATCATAGTTGAGCCCTTGTACAGAGTCGGCTATATACAAGCAAAATATTATTATAATAAAGCTTTTTCCCAAAAACATTTTAAAAAAAGGGTTATTCTAAGTTAATTTTTTGCGAAATATTGTATTTAAATAATTTTTTTTGGCAAAATGTCCTTAAAACAATTTTATACATGTATTCTAATCTAAGTGACATTAAATATAATGAAAATGATCCATTTACGCGCCTTTTTAAAATCACGGTTCCGAACGTAGTCGATACCTTAAGGCAACTTTTATACTTTGAAATGAGTATTCAAGTACTTAAATCACTTTACCACTGAATATGTATAAACCACATCTAAGTATTTCTCTAACGCAATCATCATGGCGATTCATGAGGAAAGGGTTAAAGAAATAGGGAAAAAAGGTTTATTTTTTTAATGTGCACGCGATTTAGTATGTAAAAGAAATTCCCTAATCCGGCAGTTTATTCTTAAATACGCGTATTATTCGATTTCCCTACCAGAGCTAAAATTTAATTTTCAGTGGTTAAATACTCTCCTGCTCACAGACCTATAATTGGTACTTCAGCGAAATAAACTTTTTGTTGTTCGAATTACTTCATTTCAATACATTTGATGGACATGAAAGATAAAAATTTTCAAAAGGCTTTAAAATATGTGCGTAAACACGGTATGTTACTAATACCATGCTTCTGATATTTTGATAAAAAAGTAATAGATATTGCATTAGTATTTATATATGTAAGTATATTTATTTTGGGGGGCATCAGTAACAATGAAATTTAAAAGGAATTTTATTAAAATTTGGAAGAAATTTTGATTTTTTTTCCATTTAAGTTTTTTTTTTTCTTATGATTTTTTTAGCAGTCGAAAATGATGGACTTGAATTTTCATTAAATTCACATTCAAGGTTTTGAACTTGATTTAAATTCACTTTCAGCAAAAATAAATAAATGAAATATTATCAAAAAGTTAATTATAAATATAAAAATAACAAATTAGTTTTACGATAATAGAAATTTCTTAAAGCTGCTTACTTTAATTCTTGTTGCATCATTTTCATTAATTTCTAAAATGGAATTTCTTAATTTTTTTTCTGTTTGTTTTTTTTCCCTCCAAATAATATTCTGTCATTTCATTTCTCTGCGTTTATTAATGTTCCAAAATTAAACTTAATTCCACAAATTTTAACCAATAAATTAATGGAATAAGCACTTAATATTATTATTTTTTCTTGAAACAGAAAAAAAAAATTGATTTAAATTATTTTAGCACGAAAACTTTATATACCCATTTCAGGGGGGGAAAATTGGGGGCCCAAAAAGACGACCAAAATATTTTGAGCACGCCACTGATCAAAATGGTTTGCATTTTAATTCAAAATAACAAAGTTCAATATGAAGTATTACGAGTAAAGCGGGGATGGCCGTTTTCAGAGATTTTCTCAGTTCAAAGTTTTCGGTAATGCTCAAGTTTCTTTTTTTGTACCCCCGATGGATTTCTTTTAAAAAACTGAACTTGTCCCAATTGATTTGTTGGAAATTGAAAATTTTGAAATGCAACTGATTGATTTCCAGTCTAGTTTAATATGGATTCAAACATTTATTGAAAAAAGGAGAAAGTTGGAATTGATTGAAATAGAAAGATTAACAATCAATATAAGTAAAAATGCTAATAATGAAATTATGGAAGCATGGAATTCAATTCCAGACGCATTTAAATGTTTGAAGAAGCTGGGTCATGCTATTTTAACCATATTTTCGTCTACCCACGCCTGCGAGGCATTATTTTCAGAGCTGGATAGCATTAAAGACTCTCTTAGAAACTGTTTGGCAGATGACTCCTACTCAGCATGAGTTTTGCTAAAAGTAGCATCTTACAATCCTAATATAAGTCATATTTCATCTAATCATCATCATCAGAAACCATACTAATGTTACTTTAATTTGAATTACAGTTTTATAACTAAAACATTTACTACTATAAAGTGCAAAATATATTTTTTTTCAAAATAAATAAAGAGTTTTTAGTTGTGTTATTATTTAGTTTTATTATTTTCTCAATAATCACAAATCAAAATTATATGACGGCACGTCTATACCTCATTAAATATTTCTTTAGAAAAAATGGCACGTTGATCCATAAAGGTTCGCCACCCTTGCCCTATTATATTAGAGTACTATTTTAGAAGCTTATGATGATAAAAATGTTAAATATATGTTTGATACAGGGATAGCTAACGAAATCCTTTCGTTTCTATACATACGTGTTACTTGGTTAAGAAATAATCAAGTAAATACAAATAACCAACTTAATAATGATTTTTATGTCTTGAGCTTAATAATGTCTTTAGTATACTTTTCCTAGAAATAAATTGAAAATTGAATTAGGTCAATAGATTAAAATGCAAGTAATGGTAGACAGGATTATTGTGTATATAGAGAGTTTTTAAGTGATAAATTAACTGTACGAAAATTGTATTCATATGCAGTAGTGTTCTCACCTTTAAAGAATCATAATCTCTGTGTTGTGAAATAAATTATTATAAAGCTACAAATCTATTTTCCTCGTTTTTTTACCTTAGTGAGAAACTTAGTGTTTATATGCAATGCTTGAAACTTTTACTTTTTTGCGTCTACCAACTAAATACCGAATAATTTGAAATTTTTTTTATTATACAGTATTGTGTGTATATAAGTAAGCCCAGCTTAGAGGATTTCTGTGCCAGAATTTGATTTCTTTTATACGCAGTTTTACTGGAAATATACAATTTATATTTTTATTTGTATTTGAGAAACCTAAATTATCATAGGATCTGACAAACTTTGCATAATCTCATCCTAATACATTTTTATGCTAAAAATTCTTTTGAAATTATTTAGCCTTTCTGATAATCTTTTGTTTATGGTACATTAGTTGGTGTTGCTCAGGTAAAAAGTATATGTAAGCTTGACCCAAATTTTATACGAGAATATTTGTATTGAAAATATATTCTATTAGTAGGTGTTTCGTGAGTCATTGTTTTGTAAATGGAGAAATTATCCTTGATTAACACAACGTTTCGGGTAATTATGAATGTATGTGTTTTTAAAAAGATGCATTAACGTTGTTTGATACATAGTAACACCCTCTGCATAAAATGAAAATGAATGTCTTGGAAATTTCTCGAAGTTGGAAGTTCTTACCTGACTTTTGTAAAAGCTTTATGACTCTTTTCATTTTAGATAACACATTAAAAACTAAAATTAAAAAAAAAATTTAAAAAATATTTTTAAAAACTGCATTTGATTATTTTTTTTTTCTTTTCCTCCCAATTTTCTGCTGAATGCCTCATTGTTGCAAGTGGGTGTTCCTGGGCGGATTGAGTGAAGTACGTCGGGAGTTTGGTCCCAATAGGGTCATCTTAGGTGTGAAGATCATACCGTTTTGCTCAGCTAAAATTAATAGACTTCTACCTTTGGTTCTCTGGTTCTTGGCGCAAAACACCACATTTCCTCCTCCTTTTGAATTAGTTGATTCTTGATTTAGATGTTGTTTTGTCCAACGCGCAGACTGTGATCAGGAACGCGCTCGAGGTTTAGAAAGAGCACCCCGTTGGAGAAGTAAATTACAATCTATACAAGCTTTGAAAGCTCTTAAAATTCGGCATCTCAGAACTAATGGTTTATGGTATCCGACTACTTGCGACAACTTTTAAAAAAAAAAAAAAAATGGAGATATGGGGATTTTTTTTTGTGTGTGGTTTTTAGATTTATTTAGTACATTTTAAGAAAAATATGACAAAATTAAGAAGAGAAAAAAAAAAGAGTTTTAACTCAAAACGGGAAAAAAATTTGGGAAAACTTATTAAAATTTAAAAAAAGGTACAAAAGTTTATGAACAAATTTTCAATTTTTCAATTTTGATGAGTTCTTTGCTATTCTTTTTTTAAATGACCTTCAGAATAAGAGATATTTTAATTTTTGCAAAAACTAGAGCACTTTATCTTAGATATATAAAATTGCTTAAAAAAATAGTGATTATATTCACATAAGGGTCTGTAAATTTTGTAATAAAACAGTGATTGATAAATCTGAAGGTTAAAACACTTACACTATTATACAAAACATAAACAAAAAATTTCAGTTAATTATTTTCAAAACTTTTTGAGCAATCTCTGTCTCCGTTTGAGCAATTTAAAAAAAACTATATTTCGAGTAAAATACATTCTAAAATATGACATCTTGATTAAAGTAGTGGCACTTGCTTTTACTAAAACACTTGTAGTTTTTGTTCTAGGGAATGGAAAATAATAAACTTGGTATTTTTATAAAGCTAATAAGATGGCCTATAAAATAAAATCATAAAAAAATGTCAATTTTTTAAAAAATATCATGATTTTAGGGTAGTCGAATACCTTAAAAAAAAAAACATTTTTGTCCTCTAACTAGAACTCCATATAAACAATCAGCTTAACTTTTCCTAATGTTTTAGCCATGACTCCTTGAATGATAATGGCGGTTGCACAAAGATATTAGCGTAGGGCTGAGATAGATTGTCCGAGTCACCTTCAATGCACGCTAAGTCTAGCAGGTGAACAATAACACTCGTAATCCTTAACTGCAGCATTGAAACGAAATAAATACAGAAGAAACGAAACAAGTGCGGAGTAGGCGTATTAACAGAGGCTTATCTATGAAGAGGCGCCATATAGAGAAATAGGACAAATGAATTGAAATTAAAGTGTCACTATGCTTAAATTCAAATTTAAAGGATATGACTTCCCCGCTGAGTACAAAGACTACTACGCCCTTTTCTTTAAAATTACTATTCAATACAATTGTTGCTGATGCTACTGATATCGGATGGGTTTTATTGCTCTACAAACTGGTCTTCTAGTCTTTTGGGTTTTTTGTACGGTTTTCATTAGGAAGATTGACGAAAAATATCTGACTATTTGATACGGAAAAGTATTGGTATATTTTAAAAATAACATCACATTTTATCGCTATTGTATTTTGATGTAATCATTTAATACGTTCATGTTATTGTTATAAAAGTATTATTAGTAAAAAATCATTCTGAATTTTAAAGAAAAAACTCTAAATTTTCCATACACATACAAAAACTGATTTCTATAGATTTTTTTATTCGAAGATGTTATATAATAATAATAACAATAAGTAAATAAATATAAGCATAATACATTACCCTACATAACTAAGAAAGGAGAAATTCTGAAAGCAAACACAAAATTGGAAGACTATCATGTTTTCTAGATCACATCCTTCCCTTATAGAAGGTGACCGCGGTAGCCGAGTGTTATAGGTAAGGGATTGTGGCTTGCCTTGTCACGAGTTCGAGCCCAGTACCCCTTAAGACCCGCCTTGTAGGGGAGCTATGCACGTTAAATCTGTCGAGAGCTCAAACGTCCTCCCATTGGTGTGGTGTGGTAGTTAGAAGAGGGGGTGCCAGCTCAGGTGTCTTCCACGTCACTTGGCCATGGTTCAAAATAACGTGGTCCGTCGCCAAAAGCCCTCATGTAGCTGAACCGTGCAACGTTAATATTCAATCAATCCCCTATAGAAGGTAATTTATCCATAATAGTGCATGAAAAACTATAGAAAATAATCCTAGCTATTGAACGTGTAATCTATCTTATTTTAATATATTAAAGAGTCAAACTAGAAAGGATGGGTCTGTTATATGAATGGTCAAAGTTTCGAATAAGAGCAATATCCATTACATTTCTTTATGGAAAGAAATTTGAACGAGAAATTGCTTTACTTCTTCATTTCCGATTTGTCATAGGATAGTCTGAAAAGTAAACCTGTCCTGATTTCAGCATTACTGGTCCTTAGATATGAGTTCCAATATTAATAAATAAAATTTCAAGAATACTGTATCAAATTTAAAATGTTATTTTTGACCTGCTTATTGAAGAAAAATTTATTCATTTTAAACATATACACATTTTTTTTATTTAAAATGTATATTAAACATATTGAAGCCCAGTATTCGAATAATAGCATATCGCACTTCCAGACCACAAGTCCAGGGTTCAAACCCCAGGCTGGGCAATGTCTACTCAGCCTTTCATCCCTTCAGTGGGTCGATAAATGAGTACCAAGCTTGCTTGGGGACTAAATACTGGGGGCTTCACGTCGGACTGACCACCTAACCGAAACATCTGCTCATGCACCTCAGGTCCAAGGTCACGAAAACTGAGATGAGCGCAGTAGGCCTTGAACCTCCAATGAGCTGTTGCGTCACTGAGAGTTTAAGTTTTTATTGAACACATAAAACAAGCGCTTAAAAATTCGAAAGATATTAACTTGAAATATCTGCATGAGTTATATGTATATCATAAATTAGTATCAAATAAATAATGTAAAATCTGAATTTTATACAAACCCCACTTTATTTTATCTATACATATTTAACGTACGTAACAATCCAAATATATTTGAATATCAATTTAACTAAGATAAAAAAAAGAAAGAATTTAAAATCATTTAAATGAACAGAAAGAGTTAAACTACAATATTAATAATATTCGAAGCTAGCTTACAAACAGAGGATTTAAATCGCATGAAATGTGATTTTTGTTTGTTTGTTTTGAAAATACTTTAATTTACTTTTTAATACTCCCTTGTCATAACACATTTTTATTTAAAATATTAAACATAAATCTGGATCAAGATGACCGCAAACACAAGGGGGTTTTTGGAATCATCTTTGGTTTTATGGGAGTTCCCAGATTTCATATCTCAGCGGGAGATTTTGAATTGTTTTTCAAACATTTGGCATTACATTATAAAATTTTCTTTCCAGGTTGTTGACGAGCACGGAACTGTAAAGGCTTGGGTTGACACACAAATCATCCAAGGAGCAGAGTGGATAACGCATCTTCGGAAACCCGAAAATGAGAAAGATAAAAATGTTACTCCAATATTTTCCGGTGGACAGGTATTTGAAACGATAAATTATTAAAGTCGATTTGCTGCAATTCCATTACAATTTATTGCCAATTTTCTTCAGCTTTTTTTAATTCATAACTATTAATTTACTAATTTTTTTTTTACCTAGAAATTGATTTTTTTAAAAAATATTCTTTTAACATTTGACTCGATATTTCTACACAATTAAGAAAAGAAATACTTAAATTTATGACAAAGAGTATCAGGAATGTTGTAGTTTGTGTTAAATACTGTTTTACTTTTGAACACTGTTAAAAAGATCTGGTTGTATAATTCAACTTATACCACTCATTTTTCGAATGTAAAATTGAAATTGAAATTTAATTTTAATTACAGAGGTCTCTTATCAGGTTTTCTTATCAGAGAAGTATTTTACATTTGAAATGTTATATTTCTTCATGTCTTATGTGCTGCATACTACTCGTAGATTTATAATTTAATATGTAAATGGGGAAAAGATTCTTCGAAAGCTGATGATTTGCTTTTTCTTCATAGGAAAAGGGGTATTGCCACCAAATATATATATATGACATGTTTCAAGTCAGAATCAGACATAATTTTTTTTAAAAAAGAATCTTTATTCGATGAATTCTAGCCATCATCTGACGCTAAGAGAAATGGATGCCAAAAAGGGAAAACTTTAAATGTTTTTTCCACCCCCCCAACATTGTTGAAGTAACCCGTATTTTATGGTATATACTTGAAAGTTAATGCTGGCATATAGGGCTATTAAATAAAAAAGATTCAAAAATGTTTTTGTGGTTATGGTATCTGTTTCGGGGGAAATAATTGGGGGATTAATTTAATAATTTAAGATGTACTGGTTAAAAATTTAGTGTTGTATGGGGAATTTAAAATTTTAAAAAAAATTTTAATTTTTCCCACACACACACACACACACACACACACACACACACACACACACACACACACACACACACACACACACACACACACACACACACACACACACACACACACACACAAAAAACACATACACATACACATACACACACACACACACACACACACACACAAATAAATAATATATATATTAGAGATATAGCTATATACTTTCTAGCTATATATGTAGCTAGTAAATAACATATCACATAACAAACTAATGAAATAACCAATAATAAATTAACATGAATAGCCGTGAAGCAGCCTTAATTAATGCTTGAAACTATAATAATAAATTAATAAAAAAAATCAAATAAAATATCCTATAACACAGAGAAAGCACAAATTCTGAGATCCAAAACCAAGAACAAAAAATCACTTATATTAAGAAATGTCAATTGATCAAAATGGCTTTTTAAAACTATCATAGACTTAGGGCAATGAAAAAGAGTTAAGCTTGCTTTATAGGATCCTAATTTGCCTTTCCCTTCAGCAGAAAATTTATGTATAATAGTTCAAGGAAGAATTGAAGAAAATAAACCATGATTGTGAAAAATACTTTGGCCCAAAATTTTCACACATAATACATAATCTTATCCAAACAAAGCTTAACCTTTCTTCATTGCCTTAAGTCAGTGATAGCTTTAGAGGAGAGAGACATTATAGTTTCACATTTTGGTTGATCGACTTTTCTTATTATTATCATTTTGTTCTTGGTTTTTGGTTTTAAAATTTGAGTTTTTTTTTTTTTGTAGGATATTTAATTTGCCCATCAATTCATTTATTATATGTATATAGCCTGGAACATTTGATAAAATGTGCATTGTACAAACATAACATACATTTTAAGAACATCTAATAATAAATCTTTTCAAACCTTGATTCTTCTTGGTTAATTTTTAATGATTAAACTCTCTAGTGTAAAATTCAATAAATAGTAACTCATTGCATCTCAGAAATGTAATTACCGTATTAAGTGTCATTCAGTTCCTACACCATTAGCTCACACTCTCTACATATTTATTTATTTATCTTGGTGAAATTTTCAATCGTTAATAAAATACATTTTAAAGCGCTCAATTGAGCTGAAATTTTATATACATGATTATTTTGGATGCCAACACAATAATTTAATTAAAATTAATAAAAATTAATTGATTAAAATCAATTATTTAAGGAATTAAAAACACAGTCACGTTGGCATCATTTTTGGCGATTCGTGTCAAAACTTGGAAAGATTTTTTTCTCACATTTTAAAGCATTCAGTTGAACTGAAATTTTATATTCACGATTGTTTTGGATGACAATACGATACTTTAATGATAATTAATAAAAAAAATTAATTACCACTTAATCTTTTATTCTGTCATATGTATATAGATATTTATATTAATTGTAACTATTTAATAAAAAGTAGCCAAAATAAAATTTTTCTTTGTTGATCTAAGTAGGAATAGACTTAAAATTTTTTTTTTATATTACTTGTTTTTAATTTTGTCTTATGCGTTCCCTATCCATAAAATTTCCTGCTTTCTTATTTAGCACGTTAAATGAGGGGAAAAAAAGGTTTCATTAATATTTCTGCTTAGGCACTAATATTTTCTGACGTTAAAGAAATTTTTTTATGCTATTTATGTTATTTTCAGTTTTATATAAAGGGAAAAATAGATGATGAATGGTATTAATTGCTATTTAAAATAGCGACGAGGTTGTTGAAAAGATTTCAATTCGTTTGTTTGAGAAAAATAGGCGAAGAAGTCATTTTCCTCTTCTATTATTCATAAACTATAGTATAAGGGGGAAAAACCCATCCTTTTGTAAATAAAACATCTAAGGCCTTTTATTTTATTTCAAAAGGATTGGTAGAGTATTTTGTAAACTATGGCAAAACCATTTCGCATTTTGTTTCGTATATTCTCTTTCAAAGACAAATTCGGCGTGAAAGATTCAATAACTGTGAGTCTTAAGTATCCAAAAATTATCCTTCTACGCCGACAAATTAGTTTGTAATAAAGCTGTTTATAAAAGAAAAACTAAACAATATCTTCAAATCCTTATACATGCAGCTCTGGAGAAGCATTATTGAAGAAAGATATAAAACGTAGCTTTCAACAAACTCTTTTAAAGAGCATTTCTTATTTTGAAACCAGCATTTATATTTTAAATAATATTCATTATGCGAATCCCCTTTCGATTGCTTGTGTCATTTTTTTTTCGTACATAGCTTGAAAATTACTAAGTCTTCCGAGGTTTTGAGAGAAAATGACAAGAATTCATTAAAAAAAGATGAGTATATTTTCGATCATTTTTTTCTCCCTCAATTTGAAATCCTATTTTATGTGAGGAGTAATAACTTCATGATTGAATTCAAGGAATCCCAAAAGAAACTGAAATTTTACGAAAAATAAATTTAAATTTATGTAAAAGATAGTTATAAAAAGTTTATATGAATAATGCATTTCATAGTCAAAAGAATTTGACCAATGGAATAAGTTTGTAAATAATTCAACTAAACAATTTAAATTCAAATATATTTTAGGATTTTGGTAAAAGAAATGCTTTTTTTTAATTCTCTATTGATAAAAATTATTTATTTAATCACTTACTTCAATCGATATAAAACCAATTCGGAAATTTTTTTTATAATTTAGATACATATTAGTGAATATTTTTCTGTTAGAAAAAAAATAACCACTTTAGAAAAAAGAAAAGCTTATATAGAGTTCTAAACACTTGGGGTATGTTGAAAAAAAAAAATAATTCTGCGTATAACTAACGAAATCAAATATCAGTTCACGTTTTAGAATTCCTTCTAGCGAAATTTCTTTTTACATATTTATTTTACAAAATTATTTCATTGAAAGGCATATTTATTGTTTTCTTGTTTCTTTTTACTCTATTTAAATCCAAAATTTCTCAATACTTAAAACTAAATTTTTTTTATATATTTGCATTTTTTATCGCTATTTCGAATAGACAAATTGTATCACAAAGTGATATTTCAGGATTCCTTTTTTTGTTGTTGTTGTTAAAATGTGAAATATAGTTAAAAGATTTCGATGATAACATTGATGAAATTTTTATTTCCCTTCCCCCTTCTTTAAAGTTTTTTTTAAAAAATTATAAAAGCTACTAATGTTTCCTTTTTTTTCTTCTTTTTTTTGGGGGGGGTTAAATAACTTTGACACTGTTTCTTTTTTTGTTAAATCTTGCAAAACCTCTCCCAATATTAGATATTATATATTTCATTTGTTTTATTATACTCACAATTCGTTTGAACTCTGTTCACAATATCACAATATTTTCTCTTACAGCTTAGCTATCAACTATCAATTTTAAGACTTCCTTGTAGAATATTTTATGATAGTCAGAAACACAATAATATACATTAATGTATTTTTTCTATAAAATTACTTGAAATAAGAGTAAAAAAATACCAGAATTTTATTTTTATCTCAATTTATTAAGATATTTTTTATAGGCAGAAAAAAGGTGGAATGAAAATAAATAAATAAATTTGCTTTTGATTAAATTTTTAAAAAATTGTTTTTTGAATTTCGGGAAAAATTTTTCTTTCAATTGTTAGGGGGTTTTATCGTATCCACTATACCAAAGTTAATAGCTGTGATAAAGGTAAATATAAAATTATCGTTTTATAATGAGTGATAATGCATTGCGAAAAGACTATCGCCAAGTCTCTGATAGCTTTATATTTTGAACTGAAAGGCAATCGCAACTTTTAAAATGTAATATTTTGCATGTATCAAGATGTTTTAAAAATATATCAGCGCATTCAGAACTAAATTGTGAAAAAATTTAAAGGGTGTTTTGGGAAAAAAAGGAGCTCTAACTAAACCGAAGCCCTTTTCAAAAAAAATGACCCAATTTCCATGGAAAATTTTCAACATTTAACTCGTACCTCTGTTAACAATATAGTGTTTTAAAAATTTCAAAAAAATTCCGTGAATACTTTCTTTTTTTCTTAATACGGAAAGGGAAAACCATTTAAATTATGGGATAGGATGAAAAAAGCGAAAACATTTTATACCAGAAAAAATTAATTCGGGTTTAAAAAGGGGAAGAAATTAAAAAAAATTTTTCTAAAATAGTCAACCCCGAATATCATTTTTTTCATTTCTTTATATCGAAAAAAAATTTAATTTTGGGGCCTATTCTTTAAATTAAAAACACCTTAATTCAAACTAAATCCCGCATTCAGAAACTTAACAATTAGAGCAAAATTTCAAGATTTCGTAATATTCTCATAGAGTTACCATCAAAACCGCTTTTACACGCTAAACCAAATGTCTTGATAAACACTTTCAAGGTTCAAAAAAATCTTTTTTTCCTATTTCCGTAGTCTGTCATCAGGTTCAAAGAAAAGATGGGATAACGAAATACTTATTTGAAAATAGATGTTCGGTAAATATCCCTTTCGCCTCCATATACGACGAGTTCGCTGTGAATGCATACATTATGACTGTTGCCATCGTGGGAATTATATTTGCTTTACCATTAATGCACAATCGCCTCCAGACATATTGAGGACAAGTAAAGCTGGAACAGCGCGTGGAGGTATATTCAAGAGTTCGGCCCAAGATGTTCGATATTAATTATGATGGTACAGTCTTCATTGTTTTAAGTGAAAAGGGGTTGATGAGTTTGATCTACATTTGGATCTACATGAACCCCACGATTTCGATTACGTGTTCTTTCTCGGCAAACAAGAGAAGAATGCACGTCTTCGAATTGTTCTTCGAATCTGAGACTATGTAACAGCATGAATCGGCTTTGTTTTTTCATTTTGATTTTTTTAATATTTGTTGAAAATAATAAATTATGTAAGTTTTTTGAAAAATATCAAGGGGGAAAAGATAGAAAATTAAAAGGGAAAGAGAAGAAAAATGGGTTAATGTAAAGGGTAAATGGCTGTTGGCATTGTGATTTATAAATATCCTAAAACTGAATTAGATCCAAATGATGCTTGAAGTAAATTGTGTTGCTTCTTTTGTAACAGAAAAATTTGCAGATTAAAACTCTGCACACAAAATTGTTAATGCATTAAAGCGTACAATTATTTAACGTTTGATATCATCAGTGGCGTATACATGGGAAATTTTTTCCAAAGGGGGTTCCAAAAAGTCCCCGGGAAAACCACCATTCTCGTATCATTCCAAACCGTCACCCCAAAATATTCTTTTGGGTTTTTGTGGTTTTTGGGAACAAAATACCTTAAAAAAATTTAAATTTTTGAATATATAAAAGCATTAATTAATAAAATTAATTATTAATGACAAATAATTAAATTTTACTTACTATATACATAGGATTATAATCTATCGGAAAAAAAATCAAGGGCTTTGGTGGGAGGTTCGGACCCCCCCTTTTGTGTGCGCCACTGGATATCATGTATTTAGTCTTCGGCTTAAAGCTGATTTTGATAAGACATTGACCTAAAAGGATATCCTTTTCTTAAAAAGGAAAAAAAAAAGTTTTTTGATAAAAATGTTTTTATTTTAACTTAGATGTTATTGTAAGATAATTGTAATAAACAGTTTTTATAATTTGAAACAATTAACATTAAAGCGTTGTGCATTCTTTTAATAACACTTTATCAATATGATAAATATTTATTAAAGATTATTACTCTTTCTCTGTTTATATCTTTTATTATTAATAGGGATCTTAGCCCTGGAAAATGCCGATACAATTTTTATCGAATAATATGTAATTGCCACACTAGGTACATTTATTTTAGGAAACTGATTATATTTTTAAAATTAGAGGAATAATCTTATACATAAATTTGAGAGTTTGTAAACATGTTTGAGACTTATACAAATCCGCCGATATCGTTCCAAAATTTTGCACGGAACTTCGCTGATGTTTCAGAGGAGCCGTAAGCATATGTCCAACCAAAAAATTTTTCAAATTTATTTGTAATGAATTTTTTTTATGCACCCCCCTTGTTTAAAGAAAATTTTGTGTGTAAATGTATGAAACGGTGATACACGGCCATTAGAGGAAAACATTTCCTGCTCATGTTTAGAAAACAATTATGTCTTTGACGACATCTTTTGACTTTGCATCATTTGAGGGAAGGGGTTTTTTGAAAAAGACTTGAAGGGATGAAGGGGGCGGGGGGGTTATAGATAAATTTTCCCTTTTTTTAAAATAAAAAACCCCGCTTGAAATTTACAAACAATTTCCTTTGTAGGGAAAAGTTACTCGGTTTTCTGGAAATTGACTTCTGTGGTGGCGTTGCCAGGGCATCGTAGATAATTATATTTCGTCTTAGAAATTCAAGGCCTGTTCTTAAGGCAAGAGATGAGAGCTGTAAAAATGTTTTTGAATAAATCGCCCTTTAATGCTATGACTTTGTTTATCAAAAAATTTAAAAAATATACCCTTATAGTTATCAGTAACACACAAATATTTTTTAAAGGGGGGGGCCCAAGGTTGCAAAAAATTCCTTATTCTTGTATCATGCCCCTTTTGATTTTTGTGATTTTGGAAAAAAAAACAGAAAAAACTAAATTTTTAAAAAATGGGCAATTAATTAAAAATTCCATTAATAACAAATACTTTTTATTAAATTTTACTTGATTTTTTGGGGAATTTAAATAATCAATCAAAAAAAATAATAAAAAGAGTTTTTGAGAGGGGTCTGGACCCTTAGGACACCCTCCTTGCGTGCGCCGATGATAGTTATAAATTATTGTGAAATATTCAGCGAAGTGGGAAGGTAACGGCTAGTATGCTATAATTCCGGATATTTTACAAAATAATCTAAATATCAATCAGATATTCAAAATGAAATGAAGAAGCCTTGCATATTGTTCATGCAAAACATTCAATATGTATCTACTTTTGATTCGCCTCAGAATATAACTTAGTTTTGTCCTCAACGCTTACTTATATGGATCTCCATAGTTCAAATTCCCCCCCTTGCTCAAGTCATCGTAGCAGATCGCGCAACATCGTCGACTTTCCGGAGATCGGCAGGTGTGGGGGGGTAAAGGTGTATCACCCAAATCGGTGTAAAAAAAAGAGAAAAGGGAATAAGATACGGGGCCTTTCCCCTTTTTTCCCCTTCTTGTCAGGATATGATAGCGGTGGGGCAGAACGGAGTTGTTTCTCCCACAGCGATCCCTCTTTTTAGTGATAGGGGGTTGATCCTTAGGTGGGAGAGGGGTTCGCCAAAAATGAAAAATTATCATTTGAAGATAATATATTGAATTACAATGTTCGTGGAGAAACTGTTGGGTAACTGAGGGTATAAAAATGGCATTTTTCAGAAATTTATGCATGTTATGTTGTATTATATTTAAGATTAGATCGAATTTTTTTTTATAAATGCAGGCTATGTGAAATATTTATTTTTAAATAAATATTTTCTAATCTTAATAAATACCATAGATATTTTACTTAATAAACAGCAAATACTTATTTTAAATAAAAGTCGTGATTTCAAAAATGTTACATTATTTCTTATCTTAAAAAAAATTCCCCATAGCGAGGGTGAAAAAACTTAAAAAATGCTAACCTTTTTTAATTTGATATTGTAAAAAAATTATATGTATTCATAGATATTTATGTTTTTGAATTTTTTTTTAAGTACAATTGTCCTTTTTAGTTAGATTTTTTTTTTAAAAAAAAAATGTAAACATTTATCAAACATTACTTAGATGTAAAAATTAAATATAATAGTTCAAGCATTTAAAAATGAATTTACAGAAGATTCTTGCATTTGAAACAATATTTTCTAAAGCTTTGTAATAATAAGCCAATCAGCAAATATTTACAAGAATATTTGTAAAAAAGCTACTATACACACATAAATTAAAAATGATAATGTGTAATAATCGTAATGTGTAATGTCAATAATAATCGTTAAATAAAAAGAAATTCGTAGAAAATCGAAGAAGTAGGGTCAAAATAAATCAGAAAAGTCTTTTTTAAAAATAATTATATACAAAAGGTATAGTATTAATTATATATAGGATAGATCATGATAACTATATTAAAAATAAAAGATATCTTTAGCGCATTTTACTACACATTTAACAGCAGTTAAAGAAACAAATCTATTTTATAAATTAAAAGTTTTTTTTCTAAATTACATGCTCTTACAGCATAGCTTCCTTAATTATTCTTTTATAATTAAAAGACGACACAGAAAGAAATTGGACCTTGAAAATAATCCGTTTCATTTATTAAACCGACCCCTTCCAATTGGCTTCGGATCAAAACCACAGAAGCCTTAATTGTTCTCATCTGAAGGGTCATTACTACGCATAAGCAACCACCCACCGATTAAAAGAATAGTTCCCACCGCCCCCATCAGCTTAATTAGGGGTCGCTCCACTGCCTGTCGACCCCCTTTTCTGCTTTTTACACCCCCCGTGGGGTTGATTTAAAAGATGGTTTCCTCTCACTATTCAAAAGGCCTCTTCCGTCCGTTTGTTTGTTTGGTCGGTTCTCTGGGGATGTTGTTGCAGTAAAAGCTTAATTATCTTACCGTTCTCTTGATTTGTGGTGAGATAAAATAACAGATTAAAAAAAAAAGAGGCAACGGGGATTTTTCGGTAGTTACCGAATGACGATATTAGTAGTCACTTAAAATTAGAATAAGCGTGCGCATATATCATTACTCCCTTGTTTTAGGTAATTTAAATTTATAAAATAAAACGGATAATATATATATATATAATAAAAACTCAACCTTTGTGGCGCAACAGCCCATGAGGGGCAAGGCCCTTTCCCATCAGTGTTTGACCTTTGGGGGCTGATTAGAGCAGATGCCCCGATCAGGCGGTCAGTCTGAAGCGAGACCCCCCAGTGTTTAAATTCCCAAACAAGCTTGGTACTCATTTATCGATCCACTTGGTAGGGATGAAAGGCTGAGTCGCCCTTGCCCAGCCCGGAAATAGAAACCGGACCTGTGGGGCGGAAGCGTGATACGCAGCCACTCAATCACTGGGCCTTATTTATAATAATGTGCAAATATCTCTTACCTAATATCTATGATTAAAGACCCATCCTGTTTAGTGCCAGCGGTAGCCTAGAAGTCCAGGTTACGAACTCGTATACGGGGTATCATGAGTTTGAGCCTTAGTACCACTGAATTTATTAATTTAAATGAAATAAAAGCTATATTTATATTTTTCACAAAATAACTACCCTTTTTCATAAAAGATCGCTAAATCAAGAAGTGTAATCTTTTATAAATAATTTTAGTTCACATTTTAAAGCTTGTCTTATGTTTGAATGTTAAAAAGAAAAACTAATCAAAAATTTAATACATGTAAAAAAAAAATTATGCACATTCCCCACTTTTATGAAAGGCCAAGGCTCATATCTTTCAAAGTGAAAAAAAAAGACAGCATGAAATTTTAAACCTTTTAAAGTACCACAAAGCGGAAAAATTAAATTTGAAATCGCATTTAAATTATTTTTCATAACTGCATTTTCCTTTAGAACCATGCCGATAAACGAGTACTGCATTTCATGAAAGCGGAAAATAAATATTGAAATTCCAATGCATAGTTTACAAATTAACAAAGCAAAAATTTCAATCAAAAGCACTTCAAAGCTTTGGGTGATGAAACATTTAAATAACATCTTCACTTATTATTTAAATGTGTTTATGAAAATCTTTATTTCACGCTTTTAAAACTCGTTAATTAAATAAAAATCCAAACTGGAAATTCTGAATAACAAGAAGCTAAGAGAATCACAAACACGAAAGTGTCTTTTCAGAATTAATTGGCTAGTCGTTACTTAACAATAGGCGTTTCTCGATTTCTTTGTATATATATTGCACGAAATATATAAATTTAATTTACTTTCTCAATTCCCGATAAAAAATATATCTGGTATTAATTTAAAGTAATATATTCTTCGGTATCATTCAATTAGTGACTAGATAAAAAATCAAGAATATAGCAGAGGGTGAGGTGATGCAAGCGCAATGCTTTCCACCATAAATTAAAGAAAAGATTACCGGAATGCTAAACTCAAACCCAAAAAAATTGTCTTTTATACAATAGAAACGTGAAATTCATAAATATCAATACATCTAAACGCTTTTATATATTTGAAAAACTTGTTCCCATTCATTTCGTGTTCCAAGGTTTGAAAGTTCATAAATTTTAATTTCTGTAAAGCATATGCTATGAGGTAAAGGAAAACTGAAAAGAGTACCACAATTGACTCATCATACGACTCTTAAATCTATCTCGCATAAGCGGGAAAAAATCCAAACTCACAAGACACGCCTATGTAAGAGGAAAATCCATACCGAAATAAAACTGAGAGTAGAGTTTTACAGACATCTTATTATGTCAAGCGAAGTCCGATAATTTATAGAGGTAAAGCACCAGGAGTGGTGCTAAATTGCTTATGTCATTACGTGAAAGGCGGGTACAGAAGTAATAATGCAATAAATAAAGCAACTGCGATCCTTTTCTAAACAATGAGGAGATAATAACAATTTCTTTTTTTATTTTAATTAAAAGACGCAGTGTCGTGTGTTGCACAATATGTTAGACTCGTGCTAGTAACGCTACCAGAATGATCCTTAGGGCATAGGCACAAATCTTGGAAAGTGTTTTGTCTTGACGTTCTTCAACAAAAACATGTATCATTATGAAAGCAATAGTTCTGATGACATGTTGTCTTTCAGTTGATGCTACGCAAACACTCTCAATTTGTATAAATATTTTGATTTACATAATTCAGGTTTAAGAAATGTGTTTTATTAGATATTTTTTGTATTCATTTATTAAAGTTTGGAGTATTTTTTAAAGAGTTTAATTAATGCCTTGCAGATATCGTCTGTCTGTTTATAAGTGTTTGCCATTACTTTTTCGCTGCTTTATTATTAAACGGTTTTTCGAATAATTTCTTAGAAATTAAAAACACATCTTTAAGCCTTTTTTAGTAATTTATGGGCATTTTAAAAGTATTTCTTTGTGATTAATAACAAAATAAAGCATTATTTATGCTTCACATTATTGTTTGTATTTAAAAATATTTATGAAAATAGATTGAATCTATATAAATTTTGGAGAAAAAAGTATTCACTTCGGGAAAAAAAGGCAGAAGATGAGTAGAATTGGTGATAATCTATTTATTAAATCCTTTATATTTACTTCTTCTTTTAAAACTAACTTTTTAGAAAGCACTACAAGTACTTTTTCTAAAGTTTTGGAAAATCTGTACGTGATTTTCAGTATTATTTTAGATTATTACTATTGGCTACTTAACTATCGAGTAATGATGAATGTAATATTATAGGGTTTTTAAAATCAATGAATTAAAGATAAAAAAATTAAGTATTACTGTTCATAGTACCAACGAATATGGATATTAGTTCAAAAATGTTTTGAAATTACAATACAATTAATCACATAATTCTGAATCTTCATTTATTGTCACCCCCAATTCTCTTACCTTGTAAAATCTTTTTTTTTTTGCAGAATTGTAATATGATTACATGATTTTAAAGTAAACTATTCATGTTGACATGGTACTAATAGTTTGCATGCTGCTATGATACCTCTCTAAACTGAAACACAATCTTCTGGTAAACTGGTTTCATCTGGAAACAATCCGAAGAGCAAAGAAATTATGGCCCAAGACTCAAGTATATCACATTTTCAACACTTGTGCACTTTCTAATGTCGTTAAGGAATATGAAGAGGGCAACACTTTTATTTATTCTTTATCATTTTAAGGCTGCAAAAGATGTGGATTGATGTTTGTTCTCATTGTAGTCATCCGAAAGGCGTAGTCCGGGTTGGTGATGGAAAAGGCAACGGTGTATCGGTGTGCCAGATCCCACAATGTTACAGCACAGCACTGACCAATCCATCTTTTCTTCGGAGAAAGAAAAGAAAGATATCGATATGTGTGATGTGTCCCGTACTTGTTTCATCCTTTGTATAGACTAAAATGTTTTTAATGCTTTTGTATTTGCATGTTATGTATGATACCCCAGCTAGGTTTTTTTCAATCTTTGTCATTTGACGTTTGATGTTATTGTTTTTCTTTAATGTTTGGCAAAACTATTGTTCGTTTGATTTTTTTAAAATGCATCTCTATGTGTCAAATAATTTCATATACAGGGTACATATTAGTTTTTTAGACTGTTTATGTGATTGCTTGCATATTTTTTAAAGTTAACGTTTTCGTGTCTTGCAACGATTCCTATTTTTCTAACAAAACTGGCAAATAAAGATGTTTTTATACATTACGTAGCTTCATATTGTATATATATTAAAAATGCTATGTCTAATATATAGAATACTGAATTATCAATTGTACAATTTTTAAAGTTAGTCCCTTGAAATATAATATGGGGTTTCAGTGATATCATTCATTTAGTATGCCATTATATACTGTGACATTTCCCAGACGTCAAGAACTCAAGGCTCTCCCTTTTCTCCAAAAGAATGAACTGTGATTCACACCTCAAGAAAAAAATGTTCATCACATTTATTCAGCGTTTTGTTTTGTATCCAGGGCTTAATACTT
The DNA here is from genome assembly GCA_019973955.1 of Trichonephila inaurata madagascariensis. NCBI lineage: Eukaryota > Metazoa > Arthropoda > Arachnida > Araneae > Nephilidae > Trichonephila > Trichonephila inaurata. The sequence continues at coordinate 154,383 of BMAV01002723.1, forward strand.
CAGCACCGGTGATAAACTTAACACTTTTGGACAACAACACCAGTACATCATGCTACTGTATTTTTCATGCTTTTTTCAAATTTATATAGCCACAAAATTTGTATTATGGTAATACTTTGATCTTTGACAATAGTTTTAGATTCTTCAGACAAACACATTTTAGTTTTTAAACAATCAGATTCTCTACTTCAAAGATTAAGATTTTTTTTAAATATCCATTTACCTTAATATAGTCAGTTTGGTTTCTTGTCTAAATGACAACTAAAGTGTGTACGAAAATACATCAATGTAAAAAAAAAAGTGTTTGTTTTTAACGAGGTATATTAGTCTTTATATGGGTTACAATTTAATGAGATTAAACCATCATTTTATCATTCTCAAGTTCGATATCATATTTTCTTTTCTTAAAATTTAATTGCATACAATCTTTATACATAAAATGTACATTTTCATCAAAATCATATTCTTCTAAAGCAATAAAAAATTTTTTAAGATGCTTACAACTTTTTTCAAATTCTTGATTTTCAGACATTAATAACCAGTTGCTTATGAAGTTCATTTCTATTATTCTCGTTTTTGTATTGAACCAAATCTTAACACTTGGCAAAAATTAGAACTATGATTGCACTAGTCATGATCATCTTATTTTGTTGATATTTAAGATCAAATCATTGATTATATTGAACAATTAGTGCAATTGTTTTAAAAGGGTTATGGAAATCCCAACATCATTCTTCATTATTTATGAACATGACCTATATAAAGAGAGAAAATGAAAAAAGTACAGTAATAAAATGTATGAATATCAATTGGATGTACTATAACTTCCGTGTACCTAAAGATCACTAGGGCTCGACTTTGCAGTGGGTTTGGGCTTCAACAGTCTGTTGCGCCACTGAGTTAAGTTAAGGTTGTAATATAAACAGGTAAAAAAATAAAATGTAATTTAAGTTTTTGAATAAAAATGTTAGAAAAATAAGGTTTAAATCTTTAAGTTCATAATATTTCTGTTAAGGGTATCTCGTATTTATAATATGAGGCACACTTCTGTTCTTCAACTTATGTAAATTATTTAAAATTAATAGGCGCAACTTATGTAGTTATTACACATAAAAGATATTTATTGTGCTGCATTGAATCCATTTTCTATGACTTGAAGAAATAAACATAAAAAACAAATAAACACGAAAAAATATTTTAACTTTGTATGAGAATCTTAAAAAAACAATTTAAAACATACAAAATAGTATTTAAAAATTTGCTAAAATATACGTTTTTAAATAATTCAAATAAAAACGTAGAAAAGTGACATCCAAAAGTTAAATTTGTTGCAAATAAATTAAGCTTTCCCTAACCCTCTTTTTAAACTGTGAAATCATTTTTCTAATATAATTAATAAAACAAATTAATTATCTTAAATGCATTTTTCTTTTGTCAAGTGACAACCAATTCTATTAAAGAGGATCTCATTGAGAATTCATATATGAGAATAATATTCTTGATATTCATACTTGGTTCGTATTTTTTCTGTATTGTATTTTCTTTATAGATCACTTCTTTAAGAAACTCTATTCACATCTTTAAAAAAATACGTAACGTTTCCAAACATTGGGTGGTAATCAGTGCAGGAAAAAAAAGCTTCTTTTTTGGTCAACTTAAATGAATTGTTCAGACTATAGCATAACGTATCATTTGTATGGTTAATGACAAAAAAGCAAAACAAAACAAAAATACTGATTTATATCAACTATGGGGATTAGCAAAGTTTTTTTTTATGTTTTCCCAGACTGAGGACATAACAATATGAACTCTGTAAAAAGTGAGAAAGAGAAGAAATAAGTGTTTTCGTTGCAAAGATGACACAACAATAGTAAGGAAGAGGACACTGTAGTCTGAATCTATTTGCTTCAGCGATTCATCCTTTTTGGAAGGATAATTATCCTTTTTCCCATTTGCCGAGAGAATTTCCAGGTACAACAGAATAAAAAGGTTTTGACAACCTCTTGATAACGCTTCTTACCCTATCATTGACATATAGGTGGGGAAAAAAAAGGGAAAGCTAAACTTTGTGCAGGAAGTAATTTTGTCTGTATACAGCTATAATGACACGAAGAAATGCTTTTCATTTCCGAAAATGTGTTGTCTTTTCCTACAAGTAAGTGCTTGATATGTTTATGCAGAACAGAGCTAAATAGATTGTGGCAAAAGCATTAATATAGGATAGACAATCTATGAATGATGTAAAAATTCCTTAAAAAAACATCAAATAGCATCAAGGTAATAGCATTAATTCTAAAACACGTATACATATATATGCGTCATAAATAAAATAATTTCATAATTATTATCATGCTTGGATAAATAAAAGTTAGCTTAAGGAAAGTAATCACGAGCGAAAAATGTAGATGACAAATTTTGATTATCGGTAGATATTTATTGATGAATGTCCTGTTTGGCTTAAGAATATTTTTCTTTCATCAAAATCGGTTTTCTGTTATTTGTTCTTTCTTTTTATGAAATTGAGTTCATTTAGCAATTGTTTTGGATCGAGGGCCACAGTGGGGAATCGGACACTGGAGGGCCGCATCTTTATAAAATAATTGTATTCATTAGTTAAATGCATTTCAAAAAAAGTTATAAATTGTACTTTACAAATCAGTAAATATATGTTAAATAAAAAAAAGGGGCAATTTATTTAATTTTTTTTTTTTGTGCTAATTTCATATCTATAGCTGCAAGCTCATTTAATTTTAGAATCAATTTAATGAAACAAATCCACCCTATATCACTTTTCTCAAATGATTTTTGAAATTTAGGTATGAGATTGCTTGTTGAAATTCTCATCGCAACATGCAAGTTAAATGCCACAGCCAACTTGCAGCTATATTTACTCTTGTTGATCTTTATATAAGAAACTGTTTACAAATATATGTTGACCCAAACATAAAGAACGTTTTCAGTCTGTTTGTTTTCTGACCGTCAAGACGGGTCACAAAAAACAAAAAAAAAAAAAAAACATCCTTTGCGGGCCGTGTTTGGCCTGCGGACCGATATTTACCCATCAATTATTTAGGCAAAACAATGTCTTTCAGGGTTTCAATGATAACTTTCAACATCCTTTAATTTATTTTGAAAGGGGGCAACCCTTTAGAATTGTTAATTTAATTATTTTGAAAATACTTACCTTAATTGTTATGACGATTGGTTAAAAAATTAAACTTAATTCTGAAGATGCGCTTTTTCAATTCCAACTATTAGTTCACTCTCTCCCGATATATACAGTCGGACCTCTATATAATGAATTCACTAAATCCCTGAAAAAAATTCGTTATATAGATAAAACAAATTTTAAATTCATAAAAATTATATATTAAAAAAAGTAATTATTCACACCTTTTTTTAAAATTAATATATTTTTATTTTATACATCTTACCCATCAAAAAAAGAAAGAAAGGAAGAAAGAAAAACTGCAAGGGAAACAAGAAAATAGAATATCGAAGAATTCACTGTATTTTCAATATTAAGAAATTTTAAGGACATTTTATAATTTAAAGCATGCAAGTAATGTTTAACATACATTATTTTATAACTAAAACATGGAGATACAAGACAACTGCACTGAGTGTAAAAGGGGATATCAAAGATGTTTCTAGTGAACTGGACAATGGGGGTTAAAGGTTTGCACTTCTTGGATGAAACGTCCAGAACTCTATTGCTCTCGGCGAGTTAAGATCTAATAAAACCTGTTCAAAATTTAAGACCACCATAAAATGTATTAAAGAGAAAATAACTTGATATTTTTTCAGAAATACTTAAAAAAAAAAAGGGAGAACAAAAATTGAATCACAAAAGAAAAAGTTTGTTATATAGAAAATGCCCTTCGCTATAGAGAGGTTATTTTATGAAGAAAATCGTGAAATGTTCAAGGTTCCAGGAAAAAAGTTCGCTTTATAGAAAAATTCGCAATATAGAGGTTCGTTATATAGAGGTTCGACTGTATATATATATATATATATATCTTGTTCAAGTTTTCAATCGTTAACAAAATACTTTCTATTCACCCATTCAAATTCAAATACATTTTTTAAAAATTTGTAGTAAATGTTTTTTGAAAATAATAATTCCTTAATTTAATTAAAAGATGAATATAAATAGTAACAAACAAAAATAATTGTCCAACATCATATATAGAAAGGAAAAACGTTCGTTGTGTCCCTGTAGCGTAATGGATAGCGCGTCGGACTTCTAATCCAATGGTCGTGAGTTTGAATCCTACCTGGGATGGCCTAATTTCTGATATTGTGATTTCTCTTTTTACTATACTATTTTATTAGAATAATTAAATTTAATTAATGAATGAATAGTAAACAAAAAAAAATAGCCCAACACCATATATGGAAAGGAAAATGGGAAATTGCAAGGAAAATTGCTTTCTATTTCGTCACTTAATATTGTGCTTCTGTCATATGTATATACATATTTATATTAATTGTAACTATTTAATAAAAACTAAAATAAAATTTTTCTTTGTTGACCTAAGTAGGAATTGTTTCAATTTTTTTTTATATATTACTTGTTCTTTCATAATCAGTTTAGCAATAATTTAAATACAAGTGATCAAACATAATATACAGGATTTTATCTCAAATGGTAATATTTTTACTACTTGTTATCTTTTTAACGATTTTTATTACGTTGCCCAAAATTAAAGTTTACTTTAAATTTCTTTATGAGTAAAATTGTACAGTGTGGGAATTAGAAAGTGTTATTAGATAATATTAATGGAACAAATAGCACTGAGTCAAGGCTTTGATGTATTATTATTCCTCTATCTCTAGAAATGAATCGTTTCAGAAAAGGTATTGATTCACTGAATGCAATAGATTTTGACAAAGAATCACGTTCACAATTGGTTTTAGTTTCCCTTTTTCTCTTTCACTTTTTTGAAAAGATTGTTTTAGTTCTTTTCTACATATTCTTTTCGGATTTCGAAAGAGAGGGCAGAGGCAATGGAGTGTAAAATTAAAGCCTCTCGTTAACCCTAGTGTTATAACTGGAAGGCACAATTCTCAAGGCTCTTCTTGCTACAAATGGACAGGAAAAAAAAAATCCAGCTCATTTTTTTAGCGATTTTTTTTCCCTTGAATTCTCCGGAAGTTGATCATTCGTATTCGACCTTCCCTTATTTCCTAACTTTTATCTAACTTTTTTATATTGAAATTCATATTCTGGAATTTTTTTTGAATATGTTGAGTAACTTTTACTGGAGTCGACTAATTTTCCGCCATATTTATTACAACATTTATCATTTAATTAATAAATTTCTAGAAACTTCCTTTTTTTGTTCAGTGTTTATCAAGCAGTTATCAATACTTTTTTTGTAAAAATAAAATTTTGAAATCAAGTTAGTAGTTTTCACATATTGTTTTTAAGCAAATATTTGATTAAGTTATTACATTATATTTATTCTATTAAGATTAATAATAAAGAATTTCAAATTTTTTATTTAATTTTGAATTAAATATAAATTATTATTGAGACTGCTACTTTAAAAAGTAATATAAAAATATCTTTTTTAAGTCAATTCCCACTTAGATCAACAAAGAAAATTTTTATTTTAGCTGCTTTTTATTAAATAGTTACTATTAATATAAATATGTACATACATAGGACAGAATCACAACATTAAGTGGTAATTAATTTTTATTAATTATCATTAAAGTATCGTATTGTCATCCACAACAATCGTGTATATAAAATTTCAGTTCAACTGAATGCTTTAAAACTTGAGGAAAAAAAAAACCTTTTCAAGTTTTGACACAAGTCGCCAAAAATGATGCCAACGTGGCTGTATTTGTAATTCTTTAAATGATTAGATTTAACCAATTATTTTTTATTAATTATAATTAAATTATTGTATTGTCATCCAAAATAATCATGTATATAAAATTTCAGCTCAATTGAGCGCTTTAAAATGTATTTTATTAACGATTGAAAATTCCACCAAGGTAAATAAATAAATAAATAAATAGAGAGTGTGAGCTAATAGTAGGAATTGAAAAAAATACTCTCGTTCTCTTTATTGCATTACAAGTATTTATTTTTTATGACTACATTTTTGTATCCCATACTTCATAAAATGTGCCTCTAAATTTTTAAGATTTTAGAAATAAAAAACAGGCAAATGCACTAAACATTTTAGCATAGCATTCTCAACAAAAATTATCTCTTTCTTTTTGCTTAAAAATGATGATAAAGATGTTTATAGTGATGAAAAATAATTTTAAAAATCATGGTGGATGTAATAATACATAATGCTTTTATTAGGAGCAATATCAATGACAGTTAGCATAATAAAAAAATCTTTAAGAAAATATATTTAAATCAGTTTATGGTAACAATTAGTATATAAAATTTATTTCCACAAAAACATAATTTTAAGCTACTTTTTCATAAATATATTGTTCACATTTTAATTTGCTATTTTTAGGTTAGTTCAACTTAAAATATTTGATGCATTAAATAATTAGTCAGCTCGGTGGCTTAGAGGTAGCATTCCCGCTTCGTAAGCTTAAGGTTCGATCCCGGCAGGAGTCGATAGATGTCCTGGATGCGAAAATCATAGGCATGCATGTCATATGTTTATGTGGGGAGTAAAAAATCCATTGAGTATCAATTTGGCTCTGGTACTCTCTTGATAAATTAAATCATGGCACTAATTAGCATCCAACGAGAGCTCGAATTAAAATTAATTCAAGCGTCCGAATTTCGTAGAAGAGCTACCACTAGATGGTGCCACTACGAAACGGCTCTCTCACATTTTGGGTTTTGCTGTGTTTTGAAAGGTTTAGTTTCCAATATGCAGCCCATTTAGGGAAAAATAATTAATATCGATTTTATTTCTGTACAATTTATAAAGTTATGTGAAGTAATATAAGAAAAATAAATGAATATAATTAGCAATATATTTACTGTAAGTGAGGAAGTGTATTTTTAGTTACAGAGAATGACTGACTTTACATTTGTACTCCTTTCTATCATCATTATTACTTATCAGTAATACTGCATATATATGTCATATAACACTGCATAAAATATTAATGAGTTTTTGAAATGAATTTATAAAAACTGATTAATATTTTGAAATATAATTGTTTTATATTCGATTAAACCATAATAAATCAAAACTGGGGATAAACGCATTAATAAAGGGGAAAAAATGTATTTATTAATTTGAGATTTATTTTGTTATATATATTTGTATGAAGCTACTTTATCAAACTACGTTAATTTTTTTCTTTTGGAATATTTCTCTGAATGTTTTTAATAGCATTGTATCTGAAAGTTGTGATATGCTATTGTTCATATATCATAAACATGTATAGAACTTTATGATTTATATAATCTGCGATTCATATGTACAAAATAGTGAAAAAAAACCTGAAGTTTCTTTTATACAATGACAATTTATTAAAGAATGTTGTTTCATTTACTTAGTATATGGAAAAAAAAATTAAGAGTGAGGGGGGAAGAGAAAGTCAATGGAAAAGGAAAGTATTTAAAAAGAAACGGAACAGAGTTTATTAAGGGGAGAGGAATACAAGGAAACGGAAGCTGATTATTCGGATGGCCGCAAAACTGTGAATACCAAAAAAGATCGAGAGAGGAAGATCGTGAGAAAAGAAAGAAATCATACTAATAATTATTGTATTTTCTACCTTTTCTACCCGAAAAAAAGATTTCTTCTCATGCGATTACGGTAGAGAGGATATGCGGTTTGACACCCCCACCTGTTGCCCTGCACGCAATGCAAAGAAAGATTTAATTGATCCCATATCAATCCTGTCTCTGAAAATTGTTATTATTAATGCATATGATCCTTTTGAATAAGAAATGTGGATTCTCTTTTAAAAAAAATTGTATGCACTGATACATGGCACAGAAAAAAGAGTGAACCAAAAGTCTTGCACTGATTATAAAAAAATTCACTATAAAATGACCGTTTAATATAACAATGTTGTTTTTATATCACTGGATAGGTTAGTTTTAGCAGTTTTTTTGTGCAATTGATGACAGGAGCGTTCCTTTAAGAGTGACTTGAGAAAGCATTTGTAAGGAAGACATCATTTTCGCCCGTAATGACGTCGATTCAAGAGAAAGTCCAATGTACGATTTGGTTTCATTAAGGTATCCGACTACGTTCTAAACCGTGATTTTGCAAAAGCGTATAAATGGATAATATTTATTATATTTAGTGTCACTTAGATTAGAAAATGTACATAAAATTGTTTTAAGAATAGTATTACAATAAAAAATTATCTAAGTACAATATTTTGACAAAAAATGAACACAGAATGACCCATTTTCAAAATATTCTCCTTTTGTGAAAAATGCTTCTATCATAATAATATTTTGCCTGTATATAGCTCAGACCTCTGTACAAAGATCCAACTAAAATTTTTAAAATATATAACTTAGAAGTGGATTTATCCATGTTTTACGACAAAAGAGGGGAGCAATTTTAGAAAAAAACACCGATAATTATTTCAATAGGTTGTAACTCTGAAAATAATGTGAATTTTTCAAAAATAATAGTTGAGCCTCTGTACAGAGGTCTGAGCTATATACAGGCAAAATATTATTATAATAGAATCATTTTTCACAATAGGTGAACATTTTTTAAAAAAGGTTATTCTAAGTTAATTTTTTGCCGAAATGTATTTAAATAATTTTTTTTTGTCGTCCTTAAAACAGTTTTATACATGTATTCTAATCTAAGTGACACTAAATATCATGAAAATTATCCATTTATGCGCTTTTTTAAAATCATGGTTGGTTCCGAACGTAGTCGGATACCTTAAACGAAATCGCCCATTAATGTTCGGCGTAAATTGTTCTTTCAAATCCCCTTGGAGCAGAAAAACCTTCACCAAGTCCATTTGACCTTTCCGCATAAGAATGTCACAAACCAGATCTTGATCTCCAAAAACTGCCCCAGAGAAATGCTCCAGCAGTCCAAAAGATGATTACGGGAAGCAGGGAGAGAGCAGGGACAGATAAAGAAAGACTTTACCCTGCACAAAGGTCATACCACGCAGGGGACCTCTTCTAAAGCGCGCCAAGGCCGTCTGAAGTGCCCAGGATATCCTGCACTGTAGAGATAGGCCAGGATTTTCTTAACTGCGTACCAGTGGTGAGCAGGAGAGTTTCGCCAAGTAAGAATCATTTTAACTCTGTAGAGGGAATGAATTTCAAAATGGCTCAAGACAGAGGAACTTTAATCAGGGAGATCACAACCCCTACAAACCAGCTCATCAGCGACCTCGTTCCCAGGCACACCCGGGCTGCGGTAGCCGAGTGGTCAAGGTATCGGATCACACATGTCATGAGTTCGAGCTCAGTACCACTAAAGACTGAGGTCAGTGATGCACGTTAAATCTGTCGAGAGCTGAAATGCCCTCCTGTGTTGGTGTGGTGTGGCAGTTAGGAGATGGGGGTGCCAGCTCAGGTGTCGTCCACGTCACTTGAACATGGTTCAAAATTACGTGGTCCGTCGCCAAAAGTCCTCGTGTAGCTGAACAGTGCGACGTTAATATTCATTCACTCACCCAGGCACACCCCCAGCGTAAATTTTCACATTGTTATGGACGTCCTGGTGCATTGTTATCCTGGTACAAAATCAATAAAGTGATGGTATGAAATGTTTATAGAAACAAGCAGCGTAACTGCAGACATTTTAAAAAACAATTGGCGGGCACTGGAATATTGCCTAAATTCTTTGAATTGCCAAGGGCACACACGTTGCAATTTACAAAGGTATAAATGGTCTTATAAAAAATTCATAACATTTCTTAAAATATATCCCAGCAAACATATGTTTATTTATAATCAGGGCAAGATTTTTGGTTCATCCTCTATTAAGTTCTTCATAAGAATAATGAAGATGTGACTATTGCCCTATACATATTAAATGTAATTCAATTTCAAACTCATTATAGGAGAGAAATCAGAAGATTAAAATTCAGGTGTGTTTTTCTTAATTTATAAGTAATAATTACGAAAGCTGTCATCAATAACTATCATATTGTTTTTGGAAAACTGAGAGAAATCGAATCAAATTTGCAAATGAAAAGTTTTATGCAAAGATAAAGGAATTGTGCAATTAATTTTTGGTGTGCATAATAAAATGACATCAATTGTTTACTTTCGATGATGACCGAATTGACTTGATTGATTGTATCGGATGTAGAACAATGCTACTAACCCTAATAAAATGCCCTGTTATCAATTTCGGATTCAAAGTTAAACCAAATAGGTATCAAGTGATCAGAAGAATTATATAAAAAAAATCCCAATAAGTTAGAAAATATTCTTAAATAATGCTGCTATTTAACAGGGGTAAATATTTTGTTGTTGCATATTGCAGCATTGACTGATTGTTGTCTGATTGTTTACAGGAAGTTCCGAGGCAAAGTTTAAGATAAACAACATTAACCTCAGGAAGTGGTAATCAACTCGATTTCTAAAAGTAAACAGTGAATGTGGTTTTTTCGCACTTCATTATTTACTTCTTCATGGCTATTTGACAGTCATCAGTCCCCTTTTTTCACTGTTATTGAGTAATGAATATTACTCAGAAATCTCGAGTATGATTCAGGTTATCTCATTTGTTTTTATTTATTTTTGAATTACAAGACTACGTAAGCGTAACAGAAAAGTGTAGAACAGGTGTTATGGCCATATTAAATACACAATTAAATGAGGTTTAGATAGAGAATTTGAATAAATACCCATGAAAAATAACTTAATTAACCTATTAAAATGTTTATAAAATGCATCTCGAAATACAAGATGTAATACATAACACCTTAAAATAAATACCAATACATCGCATTGTTTTGAAATCAGAAGTGTTTCATTACATTTTCTTGGAAAGAGAAGGTAGATAATTAAAACGGCTTTTTTGTAGAGACTATAAGAGGAAATGTGATAGCAATAAAACGCGTTGAACTAAAAATTACATTTGCGTAGCATATTGTGCAAATTCCACTTACGATTTTTTAAAATCGTTTATAAACACAAAATACCATTTTGATAATATTCAAGAGCAAGAAGTTTCTATGCAATTTCTGTATATATATGTTATGAATAATTTTTCTCTTAAGTATCATGCTGTTTGCCACGTCTTAGTAGTAGTCACGAACTCATGGCTGTCGTATCATGAGTTCAAGCGCTATTTAAGACCCGCCGTGTAGAGGAGCTGATGCAAGTTAAATCTGTTGGGGCTCAAACCTTCTCCGTTGGCGTGGTAGCTTAAAGAGGGTTCAGCTCAGATGTCGCCCTCGTCACTTGGCCTAGGTTCAAAATTATGAGGTCCGTTGCCAATAGCCCTCGTGCTGTTTTGTAGTGCCACGTTAATACTCACTCTTAAATATTCATTAAAGTAAAGATAATAAGTCGCATATCTTATACACTATATATGTACTACACTGAATCATAATCTAAAATGAAGGTTGTTGTTGTTACTTATGCCACCTGATCGACAGTAACATCAAATCAAGGTCCACGAAATTCATCGCTGAGAAGGACTAGATTCTTACGCCTGTCGTTTGCCTTAGCTTTGAGCACCATGCAGGGGACAGTACGATTTGGCTCGGTTCCACCCCAGTTTTGAGGGAGAACACCCTGGGGAGAAGGGCTAAGAATAAAAAAAAATCCCGGGAAATACACGTTTACCAGTTTCAGAATGTATATAAATCTGAATTATGAATAAAATTATTTAAAAATGATTTAATTATGAAATTATTCTTAGCTTTAAATATCCTTTTGAATTTATTTCTTGTATTTTTATGCATTTCTTAACTGTTGAAACATACAATCGACTGGATTTGTCTAAATGCTACGTTTATGTATTTTTATTGAATATCGGACATTTAACAATAAATTGATTTTATTTTTCATTATGTAAAAATCTGTGATATATATAAAATCAAAAAGGAAGAAAAACATTTACTTAAGAGTAAATATTATTTTCTACGTTTAAATTTGCAACCATGTAAAATGTTTCCAACCTTTTCCCCATATATTTAATTTCAATCTTAAAAGTTTTTACTTCTCTTTATTATACATGCATTTTTCTAATAGTCTTGGAAATCAAAGTACAATAATATAACATCTTCAAAGTGCGCAAAAAACTTATCATGTCCTCTTCGCAATTTTAATATCTCTGTAGTCTCTAAATTTTCCACCAGGTGGCAGGCCGTGGTAAATATTCATACACAGTGACATCTGGGGCTCTTACAATCCTGGTCACGTATCCTCACTTTTCAAACGAAAGTGAAGCAAACATGATAGTTAATTTATTACCTCTTATTCGCTTTGGGGTGATTCAAAAGGCGTTTATTGTGTGTCTCGGTCTTTATCTTTATTTCGTTTGACCCTTTAAAGCACATATAAACAAAATGTTGTGGTAATAGTAAGCAAATGATCTTGAAGATGGAGGTGTCGTCACTGGTATTGACGCTAACAATTTATTTTGGTGCACTGAAAAGATGACCCATTAGGAGATAAATGAAAATAAATCTTGAAGTGATTGAGTGAGAATCTCTTCCCCCCCCCTTTTTTTTTGTTAAGATTAAAAAACCTTCTGTCACGAATATTATCATCGACCTTATGTTATAACATATGAAACACACAAAAAGTGTAAAAAAATATTTGCTGATAAGGTTCTGAAATCCTAATTTATGAAGGTTGCATACTGATTTAAGGTATCCGAATACGTTCGGAACCATGATTTTAAAAAAGCGCATAAATGGATAATTTTCGTGATATTTAGTGTCACTTAGATTAGAATACATGTATAAAATTGTTTTATGACAAAAAAAAAATTATTTAAATACAATATTTTGGCAAAAAATTAACTTAGAATAACCTTCTTTCCAAATGTTCTCCTTTTGTAAAAAATGCTTCTATTGTGTATTAATATTTTGCCTGTATATAGCTCAGACCTCTGTGCAGAGGCTCAACTATGATCTTTGAAAAATTCAAATTATTTTCAGAGTTACAACCATTTGAAATAATTATCGGCGTATTTTCTTAAAATTTCTCCCTTCTGTTTTCGTAAAACATGGAAAAACCAACTTCAGAGTTATGCATTTCAAAAATTCTAGTTGAGCCTCTGTAGAGACGTCTGAGCTGAATACAGGCAAAATATCAATACAATAGAAGCATTTTTTACAAAAGGAGAACATTTGGAAAAAGGTTATTCTAAGTTAATTTGCCAAAATATTGTATTTAAATAATTTTTGTCATAATGTCCTTAAAACGGTTGTATACATGTATTCTAATCTAAGTGACACTAAATATCATAAATATTATCCATTTACGCGCTTTTGCAAAATCACGGTTCCGAACGTAGTCGGATACCTTAAGAAATCTGTAAAATAATAACTCAATTTTAACAATTTGTACATTATCTGTCAAACAGATGCTGACAGTTTTTAAGGCTGCCTTTCTTAAGGTCTTTATGAAACCATAAAAAAAAAAAAAATTTGAAAACCTCTTAACGCAAGCATGGTAAATTTATCTAACTAATTATCTTTATATAAGCATAAGAAAAATTTAGTATTTCTAAGCGCCTTTATGCACCTTATAAATCAAACAGATGTCTGGAATAGAGCAATTTGGGAAATACTGAAACAATTTAGTCAAATATCAAGTCACAAAGAAGTAATTATTGATTTTAAGCAATTCTCTTTCTTAAAACATTTTTAGACTAAATTCCAACATTTTTTTTAAAAATTCTGAATTAAATTATTAGCATGGCATTAGTTAGTGTTCTATAAAAAATTTAACATCGTACTTTCTGCCAATTGATTTTTGATTTAACTTATAAGGCTTAATCCATAATATTTTCTTTAACCCTATTTATGATACACGCAAATAAAAAAAGTAGCTATTGATATTTTTTAATGATTATGTCACAATTTTCTCTGAACTTTTATTCTTCTTATCTAAAAGCATTCAATATTCATAAATTTTATTCATTATTCTAAAATCGACATTTTAATAACTCTCTAACTGATCGAAATTTTATTTTCTCCAACAATGCCAATTTCAATTATCATTTCGAAACAAGTAATTAAATGGATCACGCTTCCACGTTACAAACCTTTAAAAACCGAATTAGATACATTTAATCTATAAATTATTCTAATCATTCAAAAAATAAGTTATTTGAAACGATGCATCCAAATTTTTTTAGAAGTAAACTTACCTAAATATTCTGTAAGTTACACTTTGATTAAAACCACAAACGATTAACAGCTTTCACGAGATGATGTATTTATTTTCTCCTCATCTTTTGCTACAGTTCGATTTACTGTCGAATATATTTGTCTACGTACGGATGTATTCGGGTTAATTCCGATCGGGATAATAAGGTCACGTGGTCGGCTACTAACCCTTAAGGTGCTGCGACAATTTCCCTTTTATTCATATTTATTGATTTATGATTGCTCAGGTGTTATCATGGAAAAACAGTTGTCCCCATTGGTGTGTATGATCATGGATACGTCTAATGAAAATTAATTGCCTTATTGCGTTTTCGGATGATTTTGGTTGAATCTTTAATTATTTTACAGATTCGAAAGGATCGAAAGATTCGAGATTCGAAAGGATAGGGAAAAATGTAGACTTTCTTGGATCTCGATCGTGTTTCAGAATTGGTTTTATAAATATAGATTTTGAGGTGTTCTTAATATATATGAACTGTTTTTAAAGTATTTTGCATGGTGAAGATTTTTCAACTTAATAAAATTATTTTACATTAAAACTTATTTGAATGATTTTATTAAAATTTACAGATAGTTATAATGCTTCTTTTGAAATATTAAATTGAAACCTTCATTTAACGGATTGATAGAAATAGAATACGTTATTAAAAAGCAATATTTGGAAATGGAGTAAGTAATAAGATAGCAATCTTTTGGAATGGAATAAGTTATTGAATTTGAAGCGTAGCAAAGGTTATTCCTGATTTGCAATTTATATCGTAAAGAAACAAATTTTCTTTCCCTATTTGGCCGATTATAAACCAATACAATGTAGGTAATGAAAAGAAATGGTACTTTTCCATTTCGCCGGAACTAATCTCGCCAAGCAGACTTTATTGGCAACAACACACAATATACACATAAAAAAATGTTAATAAATATTTGTTCATATTGGTTTATCATCTACTTTTGATATATTATGAAAAAACGTTGCTGTGATAAGAAAAGCCCACGACTTTTTTGAAAATGTGGTGGTAAAAGTTACCAGCGAATATTCCATTTGGCGACTTTATCTTCTGCTCCGACAAGGGTAAAGAACCAGAAAAATCATGCCTTGTTTGTTAAATTATACTGTTCTTATATGTTCTTTTCTTGAGGAAAATTTATTAAAGAAAGTTAAATCCTCTAAGAATTTTGGGTCTATTTGCAATTATATAGAAATATTAATATATTTTTTAATTTTTTGCTGTACGGCAAATTTTTATTATCAGTTAAAGTAAATATACTTTGATTTATTAGTTAAATGGTTGCCATATATGTTTTACATGAATTAAGGATTCTTACATATTATTCAATATAGCTAAGGTTCTTGAAAAGAAAGAAAAAAAACACATGATTAATTAATTCTTTTCTTTCACGGAGAGAAAAGAATTGATAATTAAGGAAAGGTTTTGTTTTTCCTTTTCACAGAACGCAGTTTTCGACAAGCAGCAAATTTCGATTCGTAAACGTAAAATTCAGTATAAAAGTATTTTTTAAATTCTAACTTAAAAAAAAGCGATACGATATATATACGTATATATTTTCAATGTAAAAAGTTTGGTACATGGGGATGCGACTATTTTCTTGCTAATTTCAATTTTGTGGTTTCTTAAAAAACATGATGTTATTTCCTCAAAATAAAATTTTCCAAATTTCTTGATAATGTGAAAGAAATTTTTTCTTGTGCTATCAATTGATATTTTAAGTCAGATTTCTCTCTAGATAAGGAAAAAGAAAGAAAAACTGACCTAGTCATTATGCGTAACTGATATTCCATAATATATATTTCTTTCTTTAATATAGAACCTGATTTAAACATATCATTAACAAGTAGTAAGGAAGCAACTCCTTTATCCACGTTTAATTTAACCCCTCTTATACGTGCCGAAACCATTATAAAAACGTTAAGAGTAAAGAAGTAACTAAAGGAAGTATAAATATTAATGAGTAATCTAAGCCAATAAATCTAAACTAACCGAACACCGAAACCGTAAATGCAATTATTAACACAAATCCAGCGTTAAAAATCTCTCTTTCAAAACATATCTTCCCCTGTGTTCCATAGATTTTCCCTGTTAAAATCCTTCATCACCTGAATCGAACCAGCTCCAGGCGAAGGTGGGGTGTTTCGAAGATCATCGTCATCATCATCAATGAGGCCATCGGCCCTGCGGGGCGCAAACTCACTCCCTAGCCCGAGGCATAGGCTCGGACACTGCCGCCCTAGCACTTCAGAGATCGAAAGGGGTCGTACTTTTCAAAGCTGTTTTGAATTTTCTTTGCTTTTTTTTTATGTGGCGTTCGAATATGGAGCAGAAAATGGGCTGGTGTCGTTTTACCTAACGCGCTCATCTTGAAAGCCTGGTTTGTTGTTTTGCTTGTTGGCAAAAAGGCGGCGTAGATGGTGGAAGAAAAAGTAAGAAATCTGTTACAGATAACTCTGATCAGGTCAGAGAAGTTATCGGTGGCTTATGAGAAGTGAAATGAAGGTGGGATTTCCATATTCACTCAAGTGGGATTTATATATTAATGAAAAAGAGTTTTTATTGAAACTCGCATTCAGTCCTTTTTACCGCAAAGTGGGATTAAGCTTGTTAATAGACTAAGGATGAAACAGAATTTACTGTTACAATGTACAAGTCCAAAATATAAAAGAAAAAAACTAGAGCAAACCACACAAATATTACTTTATGTCATGAGAGGTATAATATTGTTTACATTTCTGTAATTTTATTTTTATATTGAAGTATTTTTCTCACCTAAATTTCTTCTAAATGAAACTTTTCTCACCCTATTTATATATAAACATTCAATATGGGATATTTATTTTCGAATTAAATGATAAAGCGCTTAATGAATTGCTTTGTTTATGAGTCATTCTTCAGAAAGAAAATTTCTACAATTACACCATGTAATGAGATGCTTTTGTAATGATGGCTCTAAATGCATGAAAATATTGCCTATTAGTTGTTTGGATATGTTAAAAATAGGGTTAATCATAATTCCCTCCAGAGTTTCGAAGCGCTAAAAAAAAGAAAAAAAGACAGATAGAAAAAAAAATTAAGTTTGAAGGAATACAGAAACAATTCTAGTTTTATTTTCATGTCTTATATGTTCTATTTGTGAACTGTTGCTCACACGGCATCTATCAAAGCAATGGTCCATTTCTTGCCTCACTCTGTTCAACAGGGTGCATTATCAGCGGTTCAGCAGGTAACGTTATCAGCGTTATTGATAGCACGTGTTTACGGGCCTCTATTTTTTTTTTGTAGAGACGACAATTATTGGTATAGAGTCCTTGGATATGTTACAATTAGGGTTAATACCGCAATTACAGGAACATGCTTTCATTTTTCAACAAGATGGAATTCTTCCCCATTTTCTGTGTGATGTGCATGTGTACCAAACACTTACCTCATCGTTGAATTGTACGATCTTCCGAAGATGACATACCTCTTTTGTGATGGCTTCCGTGCTCACAGAGTTTAACACCGCGTGAATTTTTCTTGTGGGGGTATGAAAAGAAACCAAGTTTTCTTTCCCCTTTTGCCGCGTGATGAGCAGAACTGTGTGAAAGGACAACACGATCTGTGTCGACAACGTTGATAGCACCATATTGATTAGTGTGGCTACATTGATGTAAGCCATCTGACCAAGACTACGCACAGGGACGTCTTAAGACTTCTTGAGGGCCTGGGCCCCTACTCAAAAGTAGGTCATGGGCCCCTTACATAAATGTAGGCCCCATCTATGACCCTTAAAGTAAACAGCATGCGTTGTCAAATACTCGTAAAAACAATAACCAGAAACAAATAAATGTGCATGATTTACATTTGCCCATTCCAGCTCGACGAACTGCCACCTTTTGACTGAATGAGTAATGATGGTGTATGGTGCTAGGCCTAGACGGTCATCACATGTAATCAGTTGACATATCGTCTGAAATTCCCATTTTTTCGGAAAATGCAACCGGAAATAACATTTAACCTTTTGAAATTATTCGAATTTGATCTTCTTATGGCTACGTCGAGAACGATACAAGGTCCTCATTTCGGCCGAGGCCTTGGGCTCAGTTGGCCCATGTCTTAAGACGTTCCGGAGTTCACACATAAAACATCTGCGGGTAAATAAATTAAACTTGTTTTTGTTTTCTTTCAAATCTTCATTTTTACTGTATTTGTCTTAGTTTTTTACTATAGTGGTTCGAAACCCCGGAGGGAATTATGAATAGCCCTGTATAATGTATAGTTTAAAGACAAAAATGTGTACTTAGTTAGAGATGGTTATGGTTTTGATCAAAATATTTATTTTACTAAACCATTTGTATCACTGAAGAACAGTTAAAAATATTTAAAATAACATACCGTTTATTAAAAAATATTTGCAATACACACAGATGAAAAAATTTGTATAATATTACTGATATGCAGTGGCGCACCGAATGGTTATAATTCTAAGTATATAATAAGTAAAATTTGATTAAATATTTGTTATTAATGATTAATTTTATTAATTAATGCTAATTATTTATTCAATAATCAGTTTTTTACTGTGTTTTGTTCCTGAAAATCGACAAAATCAAAAATAGCATGATACAAGAATGGTGAACTTTCGACCCGGCCCCCCCTTGAAAAATTCCTGTGTGCGCTACTGCTGATATGTATAAAAATGGTTATAATGGGTTCCTTGTTTTTTAATTTTGGGAAAGGGAAAACTTTTTTTTCTGTAATTTTGGGGGGATATATTTTGATATGTTTAAAAGGTTTTAAAAATAGAATTGTTATGCATTTTTTAGGAACTTTAATATCATGAAATTTCCTTGGATTTATAAATTGATGATAGACATCCTTAAAATTACAAATTACAAATATAAATTCTGTATTCTTATCAAAAATTAATCTTAACATTTATAGTTACAGATATGTAAGTATTTTAAATTATGACAGGTATTTAAAGTTTGTCGTATTCTAAGAATATCCTATTTTTTTTCAAAAAGTGCCTCAATTTCGTTTTGGAATTTTTCCTCGCTGTGTGTGCACACAAGAAATTCTCTTTCAAATGAAAGTAAACCAATTTATTTGCATACTTTCTTAGTTGAAAATATATATCGAAATTTATATTACAAAAATAATTTCGGTTATTTTTTTTTAAAAAAATGAGAAATTTAGAAAAAGGAAAATATCAAATGTGGGATTTTTGTTTTTTTCTTTTCTACGCTTTAAAAAAAATTGAATACCTTAAAAAATTTTTTTATAAAAAGTCTTAAATTTTTTTCCTTTTTGTTAAAAATTTTTTAAAACGTGGTTTTTGATTTTAAATACGTTTTTTACCCCTACAAAATTTTAATATTTCCACTAATTTTTAGTTTTAAATTAAAATGGTAAGAAATAAAATAACAGACAAATTAAAAAAATTTTTTTAAAAAAAATTCCTTTACTTGCAAGAAAGATCCCCCATATCAAAAAACTTTTTAAAAAAAAAATTTATTATTCCATAAATAAACTTTCGAGGCGTTAAAGAAACAGGTTCAAACGGAAATTAATCGCCAACGTTCGATGGAAAACCACATTCTAAGATGTCACTTTTGTGAGGAAATAAGGATTAAGTACGGATCGTATTTTGAATCGAAAGAAAGACAGAGAAGGCAGACAGAGTGAAACAGACAAAAGGAAACGTCGGGGAATGGACTTGAGAAAGCAAATCTACCACTCCTTTTAAAGGGTTTAAAAAAGGTAAAAAGCGGGGCGAAATCGAACGTTTCCACCAGGGAAAGGGTGATCTTCAGGCCCTATCGCAGACCGGAAACAATTTGCTTAAAAGAACATTGTTGACTTGCACATCTTGTAATCAACGGATAGCAAGCTGAATAAAACAAAGTAATATATTTGTTTAGTATCTTTATCATCATAGATTGCGAAACCGTTATGAGGAGACATTTTTTTTAACCTTCAGGTACACCATTGTAGGTTTGTCAGAAAGTTAATCAAATTTAAAATAACCGCACACGCGCGCGCGAAAATTACTCATATTATATTTCTTACTTTATATAAAACGAATAAATATTATATAAATAACCCAAAAATTTTTTCAGCTATGCCTGATTTAAAAAACCCCTTTTTTAACCCCCTTCCCAAACGGTCGCCGTAAAACCTCCATTCTAGAGATGCTTTTCCCTTAGTAAGATTCACAAAAGCGGTTGAGCCGTATTTTTTAAAAAACGCCTCCTGCTTTTAAAAACTTCGCGCTCCCTTTTAGAAGCATTTAAAATGGCAAAATTTTTCGTTCCCAAACCCAAAAAAATACCGTGTATTTACGAATATAAGCCGACCCTGTATAAACGGAGAGTGTACTTTTTCTTCAAAAATCTACCCAAAATTCAAAACCCGTATATAATTTGATTCGAAAAACCGTTCCGGTAATTTTTAAATAAATCACCATGCGAATGTAAGTGTTTCTAAGAGGGTTAAAAGTGGTGAAATTTTTTCCAATCGAATTGTTGTAAAAGTAAAATACTAACGACAATTACTTTTTTCCCCCCGATAATCCTATCCAAAACTAACACTTTTTTCATTCATTTGCTATCTTGTACAACAAAAATGCTATTCATATTTTCTGTTCCATTGTTATTGGAAAATAACCGAGAAGAGGAATTCGTATACGAGAGGTGATCATCGATCCATGTTTCGTACATGCAGTCAAAACTCGCTGCGTGATAATCATATGCATTCAGATATCCCAAATGAAAAATGAAAGTTTCACGAGCTATTAGGAAGTTAAAATTCATTGCTGATTGAAGGATTTATGTGACTTTTTCTTTCAGACTGAAAGTTATATTCTAAACTTCCAAAAAGCTAAAAGATTAATATCAATTCTGCATTTAAAAAATTAAAATAAATTTTTTTTGTTGAAATTAAGGTTTGTACGCACCCCTCCGATAACCTTACTTTAACTTTAAAAATGTTCCAAAAATTATCAGCTTATACACGGAAACATAGTAAGTTTAGTTTCGTTTATAATATTAGAATAAAATCTCCATCAATTGTAATTCTATGTTGTCAAATCGCATATTAAAATCGCAATTGTACCAAAATTGAGCATTCTGTATCAATTATTGTTTAAAAAATTATTCTTTGAAAAATATGGAATGGATTTTCGAATATCTTTTTTTTAAAAATTATCCGTTTAGTAAATTTTCGACCCGTAATAATTAAATTTTTAATTCGTTTTTAATATTTTAATTTCAATATTATAATGCATTGTTTTGGATTCAATATTCTAATGCGTATTCTGGATATGTTTGATAAATATTTCGATTGCTTAAAAATCAGAGTCTAAGATTCTTTTAATTAATATATATACACATCTTATATTTTTTATTCGATAATTACTAATGATTTTTGATTTTAAGTTACTCTAATAGTTTGAATGAGGCTTTGGATTCATTTCGTACACGCGCTTCATATTTGTCATTTCGAAATGTATTGTATTATTCCTCCTGAGAATTCCACGTTCCTCATTCATCCTAAGTCGATGGGTGTTTACTCAACACGAAACGCACTTCGCACTGCAGAAAACGGGAGAAAATGTTACTTAAACGTGGAGTTCAATCTTACCTAATTGCCTCGAACAAAAGGTAAAAGAGTGACACACAAAACTCCTTCCGAAATACTCACAAAAAGGAGCCGCCTCGTTTTAACACCCTATCCTACCCCTGGTATCGCAATTCTCCGCTTCTTAATGTCCACCATGGGCTAAATGAGCACAAGAATCCCATTCGACATACTCCACCCATCAGAGGGACCCATCGGAAGTACATGCAAAAAAAAGCAAAACTAGTATTTTGTAATCTGTGGAGGCACAGAAAAACAATAGGCTATCTCCACCCAAGGTTCGAAGACAAAAAAGAATCTATGGTAGCGGTCTTTGTTAATCGTCGCTAATTGTCCTGCCCTGTTGCCAAACCGACTTTTCTAATACTTCCTGTGCGTGTGTAACACTCTGGTAATTGGCATTAGTCATAGCGCACTTGGCCAGCGCCGGCGGTAAATAAATAAAGTATAAAATAAAACAATCGGACAATACGGGTCCAATTAGGAATTCTGATCCATCACAATAGGAGGGTCTTGGTATAGGATGACACGGAACGTTTTCGAGGAGGGAGGAAAAAATCAGACGACTTAAGAAAAAATTATGATGCTATTCCGAGAGGACTTGATAGAGGAAAGTGATCATTTATTATCGAAGTTTTTGGGTTGTAAATTCTGGCTAACGAAGACGTTGATTCTTTTTTTGCTTTTTTGTTCGTGTTTTCGTTCATTGTGTTCGGGGCGATAAATCTCGATTCGATCTCATCCTGCTCGGAGATCGTGCTTTGGATGTAGATGTAGAAATAAACAGATTATGTTCCAAAAGTGTGTGTTATTTAATGACGGTTAAAAGGTACAGTAAGGGAAGAGAAAGTTATCTAGAGTTTCATAATAATAATTTGCTATCAGTTAAATTTATAAGGTTTTCCGCGATTACAACGGAAATAATAATAATAATAAAATAAATAAAAAAATAGCTGTATTCCAAGTAATTTACACTTGAAGCCACTTTTAGAAAGTTTACTATTTCTTTTCTTTCTATTTTCTTCCTTACTGATATTTTTCCTTACTCTCCTTAACTGGTGATTAAAAGTTAAATGATTCGCTCCAAAATGCTACCATTTTTCACACAGGCACGGGTATGTGGTGTATTGAAGAAAAAGAAAATTCTTCTCTGAAGTAAGTAAATCCTTCGTAAACGCTGTCAGGGTCATTTGATCGCATTCCAAAAAGCCTTCTGAATAGTTTTACTCATAACAGTACAACAGAAAGGATCGTATTGAAAAACGTATATATACGTCCGGGACATTAAACGCACTGATTGAGATATACGTTTATGTACGTCGGTGGTAGTTAAAGGGTTAAGAAAATATCATTAGAATTATTATCATACTTACTAAAATCAAAGATTGTTCTTTCTCCCATTCAATGTATTATCGAAAAACATTACTTATATATTGTTCATACATATAACAAAGTCAGTATTTCTAAAGCTTTGAAAATTTGAGTTTAAACTCATGCATAATTTTTTTTATTTAAACAAATACAGAAAAATGTAAAAAAAAATATTTGCTTTTTGTTTCTATGCAGAATTATTTAGGATTGAATATTTTTTTAAAATTTGTATAAAATTTTCGTTCAAGAATATTCAGACGCTTAAACAAGAGAGAGAGAATTAAGAACTTAAAAATATTCCTTTTAATTTGTCAAGTGTGAATAAAATTTATATGTTTGAATAATTGCATACATCGAACTATGAAATATTATTTATTGTTTGAATAAAATAAATTCCAAGTATTTTCAATTGATTTTGTTAATATGTTAATGTTTTATTGTTAGAATTTTTAAATACTTTCGAAAATTAGTCTTAAAGTTAAAAGTGCTTGTTCAAAAAGAGTTGAAAGCATATTTTGTATTCATAAATATAACGTCTTGCTTGGTTTTCCCCTTCAGTACTGTTCATCTTGATTCTACAAATGTATTATTTAGTTAGGTTTTCCAAATACTTGTATTTCCTAACAATTCCCTTTTAAAAAACATAAAAAAAGTAGTTTTATTATTTTTATTAGAATTAAATTACCCTTGGAGTTATCGGTGTAATAGATTGTATAATTTTCATTTAATTATCTGAAGGAAATTCTATGAGAAAAATAAACTAAAAACAAGGCTCCATATTCAAGGCTTCATTTTCTTTTCTTTTTAAACACGGAACGCTTGGATAAACATCACCCTTTTTTCTAACCATCGTCTCAATTAAAATCAACAACTTAATTCTAGTGGACACCATTAAAAAACATCCAACCTTCATCACATGTAATTTACTTTCTAGCTGAAAAACATTTTTTTTAAAAGTATGATTCAGAAATTTCACCATTTCCTGATTCTTCCCCGGAAAAGACACCTTTGAAAATATTACTTTTCTAATCTTATTTGAAATTTAATATATATAAGATTGCTAATTTTTACAACCAACATTCGCTTTTTAGTATGGAGAAACCACAATCTATTTATATTACTGATTAATTAGAGAGACAAATCAATCAGATAATCCAATAAAAGAGTTAAATACAAGCCGATGTTTGTCTTTTCAAACCCACAAGCAACTTTTCTTTACTGAATAAGAGAGCTTCCTTAATTAGCCAATTAAAGAAGGCTTCAAGCATACAGGAATATCCAGCCTTATCTAATAGCTCTGATTTCTCTTTCATTGTTATTATTATTTTTTTATCTTGCTTATATGTTTGTATTTTGATGTTCGTTTTTCTTTCGGATATTCCCCGGCGTAAAATAATAATAATATTATTTATTTTATTATTATATCTTACGTTAGTTGGCCTAGCATCTTGACTCAGTTTCGGACCTCTGATTGTCATGCTCTGTTTATTGTTCGCCCTTAGTTCCGCCTGGTGTAGGATCAGGGTTACTAGGTGGAAGGTGACAACCGTCGCCAAGCGCGCCACGTTTTTAAGCGATCCGGATTAAATCGATTTAGGCTTGTGATTTCCATTTCCTACTGAACTGTGAACTTTCTTCTCTCGACTGACACTGTAAGATATAGATCAGTAGGAATTGATTATGGATGAAATAGTAACCGAGTCAAAGAGTAATGCCAACAACAACACCATAAAAAGATCTAATTTTGAAGTAGAATGTTACTAATTTACATGATATCATTTGTATACGAACGTAAACACCGAATGAAATCGAGAATCGGTGTTACTTTCGAGTTCTAAAAAGTGAAATTGGTGAAGTGCAGCAATTGGAGTCGAGTGATCGTAGTTTATGGTTCGTTAAACCATCGAAATAATACATGTATTTTTTTCAGGAAATGAGGGTGGGAATATTGGATATGCGTATATGATTAAAATGGGGTATATGTATATGACTCTGTAATGGCTGTAATCATAAATGAACGATGTAGAAAAGTTGTTGTTGGTTATAAACCGCCATTCGAACTTCAACATATAACTGGTAGCAGAGTTAGTGTATACATACTTTTCAGAAAGTATTCATATGCGGCTTAAGTTAATTAAGGTATCCGACTACGTTCGGAACCGTGATTTTGCAAAAAAAGTATAAATGGATAATAGTTATGATATTTAGTGTCTCCTAGATTAGAAAACGTATATAAAATTGTTTTAAGAATATTATTACAATAAAAAATTATTTAATTACAATATTTTGACAAAAAATGAACATAGAATGACCCATTTTCAAAATGTTCTCCTTTTGGGAAAAATGCTTCTATTATAAGAATATTTTGCCTGTATATAGCTCAAACCTCTGTACAGAGGCTCAACTAGAATTTTTGAAATATATAACTTAGAAGTGGGTTTATCCATGTTTTATACGACAACAGAGGGAAGAAATTTTAAGAAAAAAACGCCGATAATTATTTCAATGGGTGGTAACTATGAAAATAATGTGCATTTTTCAAAATTCCTAGTCGAGCCTCTGTACAGAGGTCTGAGCTATATACAGGCAAAATATTATTATAATAGAAGCATTTTTCACAAAAGGAGAACATTTTGTAAAAAGGTTATTCTAAGCTAATTTTCAGCCGAAATATTGTATATAGATAACTTTTTTTGTCAAAATGTCCTTAAAACAATTTTGTACATGCAGTCTAATCTTCGTGATGCTAAATATCATGAAAATTATCCATTTATGCTCCTTTTTAAAATCACGGTTCCGAACCTTAATTAGTTTTTGCAAAACCTTGCCGAGGGACGCATTTGCGAATTTTTCTTCTGCAATCTTTTATGACCTTTCTGAATGTTAGTTATACATAGCAGAACTTTGTAACTGCAAGTCATATCTCAAAATAACGTCAAAATGTTATTTCTCTAATATAGAAGCTTTCAAATATCTTTTTCGTCCTAAGACAATTATGTTAAATACAAATTTAAGTTGCATCAGAAATGATTGTTACATATGAAAATCATTCAATGGCGCAACGTACATCTCCGCATCGCGGAGGCCCAGGATTCTAGGGGGCCCAAAGCCTGACTGACGCCAAGTATGTATCCTATGTACCTTGTTGATCCGGCTTGGGGCCCAAAACCTAAATTTGCAGGGTCCCTAATATTTCTCCATTACGTCATTGAAATCTTTGTAGATGTTATATAAATTTATGTGTGTGTGTGTGTACAGGGGTGTAGCTCCCTCCATATCATTCCGTATCAATGATATGGGGCCCCCAAGCTTCAGGATCCCAACATGGTAATATTTTGATACGTTCAAAAAGTTTCCTTAATGCGATAATTTTATTAATTTTCAAAAAAGGACGCTCAGAAATTTTGATACAGGACCCACTAAAGCCTAGCTACGCCAGTATTAACATTATTCTGATGACAATATTGAAAACAATGTTTCAAATGAACTCTTTTTAACATCGAAATATGTGAATGTAAGAGAATAAAAATCATTTCGTCAATGATTAAAGTTAATTTTAGGATTTACTCTTTTTACCTGACTTCCTGATTTTTTTTTATTCTTAATGTTATTAAAAAATTGCCAATAAACAATTATAATAGTCGCCAATAACATGATTTTTCTTATTATTATAAATTTTCTTTACAAAACAAAACATTCAACAACATATATAAATAACGGATAATAATAAATTTAGACATTCAACGCAAAAAAAGTTATATCAAAAAGTTTTAACAATAGTTTAACTACTGCATCCAAATCATTCAGTTTTCTTTCTTCCATTTACGCCAAAAGAGCGATAACATTTCCTATTTTATCCACAACTTTTCTTCCGTTACCATGGTTACGCTTGGACTGATATAAAACGGTTTGGCGAAACTGGAAGAACTGTCATCTAAAGTCGCAACAAAAGTTTTTAAGAAATGAACTCTAAAATTAGGAAGGAAGAAGGTATAAAATAAGAAAATAAAAGCAACTTTTTTAAATAGCTTCTTCTTCATTGTTTCTCGTGATGTTAATTTGTTGGACATTTCTACAGAAGAAACGATACTTGACGATGGACATCATGTCGACTTCTATTTATACGAACTCTAACAAAAGAATGGGAACTTTAATTGGACTCTTAACAAGCCGTCAATGACAAGAAAACACACTCAGATGTTTTTTTTAAAAGTATTGAAATCTCAAATAGGAAGGGAGTGAGAGAGATAAACAATCTTCTCTGATGCATGCATTCTAAATACGAGAATATTTTTAGCTTTTTCGAACGCTATATACGAAATCTCTTTAATATTATTGAAAATAGTAGAAGTACACCACTTTTTTGCTAATACAATTTTTTTTATTCTAATTAAGGTGAAAGAATTTTTCCTTTTTTTTTATAATGACATTTGTAAAAATATCTTCTTTTTTGTAGGAAGCATTAGAAGAAATTTTATTTATACTTATGAGAAACGGATTATATGCATTTATAAAAAGTGTTTTACCTAGAATTTTGTTTCGTTTTTTTTCTTAGAAGGATGACAAGAGAATCTTTAAATATTTTTTAAAAATATGTAACATGTAATACTCTTTACCTCAATTATTCGGGATTACTGAATTTATTTACTAAAGTTATTTAAAAAATGTAGAATTTGTTATTTTTTCTCCACATTTTTTTTTCGGAAGTTCTTAAATTTTCTAAAATATATTTTAAATAATCAAAAATCAATTACTTAAAAAAATAATTGAAAAGCAGATACATTTCTCAAAATCAAAAATATATTGATTTTATTATTGAAAATTATTTCATTCACTTCTACAAGCAAAATCACTATTAAATGGATTTTAAAGAAAACACACAATTGCGCTCTATTTCTTCACAGCTGTTTCGTTAAGTTTTTTTTTTTAAAAAAATAAAATAAAAATAGTATATGCTATAAAGGAGATTTTAAAATCCCTTAATGTTCACTCTGCATACTGTACACTTTCCTCCTACATAATTATGAAATATTTTTAAAGTTTTCGGACCTTAGAGTTTTGAAATAAAAATTTTTTTTTCGTTAAGTGTATAATATGCCAATATTAGAAATATATAAGCCAGTGTCACATATATAATACTGGGACAGAAAGGGGGAAGGTCGGCTAGCCGCAAAATTGGTGGTTAAACCCCACTCTTACATCAATTATTAAAAGCTATCCTAAGTCGGCATTGGATATAATACTGCAACATCAATATTTTTAAGTTCAGATATCTCTGTTTCCTTTATCTTTGGTATTCAAATCATTTCTGTGTCTCTCTAGTAAAGAATAATAAAACTATATATATATATATATACACACACACACACAAATAGTTAAAAACCTAAGTATAACCAGTCAAGATGGTAAGAAATATTAGCCACAGTAGTTCAATAGCAAACTCTTGTGGTCTTAGGAACCAAGATTGCAGTTTTAAACAAAGTTTTGAGACTAGTCAATCTTCACCTGTAATTATTATATATATATAATTTACATAAATTAAAACATAACTTTGTTTTTACAAAAGAAAACGAGTTTTACTAATTAGTAATAATTTTGTATATATATACATGTATATCATTATATGCAACACATATAAACTTAAGAAGGATATTGAGATATTATAAGCCAATAATACAAAATTACGTTCAGATAAAACATCAAATTAAGTCGAATGTTCTTGGTAAGTTATCACGCATATCTTATTCAAGTGCGGAAACCAAATTCTTTTCTGTTGCGTAACGCAGTGAGTTATCTTTAAACCAATAAAACCAATCTAGGAGGGAAAAAAATCACTCGATCCAGGGTCGTTCCTGTTGAAAATACCCACTGCGCGTCATCACACGGCAGCTTTCTTACACACTTTCTTTTCTTTTGCGATTAACCGTCATCGCAAAAGACAAGATTTTCCGGAAAAGTGAGAGTGTGTTCCGGACGATTTGATGGATTTCTTTTGAACGGTTGGTCGAATAAACATGTCGGCCTTCGTGCTCCAGTGATCTTCGATTAGCGCAGATACAGTCGCGCTGGATTACATCCAATGCATATGGAGTCGCTCATTAAATTCCTTTCGAATTACTGCAGTCAGGTCAATCGGATGGATATCCGGCGATTTAGGCAAATTGTTGTTAAGAAGTCGGCTTTTGGCATATGATTAAGAACTTCTTCCACCTCTTGATAGTACATTCATATGTAAATGCATATCGAGTGATTCACCTTTGTCTTACTTGCAAATTCGAAAGACATAAGTATCAGTTACTATGTTGTACAGCTCCGTATCTGAACAGATTACAGCCTTTTTGCTTTTCTGGCTTAAAAAAAGATACTAAAACTGACTTAAGGAAATCAATTGTGAACTCCGATAACATGATGATTTAATATTGTTCATATTCTTTAGAAGTTGATGTACGGCGCTTTCTTCGTTTTTACTTTGTCTCACAAGTATGCAAGCATATCTTCAATTTGGAAATTCTGTTTCTCGACCGATTTCTGGAGAATATATCCATCGTATATAGTTCAATGAGATTGAAGTTATTGTTGTTATTTGTTATGCCGTCCTGATCTTGACTGCGTCAGATCTAGGCATACGAAATTCATTACGGTAAGGGGCTAGTTGTACGCCTGTCATTGGTCGTAGCCTTGAGCACCATATAGGTGACAGTACGATGTAGCTCGGTTCCACCCCAATTTTGAGGAAGATCACCCTGAGGGTGGTCAGGGGCCTCCCATCTTTTTTCCCTTTCCACCAATCTCACGAGAGGACTTGCGGCTCGATGGCTATTTAGAGTATCCCCCTGCCACAAAGGCACTATTTATTTACAAACATCCATGCCTTTTCGGAGATTCGAACCCACGCCCTACAGTACAGCAGTCAGGATTGCTAACCACCATACCGGATGATCGACATGGGACTGAAGTGAAGCAAGAAAAGAATTTTTACTTAACTAACGTGGTAGTAGAGTTATCAGGTGATATTTCGTCAAAGGAACTTTAAAATGAAATTAAATAATAACCTCAGCAAAATGTCCCCAATTATGCAGATGTATATGGTTTTTATTTCACACGATATTGTATGAAATTTCTGCACACCAGCAGGATATTCTTTGCATTTGAAATAACTTTATTATAGATATGAATAATTCATTATTCATTTTATTTAATATGTATCTTCAGTGGCGTTCACAAAGGAGGTCGGTTGGGATTCAACCCTCAGAGATTACCCCTCATCGCTTTCGTCTTCCAGTCACCACCCCTTAAGAGAGGTCTGTGTATCGCATCGCGCATCCTTTATGTTTAATGAATACGATGCCTTTTGAAAGTTATTTATTTTGAACCCATAATACCCCAACAACTTAATACTATTTACCAAATAGCATCTCTTAATTTCTGTTTGTGTTGAAAACTATTGTTAAGTACACTTTATATATTTTTTTATTTTGTGAAAAGCTGTTTATAATCTACTAATGTTTTAAAGTAATATGAAAATTTCAGAAAAATATCAATTTGTATTAATTTTATGTAATTGCAATATACTTTTTAATAATTAAAAAAAACTTATTACAAATTACTACCCATATATTCAAATGAAAAATAATACATGCAAGAATGCAGAAGTTCTTCAGGTTTACATTCACCATGAAAAGTCTGTAATCATCTAACTTTCCAAAGGCCAAGTTCAGCTCGGAGGCATTTATTCAATTCAGATTGAGATGCCCAGAAGATGTCCTTCAATTGGAAACTTTTTTTTCCTTCAAAGATTGCATGGCTTTCTGTTGAAGAATACAAAATAACTTAATTACAAATCAGGGTAATTAATTAAGAGGTTAAAGGAACATTATTATAAGGCAAAGTGAAGTATGTTTTGCGTCGGATACTTTACACATATTGAAGAAACGGAAGTGTAATTTAAATCTACACAAACATTTCATGATCAGGCAGAGTTTAAAATCACATTATTTAAGAATACCTATAAACTAACAAAAAAAACAAAACAATATTTACTTCATTATAGTACTACTACATACATACTACATTGACATTACCTGCTGATTTAAGAGAAACGAAATTATCTGGAATATAACTTAAAAGAATATTCATGTATGATATTTGCAAGCTTGTAATGTATTTTAAAATTAACTGATTTATTCTGTTCATTTGAAACTTGTAGTCTAGTGCTTTAATATTCAATTTAAGTTGGAAATCTGAATAGTTTTCTGAAATTATGAAGATGAATAAGTCAATGAAAGTAACACTTGAAAATTATGCAAATTATACATCTGTTGTATGAAAATATTCATATGGTAATAATAATAATGGGAAAAAAGCAATATTTTAAAAGAAATGAAAATAGTAAAATTATCTCAAATTGTTGTTTTACTGGTGATGGTCTGGAAATTTTACATTTAGACAATAAAATATATTTTAAAAGGCTCATATTATTAAACTTCTTTGAGTAACAGTAAATGGACCTTATCAGTTTTTTAATTGACTTCACCAATAAAAATATATACGTATATATTATTAGTTCTTCTTAGAACAAAATGTCACACAATTGTTTTTTTTCAATTCGACCGATAACAATGCAATCTTTTGTTTTAATATTTAGTTTGAAAAATATCAATGTTTTATTCATCATAAATATATTTTATACTGCAATTATTTTTATTACCTCTCCATCACATTAGTAAAGGTGTAAAATATCTATATAAATTCTTTTATTACTTAAGTCACTTTCATTCTCAGTAATTAACTCGTGATTTTAGCGAAATCTGCGGTGCATCCTTATCTCTGAAATGTATTGTTTATTGTAAGGTCACGAAAACACTCACCTTGTTTGTCCAAATGTAACCTTGAGTATAACGAAAAGCCCATAATTAAACACCATTAAATACTCTAAGAAAAAAGATGCAAAGTAACATTACATCTGTGAAAGAAAATATATATATATATAGCCTACGGGTTAAATTAACCAAAAAATATATGGAAAGAACAAAGAAAAACGTTTTAGGAGAATGCAGATCATAAACTAAATATTGATTAGGGATTTCAATCTTAACATCTTTTTTTTAAGAATATGAATAAATTTTGAATTACTGAGAAACTATTTAAAATTTTAATGTTTTTAATTTGAATTTAAAAAATACCATCGACAGTTTCAAATGTTTATTTGTGAATGCAAGAATTGAAATTTTTTTCTTTTCATTACTACTCAATTTAAAATATTTTTCTCCGATTCTTTGTGTTTTATAATAAATCTAAACGTTATGAGCAATGACTTGAGAACGATGAATGAGCGAGTTGAAATTTATGCTATTAATTAATATACATTTCACTCTCTTTATTCCTTTAAAATTAATGAACATTTTTCCTTAAACATATTATGCACATTTTTCAGTTAAATATATCTTAAAAGTAATCGCATCTCATTAACATGAAAACAGATCCATGTAAATACAAATTTAGGAAAAGGTTATATAAGAAAATGTGTGGAAGCAAACAAACGCGAAGTTTCGTGTAAGTTTTACTTTCAAAACAATGTAATCAAGACATTTCCAATTTGATGAAGAATGCAAATCAACTAATGGTGAAAACATCTGACGCTGAATATGACGTTGCAAATCATCGATGAAGTAAAACTTGAAAACATTTGAAAGAAGATATTAACTATAAATTAAAAGTAAATTAAGCATTTTTCTTATTCATAGTCCTTTAATATAGTTAGAATAATTGTAGAAGAAATATAATTTTTAATTCAGGTTTCTAAAATAAAAATAAAAACTATTTATCTTTTTTTCTCAAACCTTGCTTAGCTTATTAGAATTTTTTTACATTGCTATTCATAGAAAAAAATAACAAGAAAAATAAAATAAATTACATTCTAGCACATCTTCAAAAGTAAACATATATAATTTACTATAGAAACTTTTATGAACAAGTAAAATATTCTGCCTAAATGTACTTTTAATATTCTCTGAGAAACTTTTGTTAAAAAAAGTTAGCAAAGTTGAGCTAGGCTTCTAACTGGCAAGCGGTAATCAATTTGCAATGATCAACCGTAGACTCATCTTCTTAAGCAGTGGTATGTACAAGGCCTCCTGCTAAGAGACCACCTACTTAGGGATCGAGCTATCATTTAGTTTCAAATGTGTAATTGACTTCTTTTTTATCACTCTGAAAACGCCAAGAGAACATCTTAAGCTTAGTTTTAGGTCTTTCTTATTCATGACTTCTCTCCAGATGTTTTTCAATTTATTTTTTACAGAGATCTATTTGTCTCAGTTACTTCAAAAGCATTCCGCCTAAGAATGCTTGTGTAGGCATGATTGTTGATGACCAATTATAATTCATTACTTTTTTTCGAGTTATTTTCAGTATTTAGTAAAAAAGTTCTTAATTGATTGATAAAAAAAGTGTGTTTAATAATGTTTATTCAATGAGAAATTTCCACTTTGAAGTGATGTATTCTAAGGAATTTTGGAAGTCCGGCTGAATGATTTAATCTCTATTACAAAAATGAATAGGTGAGCCAAAGAGTAATTCACAAAATCCACTGATATTAATTGCTGCATCTTGTAGGATCTACTGATACGTACACCATGTGAAATACATCCCAGGCTGGCTTAAATTGAGGTGGTGACCTGTAAATAAAAATAAATACTCAAGAAACTTGTATATAACCCAGAATATGTTTTGATCCCAGCCCATAAAATGAGACTGTGGGTTGGGTCAGCCATCACAAGCCTATTTATCCATTACAAGAGCTGCCTATCAAAGAAAATTGGAAAAAATCGATTATCCAATGAACTCACGGTCTTATAGTGGCCGCAGAAGATGATGCACTTTCATTTTCTTTACGGTATATGATTTCTTGCTTTTATATCTTTTTTCGTGTCCTCTGTTCTCAAAAGGCTTCAAAAGAGGAAGAATTCTATTAACTTTATAGAGGCCCTAAGCGTTTCATCAAAACATATTACGAAAATAATACCCGAAGGGAAGAGTATAAAGTGAAGTAAAGATTTTGGAGTATATTTAAAAAGAAATTCAAGAAACGAGAAAATGGCATAAAATTATTCAAATCCACAACTTTATTAAAAATGCTTGACATTTTCCTTCATTGAAACCTATACCAAGAAAGTAGCAAATTTAAAGAGAGATGGATTAAAGAAAACGAAACGTAATTTCGACTTTCATTCGAATTAAAATTCTATGAAAATCTGATTGTGTATTTTAAAAATGTAGTTAAATAACTACCGCGGCACTTTACTAATATTTCACTCTCTTAATATCAAGAGACGCTCTTAAATCCTTGTTCCATTTAACATGCAACAGTTCCACTTGTTCCTCAAGTTAGTTGAATAAAAATTTGGATAAGCGACTTGATTTGAACATTGTCGGCCATAAGCTCACGGGCTTGATCTCTCAGACCCTGATACATATTTTTAAGAGAAAACAAACTAAAATTTCTCTTATGATTTTTACATTTTTGAAAATTTTTGCTTAAGTAGGATATATTTTTCCTCTCTCTAATATTATTCACGAAAAAATATCCCTGAATATAATTATTCGTCGGAGAATTTTCCAATCTCTGAAAATGTTAACAATGCTTCTTATTCGAAGATTATATAACTATAATAGGATAATGTTGAAGAACTAGCTGCATTAACTTTTCTCTTTATTAATCATTTAAAGAACATACTTAGCTTCGAAGAAAATAGAATTATATATTATACAATATATTCTCTTCATTTTAAGAGGATATGATTTTTGTTTATTAGAGTACATAGAAATGAAGATTTATTTTTAAATACTATGAATAAACATGTACTCATTTCGAAAATAATGCTTCTGTTTGATTTTGGTTAATATTGTATAGTTACTGCTGAATCTAAAAGTTTTCTAAAATACAATAAAACTTTAAAATGTTCTATTTTGGATATGTTTTTTCTTATACTTCTGTCGGTTCCTATTTTCTAAGAATTTCACTGAGTAATTTTAATTCAACTCTTTATAAATAGAGACTTGATTTTACTACAATCTGTAAAAATTATAGATCCACTTTAATTCTGAACATTAGAAATAAATAAATACCCCAGTTGTAAATTGCACGAATGGAAAATTATATTAAAATATATTAATGTATTTAGATTTCAATAATTTTAAGCAATATAATAAGTTAAAAGAATAAAAATATTAGAATTAAAAGGAAAATACACTGTTAACCACTGAATATTACACTGTACTGTAAGACTACTTGTCTAGATACAAGAACAGATTGATAATAATTAGGATATCTGCATTTTCTTGATAAACTCAAACACTCTTTTTCCTTGAAATAATTAAGCGGTTAAGTTCAATTTTAGAAATACTGTGCCATTCTTTTACAATGACTACATCCAGTTCATTGGAAGACGAAAAGCGTTTATTATTAGCGTTAACTTTGTGTAATAATATATCTGAAAGATATTTCGTAGAGTACAAATATGGACTTCACCATGACAAAACAATTTTTTTTTTACACTCGTTCCTTGAGGGATTTAGATGTGTAACAAAAAGTATTGTCTTGAAATATCCAGTTAGCACAAGCTTAAAAAAGGCCTTTATAGTATCAAGTGAACATATAGAATAACTATTGGGCACGTCCTTACTTTCTGAAATTTGCTGTATATTGCATAATTTATCAGGAGAAGCTTCCCAAACCGTAATTATCCGAACCACCAATTGTTGATTGAAGCATTCCTTCTGATTTTCTTAGTCATTTCAATAGCATCCGTAACCATCGTGGCCGTCAAAGTTAAATTTATTTTTTTATCTGATAATATTATCTGTTTCTACTCGTCTTTTTTCCCGTGTTTCCTTCTTATCTCATTCCATCATGTCGATGGTGTATTAATAGCTTTGGTGTTTTCTTCTTCATTTTCAGACGCGCGCGCGTTTTGTATTATTATTTGACTAAAGACGTTTCTTTATTGGGATATGTGAATGTTTTTTTCTTTCTGCTGAAACCGTTTGAAATTGCACCAGTTGTTTAAGTTAGTTGATAGTCGAAAAACTTGGCACATCGCTTGTGATTGAAAATCCTTTTCTACCAGATCATTTGCTTAACTCATCTTTCTTTAATCATGGTTTTGTGAATGACAGTTTTAGTACACTTCATCAATTTAGCTATATCTTTTTCAGATTTACCAGAACGCTTATAAAATTTTTTCCTTTTCTCTCAAATAACTCTTTACACCGCGAAATTTTCAGAAAAAAAAAAGATGAGAATACATTTAAATCTACATCTTTGCTTCTAAAATAATGGGCACTTTTCCATTTCCCTGGCGCATGCGATAAAGTCACCAAAAATGATACAACCGACGCCAATCGGAACCGCTACTGGTAATCATTGACGTCCCATTTTCAAAACAAGTCTTGTTCTATTTTAAATTTTTAAACCATATTAAAATATTTATGGCTCTAAAGTAAAAAAAATTTTACTTTAGATTTTTCCCTGTATGCTGTGTGTTGTCACCAATAAAGTCTGCTTGCAAGATTTGCGCCGGTGAAATGGGAAAGTACTAAATAAAAGACATAAAGGCATTTTATAATGATTCTGATATGATGTATAATATAATTTTCTCAGATGACCTTATAATTTCTGAACAGGCATTTTATTTAATCTTTAATAAAAAAGTGATTTCAGTAAATTTAAGTTTATTTTTTTAAATTTGCAATAAGTACAGAAATTATTTCACGATTAGTTTTAAGAAAAAACATTGATAAATTGTATATTATGTCTTCTTGAGAAATGCACAAATTCATTAATGGTCTTATGATTTCTAAATGCACTGCATACATCTATTACATTTAACATCAATTACAGTCCCACTTTGTGATTTTATTTTATCTAGTGAAACTAAAATATATATAATTAACGCTCTCTTTTAAAATTTCTATTTCTAGATCTACTTAGAAGTTATTCAAGATATAGAAGCCGGACAGGAGCTTCACTTAGCTTCTTATAACTTGTTACTTGCTCACGAGTCTTCGTCTCATCACAAAAACGGAATACTAAATCCTCGAGAAACAACAGGTTAGTGAAAAATAGTATTATTTTGTCATTCACGTTTCATTTAACTACATTAAAAGTAAAAAAAAAAGTTATCCTTTCAGTGTAGTCATTTCCATTTCATGAAGTGGGCACGGTAGCCTAGAAGTTATGGGCATG
This sequence comes from Trichonephila inaurata madagascariensis, assembly GCA_019973955.1. Lineage (NCBI taxonomy): Eukaryota > Metazoa > Arthropoda > Arachnida > Araneae > Nephilidae > Trichonephila > Trichonephila inaurata. Next base: position 191,925 of record BMAV01002723.1, read on the forward strand.
AACTCGAGACCGGAGTGTCACGGGTTCGTTGATGTAGTGTGGTGCAGTAGTTAGGAGAGGGGATGCCAGCTCAGGTGTTGTTTTCGTCACTTGACCGAAGTTCAAGTTACGAGGTCCATAGCCAATAACCCTCTTGTTGCTTTATAGTGCGACGTTAAAAAACACTCACTCACTCTGAATTTCATGGAGAAGAAAAGCTCTCTTAGCATATTCACCAAATTTAAAGCGTAGAAGTATTTACTTCGAAGCAAATGTTCAGCAATACATTTAGTTAAATTGCACTGGATATATCAAAAAGAAAAATTAATTTTGAAAATTTTAATCTTTTTAAAATTAAACATTTATTTTTACAGGAAAGTATTTGGTGGCAATGGCATTGAAATAGGATTTTAAATAACAATCTATGTCCCTAAAGTGTTTCAAAAGTTGATATTGCAACTAGTGTTATATTAAATTATTATCATAAGAGAAAAGAATTTGATATATAAATTGTTATTTATTTATATGTTCCATTAGAATGTTCAGTTTTAAATTATTTTATGAAAGGTGTTGGTGGAAGCTATGCAAATGATCAAATGATTGGTGGAATATTAATACTAAATGATTGGCTGGTGACACTAATGTAATTTGAACAACGAGAAAAAAAAATATGTTGCATCATGCAACCAATTATTGCCTAAATAAGAAGTGACAGATAACTGTTTGCACGTACGAATGTAATAAAATGTCCGCACGCAACATTTTCCTACATTTATTTGTATAAAATAGGGTGTATTTTTAATTTTAATGTATAAATTTTAACATAAATAGTACATATGATTAAGAAGTATTTTAGGAAATACGTTACCTCTCCTTGATTCAAGTTTTATAAAACTGAATGTGGTACTTGCGTATTATACTGTCGAAGAATTTCGCCAAATCAAAATACGTCACAAAATGCTGCGATGTGCAACGTTCGAATACAGTAATAATAAGTATGGTAGCATTCGTCTACATTTTTTGAATTGGCGATGTCTTTTCGTTTGGCGAAATTAGCCCTGGTATAATACGTAAACACCAATTAAACTGAATTTTGTATCTTTTCATTCATTCATAAATTATGGTATATTATCGAGTTTTTGTTTCTTTATATTTATACTCGTTATAGCTATTTGGAATCAATTGATTTCGCCTCAAAAAAGAAACATTTTCAATGTCATGATGTTCATTTAAAAAGCCAAATAACTTCAGAGTTTAAAGGATTTAATAATAGCAATGTTTTTTTTTAGTTAAGTGACCGTTTAAATGCAAATTGAATAATGAATAATAATAATTGAATAATTTCACTTTCATCAGCCAGCTTTGACAATAAATCACAAATATCAACAATCTATAGTTCAACATATAAAACTTGAAAACAAAAATAATTCATACTAGTTTCCTAATAAGCCATCAAGATCATGCTTCACTAAACAGCATCACTTATATTTATTAATATGATTGGGAAAACCGAAATGAAAATCTCAATCAGTGCATCTTCAAAAAACAGCACCCTCATTATTTTATAGAATAGAGTTTCTAAGAGAGACAGACATTTGACAATCGGGCATGCGGAAAGCGATTTGGGCACTTTTGCCATTTGGTGTTTCTACCAAAAACCGTTTCGTTCCGATTCGGGGAAGAGGCAAACAGGCGCGTCATTATAAAAAAAATAATGTTAGTACTAAGAGGATGTTTCTGTTCCGTTATGTCATGCTTCGGAAAACCCCCCCCTTGATTGTTTTAGTCTGAAATTATAACACTTCCCCCCGACTTTTTGGGGGAATTTTTTTTTTCTTCCTATCTTTGTTTTTGCTCTTTACCTGTCGGTACAAGTGCTGTTTTCGATCGTTTTGTATTGAAGATCTCGTTTTGCGTGTGCCAGGGAAGCTAGACTTTGTTTTTGCAGGATAAAGAAGCTGCTTAAACTTTAAACGTAGAATCTTCGACATTGATTTTAATTTCTTCAAATTTTTTCTCATTAATATAATTATGTTTGAGATTTATCTAACAAATAGCCGATGCACTAAATATCGCTGATTTTCAAGCACATAAATTTTTTAAAAAATGCGATTATGTTTTCATATTTAATAAAATTTTGTAATCTTTTTATAGATTTTTTGTACTTTTCTCAATCACAAAAGTAATCCTAAACGTTAAACTAACAAAATATTTTTAATTTTGTGATAAAAAAAAAAATTAAAAACATATGAAATTTTTTAAAATTTAAATTATTAAAAACTACTTAAATTTCACGAAAAAGAATATAGATCGAATTGCTTCTTTGAAACAACGTGTCGTATTCCCTTTTTAATTTGTGGCCGCGATAGCCAAGTGGTTTTGGTCGCGGACTTGTGACTGACGTGTCAGGGGTTCGAGTCCTGGACCTACCATGTAGAGGGGCTGATGCAGGTTAAACCTGTTGAAGCCCATTGTTTTCGCGTTGGCGTGGTGTGGTAGTTTGGGGAGGGGTGGTGCCAGCTTAGGTGGTATTCTCAGCACTTGACCGAGGTTTAAAATTAAGAGGTTTGTTGCTAACAGTCCTCCTGTTGTATTATACTGCGATGTTAATAACGTTTACTCCCCTTTTTAATTTTTCTATTACAGTTTCATTAATATTACCACTATTATCGATTATAATTTCATTTTAAAGTATTTCTAGAAAGATAAGCAAAACAACTTACATTATTTAAATAAATTATTCAAATTATTTTGGAATGAGGAATTTTCATCTTTCAACTACTATCATTAAATAAGGAAAAACTCACTTATAAATAAAAAGAGAACATTCTAAAACCTTCATGGAGAAGGAAGAAAATATATGTCATTGAAAAATATTACATCTGTCATGAGAGGTATAACATCACTTCTGGAATTCAACCACCAGAAATAAGCTCTTTAGCATAACTTCATTAGGTACTACTTAACGAAACAATACTTAAAGATGATGGGCTAAAAATTAAGGGGGAAATGTATCTGTGTAAGATTATAAATTTTCTTTCCTTTAGATTAGGGGTCTTCAAACTTTTACAACTCCCGGAACCCTTGAGCTGTAAAATTTTTTGTGGAATTCCATTCCATACTTAGAAATATATATCCTAATATAATATATAAAATAGATCAACACATGTTACAGATATTTTATGTAAAGGCAGTTAAAAAAAGTATTGCATTTTTATTAATTAATTTTAGTATAATTTACTCTCTTAGTAATATTAATTTGTAATCCAAGTATCCCCATGCATTCATTATATTTAGTAACTGGCATATATAGTTGCATTCTTTTTCTTTTTACACTAACTGTCGAAGTCCAGGTCTATTGATCGCATTTTATTTGCTTTTACATTTTGCTTTTGTAGCCACATACGTTGAAAAATATTTCTTACTAAAATACATTGTTCTGAATGGCATTAAAATATTTTTTTTATCTCGGGAAGAAATCTCATGTATTCCGAATAAGAATTTGAAACCTAAAATTTAAGAGCAGTTCTTGTTTAAATTTGGATTTTAACTTCGAAACTGTTGATACGTCGATAAATTGTTCCCTCTAATTCGTTATTGGTGTTTTTTTCCCAAATGAAAAAGTCCCTGTCCATTATTTAGTTTTGCAAATCTTTATACTAACGAGTATAAAACTATTTTGTGGAATCAGGATAGTAAACAATAAAATATTCACAAACTAGCAGGAAGAACATTTAAAGAAAAAAATATTTTAATATTCTTTTATTACATTCCAATAATAGTTTAAAAAATATTGTAAAATAAATTTATATATTATGCATAAATAAAAAAAATTCAGTGAATCCATTTTGTATACACACATTTATAATTTTCTTTTCGAATTTTAATTGAGACTCGTGGAACCCCTGGGTATGCATCATAGAACCCCAGGGTTCCATGGAACACAGTTTAAAGAGAGAGACTATTGCTTTAGATTATCCTAACTCTACTATACAATTACTGATGAATATGTTGATAGTCACAGATTCCTGATCTTGAAATGTGTATAAGATGCCCTTATTCTAAGCATAACAATTCAATAAACTTCATTCATTTGAACAAAAGCTTTTTGCCAGATCCATTAAATGATCCTTGCGTATCTATAACAGTTTCACTTGCACAATCCTAAACTTTCAAAAATTCTTCCTCGGACCAAGCAGCAACGTTTTCAACAAAGTGAGCTATTACACATTGCCACATTGAAACAATTTCGAATAACCCCATCTGGCTTGATAGCCATCTGTGACCATTCCATTGTAACCATTTTCGTGTTCCATCTGCTACGCGTTCTTGACCTTTTCCACTTTTCTTTCTTTGCATAGCTATGCATTGTAACAGAATACAATAAACCAAAAAGGCACACTTTGAAAATTATGCAGTAGTCACGTCATAACGGGGATGTCGTGATTTTGGAAGTGACAGGCATCCTGCCATTACGCATAATTTGTCTGATAGGTTTAATATTCTTTTAAACTCTACGTTTATTAAGGTTTTTCTTGTATTTTTGAAGGGTATTGCTTATCTTGCCAATACCATCATAATGGTAACCTTATGAAGGTTACCGTTATGAAGACTTCGTGCTTCCTCAAGGTGTTCCTTTTTCTCTTTCGGAGAAAATTATAAATACGTGCTAATATCAGAAGAAAAAATAATAATTGAAATTTATGATAAATATATTTTTATTAAAAGTAATGAGCATTTTAATTTTTGTCGGAATTAAAAACTGAATTCCGTTAAATATAAAACATTAAATATCGAACACATAGTTTAGTAATAAATATAAATCTAGTAAAATGATTGAATTCTTTCAATCTACTTAAAATAAAAATAAGCAATTTATAAAAGTATTATAAATAAAGTAAAAATATTAAAACCACAGTACACTGAACTTTGTGGTGGAGTATAATGTGAATAACTGTATAGAAAATTTTATTAATCAGTTAAATATCTGATGTCATCTTGTATGATCTTGTAACTTTAGCTCTTGTAAAATTATAATCCTGTATTTAAATTCACTATTTATTCCTCTCTTTTTGTAAAAAAAAATCCTCTTAAGAAAAGATTCGAGTATTTCTTATGTATTCTTTGATAAGGAGCAAGTTAGTTATTTTCATCATGAAACTGATTTTGTTTAGTTATTATTAAAAAATAAAGTTCGCACATATATGTTTATATGGTAAAAATTCCAGTAAGTTTCATAGTAAATTTAACTTTAAATCGTTCTTAAAAATTTCCTTAATATTTTATAGTGAAAACTTTTAACAGTATTTGTATATGAAAGTTTCGAAAAATAATTTATGCTCTAATAATATGTGAGTTGTTAGTATAATATATTTAACTTTTTTTAGAGATATATTTTTTTTTTTGAACGTTTTTGAAGAAAAACTTTCTGGGGTTATAGAATTTCCTATATAAAGGGTTTTTTTGGGAGCAGATCTATTAGAAAAAAAATAATAGAAAGGGAAAAACAGTAGTTGGCCGAAATTTGCATCGATTAACAATAAAAACTTTCAAGAATAATTCACCTTTCTTACGAAAGGGAAAAAACCAGAGGGGAAAAAACCTTTTCATCGTCTTTAAGCATTAGCATCATTAAGAAAAGACTCAACTTAAATCTTTGTACGAATTTTCTGTTGCGAATAGTTCCTGATCCACAAAACACATAAGACACTTACAAAACGCTCTAAAAAGTTGGACTCTATTAGAATCTATTGCAGTTTTTATACCTCTCAAATGTTTTATTTTTTTCACACTCTCTTTGTGACAGAAACAAAAGGGTAGAAAAACAGTGTTTCCTTAAAGAATCTCCGGACTTCGTGCAGTTTTATTTGAAAAGTGAATTCGAAATCAATGTTTCGCACCTTAAAAACAAAAACTCTTTTATGGTTACGTCACAAAGATAGAATATAAAAAATTCTTTTCAATTCGTCCTTTTCACAGAGAATTTGTCTTTCTGTACAAGTAAAAAAAATTTTTTTCCCAAAGTGAATGGCAGTTTTTCGTTCATGCTTTTTGTAAGAAGTTAAGATAACCTATTTGTTATTTCTGGTCTAATTTGTTTCAAAACAGAAACTGTATAGTTTATATGACGTGGTGATTGACAATGCTCGCGTATAAAAAAATTAGTTCCTCAATTAAGGTTTCATTCCCATTCAGTTTTATACATTTATATTTACAGCCAAAAGCAGCACTCTTTATTTTTCCGTTTTTACTCCTTCGATTGTTACAAAATAAAACTGTTCGATATTTTTTCACATAATCATCACATTCAATAAAAATGAGTGACCACGTAGCCTAATGGTCATGATCAAGTAGCTGTCGTGTCAGGAGTTCCAGCTCCAATGTGCCACTGAAGACCAGTGGTGGGCAGGAGGGTGAAAGTCCTCCTGTTGGAGTGGTGTGGAAGTTTGGAGAGGGGGTGCCGGCTGAGGCATCGTTCTCGACCATGGTTCAAAATTAGTTGGCCCGTCACCATTCGCCCACGTGTTACTTCATAGTGCGATGCTAAAAAACACAATAAACTCTCTCCACTAGTAAATTGCAAGGTAATAATTGTAATTAAATTTAAGGTATCAGACTACGCTCGCGGAACCGTGATTTAAAAAAAGTGTATAAATGGATAATTTTCATGCTATTTTAGCGTCACTTGGATTAAAATACATGTATAATATTATTATTAGAATAAAAAATCATTAAAATGCAATAATTTGGCAAAAAATGGACTTAGAATTAACTCTTTTCAAAACATTTCCCTTTTATGAAAAATGTTTCTATAATAATAACATTTTGCTTAAATAAAGCAAAGACTTCTCCAGAGGGCCTGAGCTTGGATTTTTGTAAAATTCACATTATTTTTCAGAGTTACAACCAATTGAAATAAATATCGGTGTTTTTTTTTAAAATTTCTCCTCTCTGTTGATTTAAATTAAGGATAAATCCACTTATATAAGTTATGTATTTCAAAAATCCTAGTTCAGGCTCTGTACAGAGGTCTGAGTTATATACAGGCAAAATATTATTATTATAGAAGCATTTTCCATAAAAGGAGAATATTTTGAAAATAGGTAATTCTATGCTCAGTTTTTACCAAAATATTGCATCTAAATAATTACTGTAATAATATATTTAAAACAATTTTATGCATGTATTCCAATCTAAGTGAGACTAAATATCATAAAAATTATCCATTTATACTCTTTTTCAAAATAACAGTTCCGAACGTATTAGGATATCCTAAGAAATTCAAATAAAACACACGTATGTATAATTTGCACTTATGATTATTATTGTAAGCAAAAGTAAAGGATTAATTTTTCAGTAAGATCATCTTATAATAAAATGCTTTCACTAGTGATTGCAATTGCTTCATCCGAAATAAATTTAAAGCAGTTATTAATCTAAAAAATTAAGCATACTCTTCATTTTGTCAAAATTAATTCAAATTACAGCCTTGTTTTTTTAAATTTTAAAAGTAATTTTTCATTTGTATAATTCATTACGAAATATGATAGCATTTCATAATAATTATCCAACAATCAAGTTTCAACAAAAAGTAAAAAATAAAATTCTCGCCGATATTTCAAATAGTTGAGTTATGAAGAATAAAAACAAACAAAAGAAAACTAATGATTTTAAAAGCAATTATTATACTATCGAGCATCGCATTTGATTACATTGCTTATCTCAACATTTCATTTGCGTAAAATTAAATTTGAGTTACTCAATCGTACCTGACGCCCTTTTTGTGGAACGATCGGAAAAATGAAAAGTTTTCCCACGACACAAACAGAAATGAAACGTTTACTTTGCGATGTTTTCACATACGCGTTCTGTTTTGTTATTGCCACTCTTTAAAAGCGTATAATCAACTTAGGAATGCCACACGCATTGAACAATAGCAGCTCGTTTTAATTAAAATGAGAAAGTACTCTTTTTCCTTGGTGAAACTAGTCAAGATAGCTTGACTTCTTGACATAAAGAACATATTACACTTTTCTCGGATACCTTTCGAATCTTTCACAAACATTAAGGGCAAATATGCAGTTATCACTTTTCAATGGAACATTTCGGTGGTTTCCGCTATGATTTCATCATTGTTGATTAAAAGTCCTTTATTTATTCTTATTACCAATCCTTGATGCATCCGGTTGGGAAATGAAGTGTTCTAAATAATTGAAACCAGGAAATATTCTTAACAGGGATTCTTTATCGGATTTGAAGATGAAGTTTGAGTGACAGGTCGATTTCTATAGAAAGCATGACATTATTGATGATGTAATTATTTGAGTGTTCTGTAAATTTAAAATAAGAAAAGAGTTAAAATGCAAAAGAAAAAAGTTTGCTTATTTATTAGTACAAATCAGAATTAATGAGCAATCCTAAAGCCAAATTTTAATTTTTCATTTACTCAGCTGTGATGACATGAAATTTTCAATCATTCATTTGTCCAAGCTTGGGGCATATCTCTAATTAGCTTTTAGTTTTGAAGCTCGCTTATCAACTTCGTATTTTATTTTTGTTTCATGACCTTTGCCTCTCTGTATTGTACTTACGAACAGTATGGAATTTATTTTATTTCATTAGCGATATCTGGAATAAAGGCTTTTAATTTTAAGATTTTCAAAATAATTAAAAATATAGCAGAGAAAATCGACTTTTTAGAATTCAATGTAAAATGATTCATCCTCTTCATTTTGTAGCAAATAAAACTGTAATGAAACAAAACCATACAAACTTATTAAAATATAATACGTGACTATAACAATAATAATAATAATTTAAGCATACATAATGTATTTATATGCGACGGGAATATAATTTTTGCACGGAAATTCATCTTCAGTCAATTATTATTGTAATAAGCATCAAGAGAAAAATTACCATGCAGTTTTTTTTTTTGATTAATTTATAGTCAGCACTTCGTAATGTTCTTATTTAAAAATTTTTAAAATCTTTTTATTTAAAAAAAATCAGTTGATGGCAAAAAATTCATACATTTCAAAACTCTAACAATTTGTATCTAAACTTTTAATTCAGAAGCATAAAATAAACATAAAACCTATGTAACAAAATTTTGTATAGCAGCATAATTAACAGCATTAATAACAGCATATTTTTACACTTCTAAATGAAAAAAATATCTAGATTTTGAGGAACTGTGAAATTTTATTTTAGTTTATTAAAGAAAGTGAAATATAGTTTCAACATTTTCCTTACATGAAATTATGTACCTTAAATTACAAAAGTTAGATTTATTAATACAAAATTGATGAAAACGAAACCCAGGATATATTCTCTAACTTCTCCAGTTTAGGAATCGACCATAGTCGATCATCTTATTTAGCATCGATGATATTTGTGAGAAATATTGGTTCTATCTAATAATTACATGATTTGGCACTGTTTTCAATGTTTTATGAATGTTTTTACAATTCCTAAATTTTTATTTGAACTCGCATTTAAGTGTCCGAGTAACTTATCACTTTCAAACTATCCCCCCAACAATCTGTCTCTTTTATTTATGCTGCTGAATATATGTAATTTGATCATAATTGTGTGGCAAAAATGATAAAGTTTAAATTTAAAGCGCTTTCAAATTGCCAAATACGTTTTTTCTTATCTACTTTGTAACATTGTATTAACATAATATCTTTTCATTAAGAGGGAAAAAATATATATAATTCTTCCTATTACAAAATTTTAGCAAATGCGCTCGATTATAATCTCATTTTTGGATATTAGTGCAGCTAGAATAGCAATTAAGAAACAATATTTTATACATAAATATATGCTTTTATTCCATATTTTCAAATATTTAATAGGCTTGATCTATTTTTTTACAATAAGATATTTATATCATTTTTTTAAGAGATCAATCAGAAAGGACCTAACGTATTTAATCGCCATTTATTACAACCACGAATATGTAATTTCATCACATTATGCTATTTTACTGAGTAAAAAAAAGCACCGACTGATGCTAAAGCGGGTCAATCGACACACCTCAATCGCAAGTATCTTTTCATTTGAGAGTTTATCTGCTTCTCGAAGCCTTTAAAACTCATCTGAGATCTCAAAAATCTAACCTCTTCTCTCACGTATGTTCAAACCCGAAATCTGCCGAGAGACGACCAGAAAATTATCTGCGCACTTTGCGCGCACGTGAGTAGACGAAACCCACAATTTTCTTGGTAACTTGACCTGGTCACTCTCCCTTATGGCCGGCCGTCTGACCGAAATGGACTACCAACGCCTATCTAACCACTGCCTAGTTAGTGTGGAAGAAATCACCGTAAGGTACAAACTCTAATACCGCACTGTAACAAACAGAACGGATGAGAGAGGAAAAAAAGATTAAGACTCCTTTATGTGGGTCATCATCAGAGTCGCTTAAGAAGTTGGCGTTTTATCTGTATCATTCTATCATTCTTCTTTTAAACAGAGATTTTTTTTTAACTTCTCTGTCGGTGTTCTTGCCGCCACGGAAACAATTGGTGTCCCTCCCCCCTTCTGAGATTTCTTCTTATTTGAAAATATTTTCCAAGTAAACTATTTGTTTCCGTAGAACAGAAATAAAAACGAATTTCACAGAAGAATTTTTGGAATTAAAAAGAGATGCGAATTGTAATCTAGATCCGTTTCTTTTACTATATGCCGATAAGTTCCGTTTTCTATCGATCTGTTGTTGTTTGATGGATAACGTTGCATTATTTAGCATGAATTATTATTTAATATTATTATTATTGTTTAATGGTAAAGCAATAGGATACAGGAGATAATATATCGCAACACAAATTCTCCTTATTGGTGTTTTATTTTTAAAAATACAAATGAAATTTGAAATTTAAGGCTGCTCAATACTGCCTAATGCATGATTTAGATGTAGAAAAAAATAATCGGGAATATGAATCATGTAAATTTTGCATCTGTCAAAATGTTAAAAGGAAAAAGAACTATTTTTTACAGATCATCAAAAGATGTCGAATTTCTTTAAGTCATTATCCGTATCATAAATTTAAAGGATTAAGGGGCAAAGTAAATTCTTGATATTAAAAATTATTATTATAAGGAGCTTAAATTATTAATTAATTATTTTTAAATAGAGATTAATAATAATAATTAAATTATTATTAATCACTATGAAATATAGAACCAAAAATATTTATATTTAAATTTTTTCCTTTGGATACGCAAGTACAAAGTATTTGTAGGCCTATAATTTGACTCTGTGATTAGGACTTACCTATCAAAATTCCTAAATTTAAGTATAAAATCACACAATTTTTTAAAAATAATTTAAAATGTAAATAATAAGTCTAAATCATTTTAAAAATGTACAGTGGTTTTCTAATTACCCCCAGAATTGTACAATTGGGAATAAACATTAGGCTATGACAGATCATTTATCTAATAATAATTTCTTAAATGACTTATTTTTCTTTTTCTTTCGATACAGCAGTGATAATTTTAATGGTTAACCTATAAATTGTAAAATAGCAATCATAATGTAAACCAAAATACTTCCGCTTCTATGTAAGGAAATATAAAAATTATTTTTTTAAAAATGATAATAATGGCTGTTTTACTTACAGAGATTAGATTAATTGCATAAGACAGACTAATGGAAAGATAAACCTGTAGTTTATATATTAATACTTTTAATTTTATTTCTGACGCAACTTTACACAATATATAATCAAATGTACATTGTTAAATGAATGTTTCGGAATCATTTCTAAGTGATACTTAAAAACAAATTTATTCATGCCGCAAAGTAATTTTTACATCCGAATACAAAAATTCTATTAATATTTAACTTCTCTTGATAAGACAGAAATATTAATCTATCATCAAAAACCATTTTAAAGCTAACGAGCATCATACAACAAGCGACACGAAACGAAACCATGCAAATTTTTTAAAACTTAAATGGAAATAAACTCCATTCGTGTATTACGTCATGTAAGAAGATTCGCTTGAAACGTCTGGCCGGAATGGTAAACGTGATCGCCGAACAGAAACAAAGCCATTTGCCGTAATTATTGTAATCTTCTGCGGATAGCGGTCTATTTGTCTATCCACATGAATGTTTTGGTCTTCACTTTCAAATATTCGTTTGGTAAGAGAGCTTTTAACCTCTTTCACCATCAGCACACCTCGGTGACAATCAAATTTCATGACGAAAGTTTAGGGGTCGATTCTTTAACGGAGGTCAAGCTGCACCAAGGCACTGCCTAATCAATCATGGCTTTGCAAAAAAGCACCAAGAGAAGTTTTTGGTTCTCGATGTTCTTTTCTGAAAGACAAAAGAGAAGGACGATGTCGTCATATATTAATGCCTTCAAGATGAATTACTAATAGACTGGCTGATTAGTAAGGATTTTACAAGATATTCTCCTTCGTTTTTATTGCTAGTGAGTGAGAATTTGCGAGCATTTTTTATTAATTGCGCTTTCGGTTACACTGATGATACATTGATGAATGCATTTTCGAAAATGTTGATAGAAATTTTATAAGTTCAAATATAAAACTACATAAACTCAGTTCTTGAGGTAGATTTTAGTTTTAATTTACCAATACAATAACTTAAATCTGCGAAGTGAATTTTCTTATTCATTATTGTTTATCATTTGGTTAAACTAAAAACGATTGATAATGGTCAACAGCTTTTTCTTAGTTGTAGAAACCAAGGCTCTTTAAACCGCATGGAGTAGGTCGTGGGGAAGTAAAAAAAAATAACCAAGACTTAGCATTAAAAAGTCAAATTTTTCTTCATTCTCAGAAAAAAAAAATTTTTTTTCAAACAAAATAGTTTTTCAAAGTAAGTAAATAAATAAAAAACTGTCAAATTTTTTCTCCAAACAATTCATTATGAGTTGTTCCTTAACTAATTTCGATGGCCTTAATATTGATTCCAATATTTTATTAAATTCAATGTAGTTCAGTTTAATCAATCCAACAGAGTGTTTAAAACATAAACCACAACTGATTATCAGTTTCTGTGGCCAAGTAGTCTGTTTTGATGTAGAACATACACAAATTCTTCAATTTCAGACTCTTAAATGTGTATTCACAAGTTACAGAGATGAAGAAGATATCACGTTACGGTACCTTTCAGCAAATCGAACTGGTGCGCGTCCCAATTCCAGCAACAATGGTCTGGGTTCAAGGAGCTAACCTCGAAACACCAGCGCGGCTGCCTTAATGAGATCTCTCTGACCGCAGCCCCCTATTGTTTAAGAGGGAATTTGTTTGTTTTCGGGGGTGGCCTCCTACCCTTCACTGGGATGACCCACATCGCCCCCCAAATGTGTCCGGCGTGATGGAGTCGTGATGCGCGTGCTATAACCATTGGCGTGAGCAGATGATGAGATAGTGGTAATGTGCAAAGGATTGTTGTGTCTACACGTGCCACAATGCAGTGAAAGTTGAAGCGGAGGCGGTAAGCGAAAGGATATGTGATGGTTAGGTTTCTTTGGTATCGTGCTATTACGGTTGACCCACAGAATACTTTTTTCCCTTCTTGTTAATGCTCTGCCCAATAATTGTCAGAGAAATATCGTTTGTATTGTTGTTTGGGGATCACCAATTTTTATTCATGGTTATACAGAATTTTTCATTTTAATGGCAAAAAGAAGAAGAAACGCTGTGATACATTTTAAGTTGTCAGATTAATAACATGGAAGATATTTTATAAATGGGTTGATAAAAGCCCTCTATAACGTCACACCCAAAGCTCGATTCAACTTTTCAACGCTTCTGTCTTTTAAGTAGCTTTTAATCTTGCAATAATTATCGTAATAGGTTATATATTAGGAGGGATCAAAGTTACTTGAAAGGAAAAAAATTATCAATCGAAACTTACCTAATTAGGTGTTATTAACCTATGAAATGGAGATTAGGAGAAAAAAAAATTAAAAAATTAGTTTCAAAAATTATATATAAAATTGCCATAAAGGGGTTAAATTTTCGAAAAAAGGGAAAAAGACTTAATTTTTTCGTTAGATGGTTTTCGACATAGTTTTTTTACAATATAAATAATCAAAAGTGATGATTAGTGGTTGATGAGTAAGTGTAGTGTAACATTGCGACATTTCATAACCCAGCTCTTTCTACCAGCACCGTCAGGCCGCAGGTTGCCTAGTGGTCAAGGTAACGGACTCGTGGCCGGCGTGACATGAGTTCAAGACTAGTACCGCTGAAGACCCGCCGTGTAGGGGAGCGATGCACGTTAAGTCAGTCTCGAGGCCTCAAACATCTTTCCGTTGATGTGGTGTGGTAGTTAGGAGAGGGGGTGCTAGCTCAGGTGTCGTCCACGTCACTTGACCGTGGTTGAAAATTACGTGGTCCGTCGCCAAAAGCCCTCGTGTAGCTGAACAGTGCGACGTTAATATTCACTCACTCACTCCAGCACCGTCAATTCCTGCAATCCTATTCAAACTGTTTTTCAACTTCCGTTTTATCGTACAATGTAATATTTTGAAAGTAGTTTTTTTTTTCTTTCTTTCTTTCTTTCTTTTTTGAAAATGAAACACTAAGGAACCTGTCAAATGTACTTAATGTTTTTTCTTGTTTCTGTTTAATGTGTATCCTCTCATCCCAATATAAGTGTTCTAAAGCATTAAAATACTGTTCCAATTTGACAAAATTTGCTTTGATTTTTTTATCATAAAAAAATTCTAATTCCTAAACTTCCTTCCTCTGTTGCAGTATTTAACATAAAAATTAATTGTTTATATTTTATTTTCCTTTATCTGTATACCACAGAACCAGTGGCGTAACGTACACCCCTTCAACTCCCGCATCGAGGGGGGGCAGAGTTCTAGAGGGCCCAAAGCCTGACTGATGCCATGTACACACCCTTTGTAAGATCCGGCTTGGGGTCCAGAATTTGACTTTGTAGGGGGCGCTAATATTCTCCGTTACGTCCACACATCTTTTTGGCTTAGGTAGGTTTTGAAATTCTGAAAATATTATAATTTTCGATTATACATTGCGGTAGTAGAAAAGTGAAAGTGATTAAAGTGGTTGGATAAGTCAAACCACTTTATGATTAGTGTACACGAATTATAATGACCATAAAATTTTGAGTTTAAAAGCTAGTAATAAAAATATTAAAAACATTCTGGTACTGAATTATCTTCTGTATCGAAAGTATCATAAGTTCCGTGTTTTTTATGTAACTAAATTAATAGTTTATAGAATACGATTAATATGTGTATGAATATATATTGTGGCAGTCTAAAGCTCATACAAAAGGAATCGAAATTATTATCTCCGTTTGTTATATAATTTCACTATTTATATCCATCTTAAAGACATTTCCCTCAAATACATATACTCAAATAAGCTTTTTACATTTTAATTTTCTTTTGCTTTTTACCTTTGTAATTCTTCTTTACCATATGATTTAGGAAGAATAATTTTGTTAATTGTCTTTCCAGTAGTTTATCTTATATACTTGGGTCATTTCGAGATTTTTTTTCGTACTTTTAAGTAAGCGATTACGATGCAAACAGAGCATTGCATCGCTCTCTCTCTCTCACCACACACACAAAATACTTCAGAAGAACAATATTTTGAAAAAACTTTTTTTTTTACAGGGGACACATTTTCTTAGGTACACAAACAAATATTTTAGAAGAACCAGCTTTATTATCAAATTTAATGTAAAAAATTCACTAAAAATGTTTGGAATTTTCTTTAAAAGATGTTATTAAACATTTGTAAAAAGTAAAATGCCTGGGATAGTTCAAATAGTAATTTTAAGTAACGCAACAGATTATAATAATTTCAGTTTTATATAAATAAATATCCACAATGCAAAAGTAGTGTTTGACTCTCTCTCTCTACATATATACATATATATATATATAGCCTTTAAATATATTCTAAAATTTCCAAGCTAGTTTCGATTCTTTTGTCCAAAAAGTAACCTTAGTTATTATAACGGGAAAAAAAGAAATGTTTTGGAAAAACAACCTATAATTTCTTACACATTTGATAATCCTAAGATTACACAATTATGCAGCTGCAGATACTACTGATTTAAAAATTTTCTAAACATGATATGGAAGATTATCAATTATGAAAAAGAACTTCAGTATCACGCTGCATATTCAGTACGCTAGCATATATCGTGCGTGAAAAAACACGACCAAACTGACCACGACTAAAATTTATCGTGACATAACTCCTAAAATTTTTACTACACTTGATTGATCTTGATAAATGCTTCCATAATCGATATTCAGCAGTAAACTTGTATCATATATTGGGCATATTTTATATTCTTTTTTTAACGCCTACTCCTCTTACGCAAAAACTCCACAAATACCATTATTAATCTTTGTTTGATTCCTAATTTCGCAACATTTCGTGAGGGCGGGGACTAACTTTTAAATTGTTCTTCCCTGAAATGCTATGATTATGAGTTGAGACGAAATAAAATAGTGAAATCGTGTGTAAGCAGTTGTCGAGCCTATTTGCACGGTAAACTTTTGTTTTTACTTGCTGAGAATAAATTCCTTTTTAGCTTACAGTTCCTCTGAAGATTGATTGTTCTCTAGCGCAATTGAGTAACTGGTTTATTTTGATTTCGCATTACTTAATAGGCTCACAATTTAATGGTACCTCTCTCGAGGAACGCTAAGAATCATATATATATATTTACTCGAATCTAAGCAGCACTATTTTTTCAGTGTTAATGCTATTGAAAACCGGGTGCAGCTTACAATCGAAGTCAAAACATTTGTCAGGTGGGAAAATTGATTTAACACCCCTTTCAAAAGGAAAATTGAAACCGTCAATTTGCATCTATGACTTATCTCATTTTTTCCCCTCAGTTATCTCCAGCATTTAGTCTATACTAAACATTCTTGTCTGCTCGTATTTAGAAGCTTACTTTGTATACCAGTGCTTCTCAAACTTTCAATACTCGCGACCCAATATTCAATCATCACTTTCATCGCGCCCCCCTCCATACAATAACATTGTATTGAATTCAATAATACTATACTTTTACACTAAATCTACAGTACGACTTTAATCTCTTAAGTGTCACCGACGTATATAAACGTCTCGCTCAGCCAAAGTATTAATCTTCTAGACGTATATATACGTCTTTCCGAAGTACGATCTTTTCTGTGCACTGCTATCCATAAAATTATTCCTAAAGCTATGGAATACAATAAAATAAGGACCTTGACAGTCTTTGCAAAGGATTTACTTATTTCAGAGGATTTTGCTTATTTATTCCTTTTTTTCTCCCCTTTCCTAAAAAAAACCCTCCATCAAAATACGCGCGTCTTCGTAGAAAACCGTGGCATTGGGACCAAACCACGTAACTTTTAATCGGCAGTTAAGGAATTAATTATAAACCGTACAAAATCATCAAGATAAGTAGTTAATACAAGCCCATGGGGTCACTGGTAATTATCAAGCTTGTTCTTAACTTAGTACTGTTAAATTAATAATAAAATACATTGTACAGTACAGGTATTTTTATAAGTGTATTATTTCAGTGTATATAAATGTGTGTTTTATATTTTATTATGTCAGAAAGTATTTTGTTTGCTTACTTTCAGTAAATTAATAATGTTTTGAATAATCTTTAGTTTTCAACTTTTCAATATGCTCGCGGACCCCTTGTAGAGTTATCACGCCCCACAGTTTAAGAAACGTTGTTGTATACGCTTTCCTTTAATTACCTAAACATTCAAGATATCTGTAATAGTATCAAGACGAATTCATTATAACGCAAGTATGCAAAAGGGAGGAAATTTTAAATGCAGAAAAAAACGGAAACAGAACAGCGGCTACTGAAAATTTAACACGGATTAAACAAATATGCGTCGATGGCTTAAGCAAAATTCAAAATTATATAATTTTTGCTTGTAAATGTACAACAGTCTTTAATAATTCTTTTACATTCTTCTATAATAATTTTTTTAAAAGGTTGCATGACAAATACATTGCATGGCATGGGAGACGACACCGTGTGGGAAAATGGCGACGCCCCGGTACCGATTCCAAAAGTAACTGTGGCAATGGGAGTGGCGAATCATTTTCGAAACATGATACTGATGGTATGGTTATTATTATAGGTTCATGTATGTATTTGAAAATTTTTAATACTGGTAAAGAAAATTAATTATTAACTTCTTATTGTTTCTCATTAATTTAAAATTTTTTTTTAAGCATTGGATATTGATGAACAATTCTCATAATTTTTATTTTTTCTCAAAAACTTGTAAAGAAGTGGGAGTGTGGCTTAAAATCGATGGCAACATCTTTTCTCAAAAATATTTTGAGAATTTGAGGGTTGCGACTTAGATTAGAGTAAATACGTTACATGATAGCTGTAGAAAATTCAGTAGCATTTGGGAGATGTTAAGACATAATTACGGTGCAATAATTATGCTCAATCTCAGTTACTATAATAATAAATTAAATTTAAAAATTGAAAAAAACTTAGAAGTTATACTGATATTAATTCACCATAAAAGAAATGTGACACTGTTTGATTGATATAGAATTTTATGAAAACATGTTTAGACAGATATCAAATTTGTATGAAGTGATATTAAATTCATGACTTTATATACTGCTATTCATGTATCATATTTTGTTTATAGTTTGAAATTATCAAAAACGTAACTGTAACGATTACAAAATCTGATGTTCGTTTTATGGACGCAAAAATGATAATTTTTCTGATAGTTTCCGTAATAATTCGTATGTTGTATTTTCAACATAAAAAAGCCATTTTGAAATTTAAAATATATCTTTAGATGAATTTTATAAAATTTTAAAGATAATAAAACTTTTTTATTCTTGTTTTAGGTAGTTATATTTTTTAATTGTATTATTTGATGTGTGTAATTAAATCAATGAATACGGAGAACATGAGGTTAGTAAGTTATAACAACATAATAAAAAAACAGTATTTATATACTAAAATATATTTTTATTAATATGTTTATTATCATTTATACATTACAGTTATATTCATCATATGAGGAACTCTTTATCTACAACAAAACCTTAGAACTAATAACAGTTATCAACTTTCAAGCAATTCTTCTTGATTTGCCACTTTTAGTAATTAAAAAGTGGCAAAATCATCATTTTTTAAATCCAAATGATTAAACACATTTGAAAATGAATTAAAAGAATTTCATCTACAAGATCTCACAGAAAAAATTACCTAAGCGGGACGTTCATAAACAAGCAATCAATCATTACGAAAGATGGCATTTTATTTTAAAACATAACTTTCAAGGAGTGTGTGTATTCACAATATTCACATACACACAAATATACTTCATATACTTCACAAACATTTCACCAAAAAAATCCATTACGTATTAAAATTTAACAAATTCTTGGAAAGGAATGCTTTTTGGAAATTTGCTAACTTGTAATTAAGCCTTAATATTTTCATGTTACGTAAAACAAATTGTATTAAAAAACGATATTGGAAGCAACACTTAATGCAATGTTATTGAGTAAACATTTTATAGTTAAGCAGCTGTTCTACATATTCTTCTCTGATTACCACATTTTGTTCGAATTTTTTTCTGCAGTGCTTAGGGAATTGATTCATGTTTTAGCTAACATATATTAATCTTTTAAAAATGTTCTTTAATTAAAAGATGAACTTCGTTAAATCCACCGACACAATTTCTCTTACAATCATTTATCTCGATGTTAATGTACTTTATTAAGAAATTTATGAATTAGTAACTCTACAGAGAAATATTTGAAACAGATAAAAATGATATAAGTATTCTAATATGACTTTTTTCTTCGAGCATTATTTCATAACCTTGGACACGATTTACACTGAAGAACTCATTGCATTCTGTGGGAAAAATTTAATTCTCCATCATTTGATAGTTTTTTTCTTCTTTTTTTCATTCACCTAACTTTTAAAAGGGAGGGAAGATGAACAAAAGGGTTAGGAACGTGCAAGCACGATCATTGAAAGTAAGTAAAGTTGGGGAAATCGCAAGGGCTCGGCAGCAAAATGCGGTTGCGAAACTTTAGCAAATGAGAAGCCTCTTTAATTTGCTCAATAAGAAGAGGCGTAACAGATGAGTTTTATAGAGTGCAAATAGAATATTAAACAAAGTAAATTTTAATTTTTATCATTTTCAAAATTAACCACGAATGTTTCAAGATGTTTAATAAGTATTTATGAAAATATAGAATAGTAATCTTAGGAATTGAACGATTCAGACCCAAAACATTTATTGCTTTATTTTTTTAATATTCTTTTTTTAATGCATTATTTTATCTACTGTATTGGATAGGACTCCTTCAACAAATGTTAATAAAAAAAATAGAATTTTCTGTGTCCGGACTTTTATTTTGCTCTTTATTTGGTTTTTTTTAGACTACAGAGAGAGAGAGAGTCTATTTAGTCATTACCAATAGTTAAAAGATTCAGGAGATATTATGACTCATTCCATTTTTAGAATTTATAATACAACATACTTTTATTCGAGTATCATATTCTAAAGCTCATTCCATTGTTAAGAAGTCATTTTAAAGATTCTATAGATTTTAAAACTCCCGATGTTTTTCTAAAAAATAAAACTTTATGTTTTTGAGATTGAAATATGAGACAGAATTTTCATGAATCTATATAATATTTTTTTCACTTGAATTCAATTCGTTAAATTAAAAAAAAAACACCCCTACTTCGTTGAGGGTACAAGTTTAAGGGGTCTCAGGGGTGTTAAATTTTTCTAGAGGTCTGAAAATATAAACAATTTTCAAACAGGTATAATTCTTTTAAATTTAAATTAAATGATTCGAATCTTTTACACATTATTTATAAAAGAATGGGGCTTCAGAAACGTATAAAATGTTTAAAATATAATCATAATTTTAAAAATCATAAGCATATGAAAATTCTATGATAAATATTAAGTATTTTTTGCGTTGCGCACGCTATTTTCTAAAATAGTAGCCCGTGATGTATAAAAATTTATAGAATTATAAAATGCATCATACTCTTTAAGCCGTACCTAATTTTAGTATTATATATCTTTTGTATTTCAAAATATTTGTAAAACATTGCATTTTTTAAAATATTTTTAAAAAATGTATTTTTTTATTTATTAAAATATGTAAGTTATTATTTTATTTATATAAAAATAGCTACAGTGTAATGAGAATACATTTAACTTTATTATTCAACTTAAAGCTAGTAATTAAAGCTACTATTTTAGAAAATAGCGTGCGCAACGCAAAAAATACTTAATATTTATCATAGAATTTTCATATACTTATGATTTTTAAAATTATGATTATAATTTAAACATTTTATACGTTTCTGAAGCCCCATTCTTTTATAAATAATGTGTAAAAGATTCGAATCATTTAATTTAAATTTAAAAGAATATACCTGTTTGAATATTGTTTATATTTTCAGACCTCTAGAAAAATTTAACACCCCTGAGACCTCTTAACCACATTAAAAATGTCCAAATTGACTGTTTTGTACCCACATCGCACATTAATATCAAGTGCGAACTTCATTTTAAATCTACTTCATTCTTCTACTCCATTCATTACTTCTCTCCGAAAAATTCTCGTTAACGACGTTACAAAAAAAAAATGAAAATACCCATGCACGAATGTAATATTGTTCGTTCAATACTTATAATCATGGCAGAGGAAAGACAGCTCAAAATAACCTGCCAACACCAACGAAAGTGTCAATAACAACCATGTTCCTTGTGTTACATGGCATACATCCTATGATTCCTACCTATGCCATCCAGCGTTGCTATTAGGTTACACCCCCTCAATCAGTTATCCGCTGCCGCATCTGGGAGTCGTGCATCTTCGCCCTCACGACAAACTGTCTCCTCATCCCCTCCTTGAACTGAGCTTCCGAAGAAGCAACTCACGAAGTTCCCAGTAGCCCTGGTCACGCCCTCTCACGAAACGTCCATCTCGCTGCCCCTGCTCTGGAGATGGATACAAAACGAACAATATTCCCGGCCCTTATCTTTCTTTTTCTCTATTTGTTTTGTTGATAGTATTATTGTTATTTGGGATCTTCAAACCACGCGGGGGATTTCTTCTTGTTCTTAGCAGATTTCGATTTCTGACCAAGAAGGGATGGTGGTATAATATAGACTTCTCGTAAAAATTAATTCGTTTAGGTACGAAATTAGTTAAAATTAGTATTCTCAAGCTCAGCTGTAGAAATTATCTCCATGTAATAAAGTTAAATTAGATTTGTTAGTAAGCTTCAAGGATTTCTGATTATTCGACCAACCCTGTCTCATTTGATCATGGTTTTAAATTATTCAAGCCCATCATTAATATGTCATAGATATCTGTGTAATAGCTATTATTTCAAATCATACAAAACTAATTCAGATGATATGAAAGAAAAAGTAAATCGCTTAAAGACTATAAAATTTTAATTTTTATAAGTTTATTTCCAATTGAACGATGACTAATTAGTTTGGTTGCGAAGATGCAGATGTAATCTTGGTGATATATCTTGAAACTTAGAATCATTGCTAATTATGCAATAAGAATTTGTAATGCCTTCATTCATTTGTTGCAGCTGAAATCATTCCGTACTTCAATGATTATAATGTTTTGAAGTAGAAGATGCTTTCTCAAGACTGTGAAAGATCTTTTATTATTAATCTTCATTGAAACATTGCGTGTTGAAGCAATGGGCAAAAAAGCTTAGTAAAATCTAAGATCATTCAAAATTGTAGGTTTTTGTTAACTTTTCACCGCAGAATCATTCATAAAATCTAATTTACAAACATTATACTTTAACACAATAAAACCTTTATTAAATTAGCATTTAACTTTCTTTGAAAGCATAAACTTGTTGTATAAATTTGATTCTATTTTTATTATTAATCTTCGATCGGCAATCATTTCCTCAAATTTGATGCTGAAAGCTGTATTAAGCCGCACACATAAACTTAAGTGCTTACATTTATTTTCTCTGAGAAATTCCATTGAAAGAGAAATTACTGACAAAGCAAATCTCAAACTCTAATTGCGTCAATCTTAAAAAAAATTCAAAAACCGGAACTTTTTAATTCCGAAATTTGTGCGAAGTCCCTCATCAAGAAGTTTCTTATTTTTCTTTAATGCATGAAATTCATCCAAAGGAATAATAACAATAAAAAAGAACAAGTAAGGGTTGGGAGAAAAGCATGATCATCAGAGGACCATCATCTCAATTAGGATGCCTATTTTTATCGCGCAAACAAAGAATTGAGATGTAGAGTTACGCCTGGATGTCCGGGAACTCTGTTCGTTGGGAGTGAAATAGTTGGAAAAACAAGTAGTTCCTTTTTTTTAATGGGTGTCTCTGTTCGTTACAAAGTGCTACAACAGTTATTTTAGACCTGATGAAACAGTAGGATGGTTTTTTCGTAGTTCGCATGAGAGAAAGAATACAGCCTTAAAAATTTTTGTTCGATTTTGGAATCCGGATATATCTTCTAATCTTTTAAGCATTTAAATGATCTTAATTTGTAGAACTGTTATTGTTAATATGTACATCCAGTTTGTTTTAGAAAAATTTTAGAAAGAAGTATACCTTTATTTATATAATCCTTTATATTGCTTCGTTGTTTAAATAAATAAAATTATACTTCTCAAAAGGTTTTAATTTGTGTGTATGTTAAGATCTGAAAAGAATAGATCTTTTGTGTTTCTTTAACTAGGAAAATATGAATCCATATTGTTAAGTACATAATAATTGAAGTAATACTATGTTTCTCTATACTATTACTTCAGGTTTGTTTTTAAAGTAACATTTTTTAATAGTTTGGGATAAAGCTATTTTAAAACTTTAAATACTTTGAAACATGTCTTGGTTTATATGTATATATGATCCGAAAATAGATTCGAACAAGTCGAATGAATGAAACAAATGTAAAGCCACCTTTTTTATATTGGTTCTGCAAAACATTTATTCTTCACTCTCTGTTCTTAGAATGGTTAAGAGATAAATCACGCTAAGTTGTTCTGATTTTGTCTTGGAACAGTTTTTGAGTTTTTTCTTATTAAACGTATGGAAAAACTGAATATTTCTATTTAAAATTTTCCTATCCAAAACATAAAAATTTATGAATGATTGTTGCTTATTAAGCAGCTTTTGCTCGACGATGACTTAAATTGCACCATTCGTTGCTCTTTATTACGTAAGTTAACAAAGCAAAAACAAACCTAATTATTTTTCACAAAACGTTTCAGGTCAGTGATTCATACAAACGTCTAATTATGAAAAGTTTAACAATATTTACGATACATTTCAGCGTGAAGAAAAGTGAATTAATCTTTCTAAAACATATCTTTTACTTGTTATGATCAATTAAACATGCTGTATATTGTACAAGAAAGGGTGAAAGGAATTATATGATTATATTTTTACTCATATTCTGATATTAAAAAAGGATTTCTTCGGTTTTTTTTATTTTGTAATAAAATTTCGTAACCATGATTTTGAAGATTTGTAACAATACAACAAAAATGCCTTGTTAATCTTATTTTAGAAAAGGTGGTGTAATAGTTATAAATTAGACATTTCTAATGAATCATAACTATTGTTTATTCCCAAATAATTTATAAAATAGCTGTTACATATTTACATGTAATCAATACCTTCTTACAGCCATTTATGTTAAAGGTATATATAATTATTTTTGTTGATATACATTTCGTACTTGCGTATTAACGTCACCGCAGCCAAATTTGCGCCACGCGAATCGTGCCATTCCCACCAAAATTTGATTTTTTCCCCAATTAAAACATGCAAGAGCCTTTTGGTTGTTTTGATATTATTGGGAGATTTGCACTGCGCAAATTTTGCTACTGTGACGCTAATAAGTAAGTACCTATATTTTTTAGACACTACTAATTTTTAAAATAATGCCATTAAATTCCATTCAAATTTTATCAGAGTGAAAAAGTAGGGGAGACCCTATTTTAGCTCACACCTTTGTTGCCAATTTGGCGAATAATTATCCCTTTGTTGTATAGAAGTCCAGTACAAAAAATGAGCTGTTGGTTCAATTTGTCGCACTTCTTAGATCTCCTTGGCCAAAGGTGTGGACTAAAATAGGATTTTACAAAAAGTAAATCGTGCACTTATTCTTTTATTAACTCGAAGTTGTTTATAATTATAAAGCGTTTTACAACAAGTTTCAAATGTATGTTATTCAGTAGCATAAAAGACTATCTTCCTCTCATTGCAACGAAATAAACTATAGCCACATCCAATTATCGTAGTGATACCAAGTCCACTTTTGAAAAGGATGATTCTTCCGTTCAAATAAGATTGCATTTAAGGTGGGTTCTTTTATTGTTGAATGATGGAGTATGATGAAGCTGTAAATGTAGTATTAAGCAAGACCCGAGAAAGACATAGTAAATGAAACTTGTCAATTTAACACCCGCTATTTGGATTGGAGGAATTACTCATCTTTTCAGTAAAGAGATAATTGGTATATTCAACTGTTCAAGGAACCTCATTTAAGACGAAAAGCTATATTCTTATTCCATTCATCGCACGTATCGGAAAGGGTCAAGAAAGTTAAAGAAGCCAGTTCTTTTCTGAAATCCTTAAGTATTCTTTATGCATTTTGTTATAAATAATATGTATGATTCTTTTTCTCTCATCCCACACAAACTTTATTCACAAATCGAATGTAATTTGAATTTTTAGATATCATCCAGGCTTCTTTTATGTTTTTCATTAATGAAATATGCGTGTATGTGATGGAGCTTGAAGTCAAATCTACTTCTTTAGAATTTAAAAAGGCAATTTCTAAAAAAGCGTACAAATGAATAATATTTTATATATTTAATATCACCTGAATAAGAATATACATATAAAATTGTTTGAAAAATATTATTACATTAAAAAATTATCTAAATGCAATTTCTTTGGCAAAAATTGAAGAATAGACTTTTAAAAAGATTTTCCTTTTTTGAGAAAAGTGCTTCTATAATGATAAAATTTTTGCTTATATATAGTTAAGACTTCTGTACAGAAAAATTCATATTAATTTTACAGTTACAATCAATTAAAATAATAATCAGAGTTTTTTTTCTTCTTTTTGTTAAAATTTCTCTGTTCTGATGTGTTAAAATATAAATTATACCAACCCGCTTTAAAATAAAATATTTCAGCATTTTTAAGAAAAATTTTTTGAAAGTGTCATTCTTTCTTCATTTTTTGCCTTAAAGACGTCTTCCAACCTTATATAAAAGTAGAGGGAATGAGTCACCTACTCAAGTATCATTCTAATCGTTTGACCTTGATTTATAGTCAGCAACTTTGTCTCGCATAGACTATCTTATAGCATTGGTTTCGAAGTTCATCAAACAAATCAATTTATTTCAGCCTATATACATTTATATGTAAATATAATTTTTGTTAGAAAAATTATTTTTACATAAATGGAAATTGTTTTTAAAAAAGAAATTCGTTAAAAGAAAAGGTACATAAATGTTTGCATAAAACATGAATAATATTTGGTTTATGCTAAAGTTATATTAGGATTTTTGACACGCAGTAGACCCATAATTTTAAGATTCAGGAAAGGGACAAAGATGTTTTCTGAACTACTAGGACTTCCTTTTTTTAATTTCCTTACAATTTTTCATAGAGATTTTGAGACCCAAGTTTATCACCACTCTTCATTAAGACCGTGGTCACCTAGTAGTTATGGTTACGAATTAGTAGCCGGTGTGTCGTGAGCCTCTAGTGCCACTGAAGACCTACCATGTAGAGGAACTGATTCACGTTAAATCTGTCGTTATTTAATGCAATCCCGTTGGCGTGGTTTGGAGAAAGTAGTGCCAGTGCCAGCAGTATCATCGGCACTTGACCGATGTTTAAAATTACGAAGGTTCATATATAGTGCGGCTTTAATAAACACTCACTCCATCCTCCATTAACCATGGGTGGCCGCGGTAGCCGAGTGGTATAGGTATCGGATCGAGGCTGGTTTTGTCACCAGTGCGAACCCAGTACCAATAAAGACCCGCAGTGTAGGGCAGCGATGCACGCTAAATCTGTCGAGAGCTGAAAGGTCCTCCCGTTGGTGTGGTGTGGTAGTTAGGAGAGGGGTACCAGCTCAGGTGTCGTCCACGTCACTTGAATATGGTTCAAAATTACGTGGTCCGTCGCCAAAAGCCCTAGTGTAGCTGAACAGTGGACTAATATTCACTCATTCATTATTCATGGTCAAGAAGTTAGCGACCATTGTTATTGGGCTATCACCGACTCACATAAGTAAAAAGTTATTTTGTTTTCAACACACGAAAATTAATAAGTCAAAAAGTTCATCATATTCTCCTCCTCCCCCAAAATAAAGTATATAATTTCTTTATTTCCGAATATCTCTCTTTCCCTCTAAATGCCCCCAAACCATTTTTTTTTATCATCACCATTAGCTCATTTCATCGCTTTTAACCAGAAAAAAACCTTTTCTCCTCTTTCTTCAGAGACAATTAACTTTCATTTCCTTCGAAAAAATTAATTCACCCTCCTCTCTGACAAAATAACTTTCGTATTTCCTGTCGTAGGACAGCTCCAGTTAACTAACACAAGGAACCCAACAAAAGAAAAAGGAACCTTCCGGCCACCCAAGTTTGCGGGGTTTCCATTTCCCGAATTTCTCACGAGAAATGATATTTGCGCCGTCAAGCATTACATTTGCGCCTCTTCTGAGACAATTTAATAGCCTTAGGTAATGAAGGTTTACGTAGGGGAGCATCTTCCCTGGTAAAGGGGTTGAGGTGGACCCCACGCTTTTTGGAGTAAGGGGTGATTTGTGGTGCAGGTGTACAAAGTTTGTGTGAAGGTTAGCATGATTGTTTCCATCTCATATTAATGATCTATAATCTTGTGCCTGAGTTGCGGGTTTAGTAATAGGTGTATTATGATTCTTCCGAGGGCCGTCGTGTGAAATTATTGGATTTCTTGTATCTACACGTGATGTGGTCATTTGGATAGTGAATACAACCTCAAATACCAAACGCCTGACGATCGTGATTCAGAATTATGAGATCTTTCTTCATTGTATATTGAGCATAATTCCACTCGTTTTGAGTAGTCGCTGTAGCCCAGTAGTTGGGGTCACGAACTTGCTGCCGGCATGTCGCAGATCCGAATCCTGGTGCCTTTAAAGACCCGGCATGCAGAGGAGGCTGATGCACGTTAAAATTGCAGAGCTGGCGTGATGTGATAGTTCGGAGAGGGAGGTGCCAGCTCTGGTGTCATCATCGTCACTCGATCGAGGCTCAAAATTACGAGGTCCGACGTCCATAGCCATCGTGCTGCTTTATAGTGCAACGCAGTCACACACAGGAACTTTTCAAGGGGGGAGGGGAGGTCCAGGGTTGAAAGTCCACTATTCTCGTATCATGTTCCTACACCCGTCCAACATATTCTTTTGATTTTGTCGATTTTCAGGAGCAAAAAACAATAAAAAATTAATTATTGAATAAATAATTAGTATTAATTAATAAAATTAAGTATTAATAACAAATACTTAATAAATTTTACGTACTATGTACAAAATTAATTATAATTAATATTAAAATGATTATTATACAATCAATATTGTATTATAATCAATCGAAAAAAATCAAGCCCCCCTCCCCTTTGTGTGCACCACTAGTGCAACGTCAATATAAATCTCACTCCATCTTCATTGTATATTGAACGTAATTCATTTTCTTTTGAGGAGGTTGATTTGTGGCAAAGGTGGATTAATTTATGAAAGTGTTGGAGGACTTATTACAGAAGCAAAAACCTTCGTCAGAATTAGTTCTTAATCGTTGGTGTTAATATTCAATTCATTTAAGACTATCATGTTTGTGTTTGGGGAGATGATATTTGTATATAATCCAATCTCGACATTTTAAAATGAACTTACATGAAGAAATAAAAAAAAAACTAAGTATAGAGCTTTAATTTACTTTCTAATTTAATCGTATCTGTTAAGTTTGAGATTAACCTTAATGTAACATTGATCTTATAACAACATAGAATGCTATCTTTCAAGTAAGATGAAACTTATTTTTCGGCCAGAGTTATTACATGCTTGTAAATCTGAAGCCCTACTTCTTCCAGGTTATTTCTGGTTTACTGTTATAATTAATTTTTGCAACCATTATATATATAAAATTTAATTCTTGTACTCAAATAAATTTGCTATGTTGTGTTCGTTACTTAATTTAGATTACTAAAATTTCCTGTATTAGCTGTTTTTTTTTTATTGATATTATAGATAATATTTCTTTAATTTCAGTGTATTTAATGAAAATCAAATAAATATGCATTCGATTTTAAAAAATAGATCATATATTTTTCATCTTGAAGCTTTATTATTAATTTCTAAAGCACGAAATGCAATTTTAGCACATTTTTTTTTCACCATAAATATTTAAAATACTAAAATTTATGAAATTTCTTACTTTTTTATATTTTAAATCTGAATGTTTTAAATTTCTAGGAAGAAATCATTTTTAAAAGAACAGTTTTATATAATGAATGGGAAAAATATAATTTATAAATTATTCCTATAAAACAATATCTAACCAATGCATTATGTATATTAAAAATTTCCTTTATAACGTATATATATATATAATGCGTTATAATTTTAGCATTTCATACATTTTCAGAAAATATAAAAGTAAAAAGCTAAAAATAGAAACATTTTTTATAAGAGTAGAAATAAGCAATATTTCAAATACTGACATGAATTCATGTAATTAAAGTTAAAAAAAAAAAGACAGTAATAAAGCTGTAATTTAGTCGTTTTAAAAGGGATATGTATTTTTATTTTTAACAGTAATCTCTCTGTCCGGAAACTTCAACCTTTCCCCCTCAAATCAATTTCCCCGAAACTAGAGGTGAACGTGTAACACAACAAAATTTTCAAATGCCGTAAAGATCAGTAAGCCACCTTCAGTGAACCGAAACAAAGTCTTCTCCAAACGGCGACATCACGAATCGTGTGATTCCAAGTCCAAAAGGCAGACGATATGTCAGGAGGTATACCGTTAGAGGAGGAAACAGGTGAGGGGCAGTGGACAGTGACTTGGCATCAAAAGATTTCCGACAGATGTGTCGGATACGGGCAGACGAAGACATCTGCCTCGTTCACAAATGGTCAAGTGCACGGTGATCCCTATGAACACACGCGATCATCCCACACTTGACTTCTTACGATAATCTCCGACGACGATGATCGTGATAGTTTTGAATCCGGGTCACCAAGTATGAAATACGCCATATCTGCACTCGGCTGTAGGTCCGTAATAGCTCCAAATAGCTACATTCAAAGACTGTGTAACATGCACACAAGATAACTCAATAATGAAGGGTTAAAATTTCGATTTGATCAAAATCATTGAGCATCGTTGAAACCAAACAGAAAAACGCAAGTGTAAAACTTTTTAACGGGCATTATATTTGACGGGCTTTTTCTCTCTGAATTTGAAGTTAACATAAAAAAAATATTAAGTATATCTCTTAATTTATAAGTTAGGGAATTCTGAATTATTTTACTCCAATGACTCCTTTTACGGAAAGGGGAAATTCACCGATAACTTCTCCGATAGACTTTCATTTCACATATATCTGTTCTCATATTCATTTCCCCTTTATTCATTTTTAGATGGTCTCCAATTTATCTCTTGCTTAGTAAATTCCTTTTTTTTTATTTCTTCTGTGATGAACTCTTCCACATTTGTGCATTGTTCTCAGATGGATGCTTTTAAATTTCTTTTTTAGATTGACTTCCACATTCAGAGACCTCTTTTCTTCTATATATTTAAAAAAGTATGCAATAAACTGGATTCATGAAAATAAAATACTGATAAAATTAAAAATTTAAGAAAATATACTTATTCATGATGCAATACAATAATTAAAACATGATGAAATAATACAAATTTCATCTCTCATCCTGTTTGCTGTATAAATTACACTTATATAATAGTTATTATCCTTATGAATATAATATGCAAAGATAAGTTTAATTTACAACACATTTTAAACTAAATTTGTTTTTTTAAAGACGTGATTACTGTAGAATATTTATGTATTGAGCACACATGGACATTAAAAAAGTGGTGGGATAACACAATTAACACTAGTGTTATTTATTGTAAACATTTATAAAAATGGGAAAAATGACATTTAAGAATAGTGTCACTTAAAACTTTCAAGATCCAATTATATATATCTGTAAAGATGACATTTTCTGAAATTTTATTTTGTAGCTCAGTTTAGAGGTGCTTTCACATTGATTTCTACAAGTAAAAAAAATTCGCAAAGAATACCCAAATTGGCAAACAAGATTAGATTCGTTTGTTGTTTTCTTTAATATCTAGATTTGAAGTAGCAGAACATTTTGCACATTTTAAAAAATTATTGGCGATATTTTTCAAATTTCATTTTGCCAAACACATTTATAATTGTCGTAAAGTCATTAAAATTACATGCTCTGGTGAAATTATATGTATAGCATTTAATTTAGTTACAATGAAATTTTTTCTATTCGATTAAATCATTAGGTAACTATAATGTAGAAGTGCTTCATCAATTTTTTTATTCTTCATATTAATTTTATGTATTACTTTAAATATTAGGGGCAATATAATAAAAGTACTTTTCAGTTCTTGCATAAGGTATCCGACTACGTTCGGAACCGTGATTTTAAAAAATTTTCATATTTAGTGTCACTTAGATTAGAATACATGTATAAAATTATTTTAAGGACATTTTAACAATTTTTTTTTATTTATATACAATATTTCGGCAAAAAATTCACTTAGAATAACTTTTTTTCAAAATGTTCTCCTTTTGTGAAAAATGCTTCTATTATAATAATATTTTGCCTGTATATAGCTCGGGAACCTACTTTACAGAGGCCTCAACCTTTATAAAGTTTTGAAAAAATCACATTATTTTCACAGTTACAACCCATTGAATTAATTATCGGCGTTTTTTTTCTTAAAATTGCTCCCCTCTGTTGTCATAAAATATGGATAAACCCACTTCTAAGCTATATATTTCAAAAATTGTAGTTGAATTTCTGTAGAGAGTTCTGAGCTATATACAGGCAAAATATTATTATAATAGAAGCATTTTTCATAAAAAGAGAACATTTTGAAAAAAATTATTCTAAGTTAATTTTTTGCCAAAATATTGCATTTAAATAATTTTTTTTGTCAAAATGTCCTTATATAAAACAATTGTATATATGTATTCTAATCTAAGTTACATTAAATATCATGAAAATTATCCATTTATGCGCTTTTGCAAAATCACGGTTCCGAACGTAGTCGGATACCTTAAAGCATTGTAATACTTGTAATAATTTTCCTCACAGTATTGATATAAATACAAAATGCACTGTAGGAAAATTAATAAATTTAAAACGAAAGTATATTGAAATAAAATCTTTGTTATTATATTACAATTCCATAATTCCCTTCCCAATTTTATCAAAAAAAAAATCGATCTGCATAGATACAATGATCAGAACTTAATACAGCATAATCATGCATAATACAGTTTTTCTACGCTTTGATGATTTCTTTTCCATTAACTATTCTAAAAGAAAAGAGCGCGAAAATGGGGGTTTCTCAAGTCCCCTGATGAGACTGAATACCCCCAAGTTTTTGAGGAAGCATGGTTCGAAGATCCTTGCAACAGGTGGCTGCATTCAAGAAGGTGGGGAATGTATCTTTAAAAAATCTGCCTAAACTATCAATTTTCACGAAAAAAATGGAAGATACCATTTCCTGCCTTAATCACGGAAGAGTCCTTTTCTTTTTTTATAAGAAATAGCTCATCTTCTCACTTTTATTTTACCTTTTTTATGAAACTGTCATCACACACGTGAAATAATCATTGAACCACAAAATTCTGCTCACCATTCGATGAAATGAAAAACAACTCAATTTAACCTGTTTTCCTGAGAAAAAAAGTAACAATGTTATTGAATGCTTAACAACTGCTTTTATTTGTTTAACAAATGCTGCATATCGAACATTCTTATCATTCAGTGATAAATTTGTAAAATGGAATTATCTGAATTTTATTTGAAAAATCAGCTTGAAAATTTAATAAATAGCGTTTCTTTACTTTAAAATCCCTTCAAACTCTTAAGAAAATTTATCGATGTATTTAAATAGGGAAATAAATCCCTAAATAAACCCTTTTTACATTCCTTCAGGGAAATTAAAATTATCATTCATTGATAAATAGTTTACACAAACAGATTTTTTTTATCATAATGTTATAAATTTGTATGCAAAAGATAATTCTAATAAAGAAAAGCACATAATCTGTTACAGATTTAATGAGGAAAAAAGATCTGTTTAACAATTTAAGAAATTATGTCATAATTCTAAATTGTCTTGAAATATCTCAATTTTTTAAAAAATGTTTTTATTAATGTATATTTTTGAAGTATTTGTAAATCTATAATTTAACAGTCGTTCCTATATACAATTAAAATGTATAAATATAAATTATTAATTTGTGAAATAGAATAGAACAAATATAAATACTAATAAGAAATGTGACGGTAAAGATAAACATTCTTGTAAATCAATAAGGTGCAATAATAATAATAATGACTGAGGTAAAAATTAAACAGTTCACTGGAGAAAAATAATATATAAACATGTTTAGCCTTCGCGCAGGTAAATTTAATGCACCGATACTTTTTAAAAGCTTTAAATATAAATATAGAATTTTCAGAGCGCAAAAATAATATACTGCCAAATTGATAAAATATGTATTTTGTGAGCATAGAATATTAATGAGTCCGAAATTTAATATTTTATTAATGTAACATAAAATTTATTTTACGGCTAAATCAAAATATTTCTTTCTTCGGCTAGCTAGAAAAAGAAAGAAAAAATATTTCAGAAGTTTTGAGAGTCATATGACAAAAACAGAGGTCGGACACTTCCTTTAAAATTCATTTTTAATTTGATACTCTTCTTGGTAATTTTAGGGATCCCTGATCCTTTATAAATTAAAAAACAACAAAAAAACGTATCAACATAGAATGGGATTAAATTGGATAAACATCGCTTCTAGAATAAAAACTGGGATGTCGGCAATGATTTTTGCTATTTCAAACCGTGGTTAAAAAATGAAGATAATAATACTTAATTAACATATTTTGTCTTAACTTCAGCGCAATTATTGTGACCGCGGTAGCCGAGTGGTATAGGTATCGGACCGTGGCTTGCCTTGTCTCGAGTTCGAGCCCAGTACCACTAAGGCCACTGTAGGGCAGAGATGCACGTTAAATCTGTCGAGAGCTGAAACGTCCTCCCGTTGGTGTGGTGTGGTAGTTATCTAGGGGGGTGACAGCTCAGGTGTCGTCCACGTCACTTGACCATTGTTCAAAATTACGAGGTCCGTCGCTAAAAGCCCTCGTGTAGCTGAACAGTGCGACGTTAATATTCAATCAATCAATCAGCAATTATTATAAATTTTGATGTAAGTTTGAATTCAGACGGTCAAAAAACTTCGAGAAACACTAAATTTTAATATCAAAACTTTTTATAAAGCAAACGAAATTTCATTGTCTATAACTGCAAGTTATTCAAACAGGTCACACAATAAATGCATATGCCATGCTAAAAGAAATACGTACGAAGGTTTGGAGATCTTCTAATTTTAAATCCATTTTTCCACGTAACTAATTATCCTACCGTCTTACCGGGTATCCAGGTACAATTGATTCTACTTGAGCCAGAATCGGCACCTGACCAACTGACGCATTAGCAGAAAGAAAAGGAAAAAAAGAAGATAAAAAGCAAAGATTGAACCCACTGAACGGGAGGGGAGAGAAGAGGATAAAAAAAGAAAGAAAAAGTTCAAGGAAGCAGGTAGTGAGTGCCATCCATGTCAACGTCCTTGAAAACCAAGAAGAGTGCAACTCAGAGAGAAAAAAAAGCTTATCATTGGAACAATCTTCACACATAATCCGAAAGTCGCAGTTTGGGTGGGGCCGATGACACGAAGAAGCTTGTAACCGATTCTCCTACTTCAGTCCATTGACACTCTATTTAGAGCAAAGGGAAAGTGGTCCAAACTGGATCGCAATCGACAATCCGTCAATGATTCAACCTGCTCTCAATATCTGGCTTGCTTCAACCCTTTATCTGACAAGACAGCCTGCGGCGGAAAGTGGTATAACGGAGGAGCCGGATATTGTATTGTAGATTCAGTCAGAATTTATGGCAAAAGGATGAATCTTTTGGTTAAGATTGTCTTTGTTTAATATCAAAGAGCAAATCAATGGCTCTTTTTGAAAACTTCTTAAGAGTAAACTGCGTGATGAATACAAATTTGTGCGTTGATGACAAATATAAGCCCATTTTTCTCACAGCGTCTATTAAACACAAAACTTTGAACTAATAGTTTTTAACTGTAAAAAGTAAAGTTAGCATTCAAATACATTGGTGTAACGGAAAACATTTGGGCCCCCCTGCAAAGTCAGGTTTTGAGCCCCCAAGTTAGATTTTACAAAAGGTAGGTACTTGGCGGCATTCAGGCTTTGGGCCCCCCGCAAGGCAGGGTTTGCTGTGGTGTACGTTACGCCACTTTTCAAATATATAAGAATTATTGAATCCCCTGTATTCATTGTTTCGTAATCTCTTACTTTAACTTCGACCTTTTTACCTACACAGTGATGCGTACATCAGCATTCTGTTTAAAAACTGGGAATATAGGAGGTATACACTTTTTTTCCATCTATGAGTTTCTTTGCCGCAACAACCAGTCGCGGTATGCTCATGAAAAGTTGGACCGATTTAGATAGGTATAAAAATTGGTGTATATATTTATATATTAACAAAGTGAAATATATTTAGATACTCTCACATTTTTTGAAGTATCGCTCTTATTATTTTGCATAAAAATAAGACTACGACCTTTAAAACTATTTTTACTAATATATTTACATAATTTATATTATAAAAATTGGTTAGTTTAAAAGTAAGACCCACAAAAAAAAATCAAAAATCTATTTGTTACATTTCTATGACAAAAGAAAAAGAATAGACATACATTTGACTGTTAATAAATTATTCGGACATGTGTATCAAATTTTGAAAAACGCAGTCATTTAAAGTATTTTACGAAGTTTCATTTCATAAATTTATCTAAAATTGAATCATTATTCGATTTCTTACCTGAAATTGAAGATTTTATGTGGTAACAATTGTTTTTTAATCATTCACATATTATCTGAAGACATAAATTGTTTCTTTAATTAGACACGGATTGCATTTATTTTATTCTTATCTCTCAAGAAATTATTAGGAAAGTAACTTAATCAAATTTTAAACGAAAAACTTTTTCAGAAATTTGCAATTCAAATTCCAGACTTGTTAGACTTTTTGGAACTTGGAATTTTATTTATTTCTTAGCTTATTACTTAATTGCTTTATCTAGAAATATTCTATAAATGCAGTAAATAAAAATGTACCATTGCATTTCAAATTAAATGGTGTATGTATAATAATGGATCTTATATTTTCAAAACCTAAAAAGATATATTAATTCTTAGACTTATGTGTATATCGTATATAAAAAACATCTCGACGTAAAACAATCGGAAGTTTAAAAGGCGAAATCGCATTAAATTAAGTGGAGAAAAAGAAGCAATACCATAACGAATGTATTTTTTTTCCTTCAAAAAACAAAACTTCCATTTCATTTTCCTGGAGGGTACCAAGCACAGGCTTAATTAAATAGTGCTTTGTTCGGGCTCATTTCTTCTTTCGTGTTTTAAGATTCCATTAAACACTGAAAGATTCATTTAAAAAACCGTTGATTACTTCCAGAAATCCGAATGACAATGTCGATACTTCCACGAGGTGAAAAGCACAATCAAATAAACATTGGGGTCAATTGTTCAATCTACCAAGGTGAAGTTTTGCATTCGGAAAAAGAAATATACCGAACTATCAAGGTTTTAGTACCGATGTTAGGCGTTCCCTTTGAGGTCT
The DNA here is from genome assembly GCA_019973955.1 of Trichonephila inaurata madagascariensis. Lineage (NCBI taxonomy): Eukaryota > Metazoa > Arthropoda > Arachnida > Araneae > Nephilidae > Trichonephila > Trichonephila inaurata. Next base: position 229,011 of record BMAV01002723.1, read on the forward strand.
TAATGTAACATCAATAATCTGAAGTATGCATTGTATATTGTGAGTCCTACTCGTTGCAAAACATCATGCAATACACCACATGTGTTATATCATTAAAAACGTATTTGATTGATAGTATGAAAATGTTTTCTATATGAATATGTTCTTCAAAAAACTGAATTCTGGAATTCTAAATGAAAACAATCAGAAAATGCATGATTTCAGAAAATATAAGGGATATTTTTCCATTGATGGTGCATACAGTGTTTACATATACTCTTAAAAGTATTATCTTCCCCATCATTGAAAATATGACCTCCAATGGTAAAACCACACAAAATGGAAAACAATTTTCCATTTCAACAACGGTCCTGTATCAGCCAATAAAATATTCAGAATTCAAATCTGTTTATATCTCCAATTATCCTGTAATTTTTGCATTTATATATATTTTTCTATTCATATTCTTGTTAAATGTAATCTTTGATGTGTGTGTGTGTGAAACAAGTAATAAAAAAAAATTTTTTTTAGTCAATTTTACTTAGATCAACAAAAAAAAATTTTATTTTAGCACTTTTATTAAATAGTTAAATCTATAAATATATATGTACATAAACAAACCCCAACATTAAGTGGTAATTAATTTTATTAATTATCATTGAAGTATCGATTGTCATCCCCAAAAAAACGCGTGTATAAATTTCAGTTCAATTAAATGCTTTAAAACATGAGAAAAAAAAACCTTTTTGTTTTGCACAAGTCCCAAAAAAGGGGCGTTAAATCACCCAAAATGATAACAGGGTGTATTTGTAATTTTTAAATAATTAGTTTTTTAAACAATTAAATTTTTTTAATTATTCTTATATTATTGTATTGTCATCCAAAATAATCCTGTATATAAAATTTCACTCAATTGGCGCTTTAAAATGATTTTATTAACGATTGAAAATTCCACCAAGATAAATAAATAAATATATAAATAAATAAATAAATATATAGAGATTGTGAGCTAATAGTAGGAATTGAAAAAAAAAGAGACATAAATTTTAAGTATTAAACACATTTTATTCTTATACAAGATGGTCTTTGCTGGAACTAGGAACTATCCCTCAGCTTAGCTATTGTTGGCTTTGAAAATATTAACGATGTGATTACCAGACAATATACGATTTTATATGCAAAATAGAATCTTAACTCAATATGCTGAAGTAATGAGAAGAAATTGAATTGTGTTTAGTACAAAATGAAGAAATTTATCGATATACAAATATATAATAATATTCTACTCAATATAATTCAGGAAAGACGTAATATTTCTTTTAAAAATTCTCACCAAAATCCCTTTTATATCACACGCACAAACAGCCTTAAGAAAGAAAAAGAAGATTTCTGAAATTCAATATCAACATTCCATGCCTATATTCAGACGTCTGCAACACCCTTGAGTAAAATGATTATCCCCCTTTGCCACCAAATTCATTTTATATTGCCCATTACCTCGCCAATCTTTGAAGTTAAGTGACTCTTTTTCCTCTTTTTGGAGGATGGTTTGCGATGCAAATGGCGATCTCCGATTACAAGGTGCTAAAGAAGGGGATAGTCGGAGGGTATTTTCCAATTACAAAGGGTAGAAATTGGAAGTAGAGAATGCCCATCACATATACACATGGAATAGTGAACAATGATAAATGGATAGTTTCTTCTGGAGCAGGTTTAGGTTGATTTAGGGTGGAGCGATTATTGAACCCCATGTTGTCTAAATTCCAGAGCGGATTGAACAAGGAAGCTTGATGGGGGCTCTATATAGATGGGCATGAATAACATGAATAGTGTTTTGTTTTTGTAGATGAAAATGAAAGAAGTTTTGTTTTTACAGATCTTTTAATTCTTAACTAAGAACCAGAAGAAATCGGGTATCGCTTGGAATATTTTGTTCATGGTTAATTTTATCGTTAAGGTATCCGACTACGTTCGGAACCGTGATTTTAAAGAGGCACCTAAATGGATAATTTTCATTATATTTAGTGTCACTTAGATTAGAATACATGTATAAATTGTTTTATAGACATTTTGAAAAAAATTATTTAAATACAATATTTCGGAAAATAACTTAGAAAAACCCTTTTTTTTCAAATGTTCTCCTTTATGAAAATGATTCTATTATAATAATATTTTGCCTGTATATAGCTAAGACCTCTTCAGAGTCAACTATGAGTTTGAAAACTTCACATTATTTCAGTTACAACCCATTGAAATAATTATCGCTTTTTAAAAATTTCTCCCCTCTGTTGTCATAAACCTTTATAAACCCATTCTAAGTTATATATTTCAAAATTTAGTTGAGCCTCTGTAAGGGTCTGAGCTATATCAGGAAAAAATTTATTAAAATAAGCATTTTTTCAAAAGGGAGTTTTTTTTTGAAAAGGGGTTTTCTATTTTCTTTTTTTGTCAAAATTTTTCCCAAATCATTTTTGTTGTAATACTATTCTTAAATCAATTTTATATAAATTTTCTATTATAAGTGACATAAATATCTAAAATTATTCCCTTTTTCACGCTTTTAAATCACGTTCGAACGTAGTCGGATACCTAAAATATCTCTAATTGGTGAGAAACGAAGGATGACATTTTCAAAATGATTTTATTAAACAATATTATTTACAAAAGGTGTTAAAAATCTTGTCGAATAGAGCTTTTGATCGGAGAGAGAAAATAATAAGGAATTAGTTCACAAGAAATGCAGTCAATTTTATTTAATTTTAAAACATTATTTATTCAATAAAGCATCATTTATAAAAATAAAAATATTCAGTCTCAACTATGAATATTTTTACGGAAAAATTCTATAACAAATTCAGAAATAAAAACATTTCTCGTAACATTTTAACTATCCTTTTCATTTATCCAATATCTCATAATTATTCTTTATAAAAAATTTTCATCACTTACTGTAACATGATAGGGATTTTTACAAATAGTATCCCAGAAAAAATGTATTATTAGAGGAATAATTTTGAAATATTTTCGTCCGATAACTTTTTTACTCATAAAAAGCTGCATTATTATTATTTGCTAAAAACAAGAAGATAAAACTGTTTTGTTATATTATTTTCTGGATTTTTATTAACTCATAAAAATCTAAAATGTTAGTGCCTTGAATTATAAATACAAACTTATCGGAATACAGTATTACAAATAATGTTAACAGCTATATTTACACAAAGTGTAATACTGATTAATGATTAAAAGTTATCAATTATTTTTCAATTAATTTAGAAATATGAGATTTTTGCCCCCAGTTAAATGCAAAAAATAAATAAAGAATAATAATAATAATTAAAGATAACTTGCTTACAAAATTAAACCTTGCGCATTTCTTTGCATTACATACAAAAAATACTTATATTTACATTCTATTCTTGTTCTATAATATTTCCAGATTCTTTAGCACATTTCTCCCTCTAACCATCAGTGAACGCCTTACAAAAAAAGTATAATCACAGACAGACGAACCTATAGCGTGTTACAACAAAATGGCGAAAGTTAAATCGTTTGATCCATCTGCAGTTCTAAATCAAAACGAGGACGACGTTAATGGAATCAATTAATGATTTTTAATTTTTTGATCGAAAGAATGAGGTGAACAAACCCGATCAAATATCATCTATCTCTTAATGAGGGTAGCCGTAAGAGACATCCATCAGTTGTGATAAAAGGACTCAAAACAAAGAGTACTTAATTGTGTTAACGCTTGTCTCGAGTTATGGGTAGGGGGTAAATAGAGGGTTTGCAAGTTTCATTCTAAGTGAGAGGGATAATTATTGTTATAGTAATGTGCCATGGATTTGATGTTCAAACAATTGGAGGGAAAAAAAGAGGAATATTATATAGTACTCAAAACTTGCAGAAACGGAATTTTATATATAACTACTAAACCCTTTTTAAATTTTATACAATATTCAAAAATGTATAATTCTGAGATGTAGAATTCCATTAAAAGTAGCGAGCTTCCTAACTCATTGATTGTTAGTATTCATTTAACCTATTGTGTATGGCATAATGAGATGGCCTGGTGAAAGTTTGAGTTACAAGTTAAATAAAAGTAGATCCAAATGTCTTTGAAGTCACATATTAATTATAAAACTCATTATCACACAATTCAAGTATCATCTTCGTTTTTCGATTAAGGCTCGAATTTATGATTACTTTCACTAATAAGATGATGTGAAACTTCTACTAAAAAAAAAATTATTGAAACTGTCTAAACTAAACTTCTACGATTGCTAATAATGAATATTTTGTGCTTTTGAAATCGCTCATCTTTATATTAATTATATGATGATACGATTTTATTTTAGTTTATAAAAGTTTTAAGAAAATCAGTTTTCTTTCCAACTTAGTGTTATATGAGGATTCGTAATTCAAATTCTTTTATTTTTAAATAATGAAATGTAGCTGGATTTCTTAAAAAATTTTTATTAATTTTTTGGAACAAAGACTATAAAAAGAATCAAGTTTTCTCATAACATTTTTATAAATCATATTAAATTTCATAATAGTTGATGAAGAAGAAAATGTGTAAAATATAAAGCAATTATTTTATTACGTTTGTAAACAATGAATGAAAAAATGAGAAACTTATGAACTTTACATAAATATGCTTAATAAATTCCTTTTTTACTAGCCAATTTAGGAACTATTATTTTTGACAATGTATGAACTCGTAATTTGCTCCTTTTAAAAAAAAGTAGTTGTTAAAATATCTTTTTGTGAATTAATTTTATATTTTCATGTAAATTTTGTCTGGTATATTATCTAGTTATATATTTTAAGAATATTTGTTTAAGTAAATAGTTTGCGATATGCTTCTATCTAACTGTTAACTGTAATTGTCTAACTAATAATCGCAACTGATTTGTAAACTACAATTTTTCAAAAAATAAAAATTCCACAGTTAAAGTTTGGTTTTAGAGTTAGTAACCATTGTTGTGTCTGATACGTATCTTGGTAATAGTTTTTGTATTGTCTTGGAAGAAGTTGATGGTATGATTTTCATTTCAAAAGAAGTCCATGAAGTATTAAGAATAGTTTAATGCACCTTGTAGTAAAGTGACTCTTGGAGAGTCCTTACGATTGAAAAAAAATCTGCCTTTAAAGAATGAGATTGATTCGAAAGAAGCATGTAGAGATGGAGAAATCATGATATTTGATTCACTCACAAAGCAATGCGGCCAAGTCCATTTTTTGATATTTTCTGATTCTTGTAAATGTTGATAAAACAAATAATATTCTTTCTCCTTTTTTCTATGACCTAGAAAAGGAAGCAACGAGTAAATCCTTTAATAACTAAGAAGAGTATTATTTATTTTATCAAAATTTACAAGAATCAGAAAAATATCAAAATGAACGCTCACGGAGCTCAAATATATGATTTCCCCTTCTCTACATGCTTCAACAATCTCATTCTTTAAAGCGACAAATCGTAAGGGACTCTCAAAAGCCTTTCACAGGGCATAACCCTTATTCTTAATACTTCATGGACTTCTTTTTTTTTTAAATGAAAATCATACCATCAACTTCTTCCAAGACAATACAAAAATGGACTCGACTGCATTGGCTTCTGAGCGGCTAATTTATCTTACATATAAGTATTGGTATTTTCATTAAAACATTAAAAAATTGCACGCTTAAAAGGCATAATATTAAAAACACGTATTACTATTTAAAATGCCCCATTGGTGACTAAGACTGCTCTTGGCTGCATATTGCATAAACAATTTATTATTATTAATTTAATGAACGATTTTTCCAAGCTCTGGCAAATTCAATTATAAGGACTGACAACGCATAGAATCATGTCTAAAATGATAAACGATAATCATCCACGGTCATTTGCCGATCGTTAAACTGGAACTTTGAGTCAAATTGAAGAGCATGGAGCGTCAATAAATTGCTTGTAAACATAACAAATGTGTACGTGAAAGTGCAAGATATTATAATGACTCGACCATCATCGGCACCAAAAGGTGTTCACACGATCCTCGTAAAAATACTTGAAACATGGGCGAAATAAAAAAAAAGCAAAGCAAATGAATTGCTTGGGACACAGAAAAAAAAATATTTCAATTTACCTGCTCGTTATTATAAAGGGCAGGTGTGAAAATTGACCACACATGAAGTAAACTTCACCACTCATCAAACAAAGCGTCACACTTAAGCATCCAGTTATCCTCACTTACTACACTATGATTACAGAACCCCGAAAATGTAATTATTGGAATTGAATGTTCCCTTCTCCCATTTTAGCCCTCAATGTTTCTTCAAATGAGATTGATGAGTTTCTTACAACATTTTCTTTTGATAATTCTTGCTTATCAAAATGGTTGCTGAAACATCTCGCGATTGTTTAATGTCCACTTTATAACTTTTCACATACGGGGATGAGGAATCAAGATGAGAAGATTTTTATCGAACGCAAAAATCTTTCGATTCTTACGAATCGTCTGTAGATTATTCCGCTTGATAACAGATTTTTATTCTCTGTATGTGTTTTTTCAACGCATAGCATCAAATAACTATGCGGTGAGAGAAAATGAAAGAAAAAAGTTTTTTTTAAACGCATATGTCGTTTGGAATTGATTATTGTCAAAAAGCATTCGCGAAAACTGTATATTTGTATTTTTCATACCATATGTTATGATAAATTAAAAAAAGGGGTACTTACGTATTGTACCGCTGACCAATATCACCAAATCAAAAGTCGTCACCAATTAAAAAATGTTGCCAAATGCTGCCATCATTATTATTGTGTTCGACCCATTTGCGGAAAAGGTTACCACTTTTGGCAGCATATGGTGGCATTTGGCGACATCTTTTGAATTGACGAAACTGTTCGGCTGGTATTATATGAAAGTACTATATATATATCGCCAAATTATGTGTACGTTACATAAAAAATTAGCCACATAATATCCTTTACATGACTGTTATCCTACCAGAATAACCTCAAAAAAGATTAAATTTATATGTATCTAGCTAAAATTGATTTTCGTACATTTTAAAAAAAACTACGCAAGCATAAAATGTCCAGAATGTCACAAATACTTCCCGAAGGTGTTAAGCAACGAAATTTTAGATCGTTGACCTATGTGGAAACTCAGAAGAAGGATCTTGTGAAAGAATTAATACAGAACTCGAAATAAGGGATCTCAGTGTCAAAATTTACCTACCGTGACTGAGTAAATAACCGTCAATTAGCATATTCAAGAAGGATTAAGGACTTATACTTGCATTAAATACATTGCGACTCTACTGTTTGCGAATCGCTTTAGAATGGATTGAACAGGATTTACTGGTTTGGGAGTGTAAAATGAATATTTCAAAAGTGATGATAGATTTTCAATTAAAGGTTAAAATATAGCACATTGTGAAGCACGTTTGTCCTGATATTTGGCTTCTTCGCTATCAATTCAGTGTAAAGTAGTATTGATAATGAATTTATAATATGGTGTAATGAATAACAACCTGTTTTTTACCCACAAGGAGTGCCATTAAGAAGGAAACAATTTACTTCTTTCTGAAACTGAATAGATTTCTTGAAGTTTTTATGATATTTATTCCTATTTAGCATTCTGTGCTGTAGCATATTTAAAAATTGGTTTACTTTGGGAAGTGTTAATGATAAATTTATTAAAATATATATGGAACAAATTTTCATCGTCAATACTTCATAATTAATTCATTATTTTGGATTTAAGTATTATATATATATATATCTACATTTGTTGTGTCTGGTGAATTCCAATTTCTTCCTGCTTTAGCACTGTAGGTTCTAGTACTTCTTCACTTTTATTTTATATTACTATATATATATATCAGTAAAAATTTAAAAGTTGAGTGCGTGTTATGTTTAACTTGTAACAAGGCTTGTGAAAAGTAAAGAGAAAAAATACAAAAAGTGATGCAATAGGATTTTAGTTACTTTTCATTTTATAAAAAGAAAATTCGGTACTTAACGTATTCGCGTCACCGTAGCAATATTGACACCACGCGAATCGCTTCTTGATATCAAAACAATAAAGATTCCAACGTGTTATATGAAAAAATACCAGATATTGGTGGAAAATAGCGTTATTCGCCTGGCGGCAATTTGGCTGCGGTGACGCTAATGCGAAAACACCTAAAATTCAAATAGATTAATCAAATTTCGTTTTCGGAATTTTTTTAAAAATTTTGTTTGAATATGTAAAAAGAATTAGAAATTTCAATCAGCTCTTGATTTTGATGAAACAATTTGAATCTCTAATTGCAGATATAATGTAGCGAGACGCATGTAAAGGAATATTTAAAGGTGGAATAAACTTCTAAATTGAATAATAATTATTTCACATTTCATTTGTTTCGATAACTCAATCAAAAGTTCTATATAGTTTGTGAATCTTTTTTTTGATAAGACGTTTTGAAAGTGTAAAGCATTTGTTCAATTTTTGTAAGTAATTTAATATTCAAAAGTAAAGAAAATAAATAAATAGCTTTACAAACTCATGTGCTTTTAAATTATTTTAATTAAGTGATACAGATTTCTAGAGTTTTCTTTTTGAGAATTGTTTATGTTCTATTTTAAGTTTTTGTTTAATTTCTCTGACTACGTTTTTGTAATTTTGAGAAAATATTTTTCAATTCTTATTTTCGAGACTTCAAATACTGTAATGATCTTTAAATAACTACTTGATAATTATTTCTAAAAATAACAATTCTATTTAAGTTTCTGTTCAAAATTAACACCTTAGGAAATCAACTGAGATTTCATTACATCATTACTGACAATTGAGGTTTTTATGTAATTTATTTACCTATTATAATCGAAAACCTTTTAATCACTCATCATTATGTTACGGTTACTTAAATTAGTCCCTAATGATATTTAATGTCCCTTGATAAGTATAAACACGGCCATGCAACACTAAATTATTAAGTAATAATATAACTGTTAATATATTTAAGTAAATAGTTTTTATCTCATTTCGCAGTTGTACGATTACTTCAAAATATAACTAACTCAATATTTACTCAAATTTTTTAAGATGCGCTATTTCATTCTAATCTCCTTTCAAAAATATTGATACTTAACTTCTACGATTCTTATAACGATTAATTTTAAATTCGAAAACCTGCAATGAAAACTTTTATTTCCCTAATGCATTCATCAATCTAAGTAACACAACCCTAATTCTTTTTATGAAATCCGCCTTTATTTCAAATCAGCGCAGAGTGACGTCACTTCTGTGAATCTCAGCACCTGGTGCTTGGTGAACGATGACAGCAATCACCAAACGGTGACGAACACCGCACACGGGTGGAGTGTAACAATAAAAATATACTCCGATATTTGCAAATAGACATCTCCACAACCATCTGCCCCATCCATCCTAGGCTTTACCGAAATTCCCATTACCACCCCCACTTCAGTAAGCGCACGCAAACCAATGGGAAATCAGCAACTGGTCTTACTCCACCAATCACCGAAAAGTCCAGGGCGCTCTCGTGATGGCAAACATATTTCGATGGGGGAGTTTGTGGCCACTAATATGGTCAGGTGTCTTCATCAGGCGTGACACAATCGTTTTTGGGCTACCTGATGAGTGAGCTGGGACCCAGTGTTGACCTTTGAGATAGTTCCCACCTGGAGTAATTTGGCGATAGGTGAAATGAGATATAATTTTAATTTCGTCGCCAAACTGGAGGCATAACGTATTGTATGTTTATTTCATTCCCTTTTAGGTGACCCTGGTAGCCGATTGGTCACTTATGTTTCTATTGAGTCATGAGTTGGAGTCTTTGTGCCCAGGAACGACTTAAGACTTCTTCAGCCCCTGGTTCCCTACCCGAAAATAAGCCCTGGGGTGCTATGCGAAAGTAGTCCAGTGACCCTACACAAATGTATTCCCCTCTATGACCCATAAAATTAGAAAGTACATAGCGCAAATGTTTTTAAATACTCGTATTAACAATAACCCGAAGCAAATAACTTCTAATATGATTACAATCGCACAGATCGGCTCGACCGAACACTGCCTTTTGACTGAATGAGTAATGATGGTGTATAGATGGTGCATGTGATGACCATGGCCATCACATGCAGCCAGTTGATATATCTTCCAAAATTCCCAGTTTTTCGGGTAATACAACCACAAATAACATTTGACTGCTGAAATTATTCGAAGCCTGATCTTATTAAGGCTTTGTCAAGAATGAGACGAAACCCTCATTGTGGCGAGGCCTTGGCCCCAGGCCCAGTTGGCCCATGCCTTAAGACATCCCTGTTTGTGCTTCTGAAGACTCGTAAAATTAGAGGGGTTGATTCAATGTTAAATATGTCAAGACTCTTAAGTTTGCACATGGTGTAAGTTGAGAAAGTAAGGTGCCACTTTTGAGGTGTCATCTTCTTGAGATGACCGTGATTCAATAGTTACGAGATCTGTCGCCATTAAAAAACAGAGAACATTAATTTCCTGCTTAAAAAATACCAAAAGTTCCTACTAATTAATGTGAATTATTACCAAATTCAAGATTATAAGAAAAATTCGTCTTCTATAAAAATAATTTTTTAAAAATCAAAGGAAAATTCAGAAAATTTACTGTAGCAAAAATATTGTAAATTAATTTTCGTTCGAAATTTTATTGCAAGATATCCTTAAAAAAGGACAGGCGGGAACTTACAAAACGTATTAAAAATAATTTTAAAAAAAGTACTTTTTCTCCAACAAAGAGAAAATCGTCGGAAAAGTATCAAAAAAAAAAAATATCTTCAAAATTTTTATTGCATTTTAAATTTGGATTTATAATTACTTCCTAAGAATTTTCTGTAAATTACTACAGAAATTATAATTGTACTTATTGCGGCTGAGCACAGTTGGTATAATTTAAGGAATCGTCGCCAAATCTGGCGTTTGTTGGTTATGGGAAAGATTGGAGGTGCCAGTGAGTCAAAAAGCCCGGATTGTAAAGGGGAAGTGAGTTTTTCTGTTCCCCCGTTGACCATTTCACGATCAATTGATGCGAAGCGACGCAACATGTGTACTTGAGAGTCAATGGGGAAACATGATGACATAGAGGGGGGGGGACGAATTATTGTCAGGAAACATACATCTGTGTTATTTTATACTATCATGATTTAAAAAATGTATACACATCGAAATGAATTCGATTGCTATGAATACGTTTCGTAAAAAGATTTGGTTTTTTATAATGTTCTGATTTCGCGAATATTCCTTATCGATTGATTATAAAATGATATGCATTAAAGAGTAACAACTTTAAATAGTCCGTCAAAATGTAAAAAAAAGATAAATAGAATTCGTTTCAAATTAGAGTCAAATTCAGTGAGGTTTATAGTAATTTAAATATTTTTTAAAATTTTATCACCCAAACAAAAATTGCATTACAAAGAAGTAATTCATTAAAAATACACATTTTTTTTAAAAAAAAGTTTCATATTTTTTGATGAGTTTTATTAAAAGCATTAAATGGATTAGATAATTAATGTGTGTAATTTATCGATGTAGTTTTTCTTTAAAACGTATAATAAATTTTTTGGTCAGTTTAAGTATAAATTTAGTGTCAGGAAAAAATGAAACCCAATAATAGGGTGAACATTCACATTTATATTTAGTGCTAGTGAAAGAGATATTGCAGCCATGCAGGCTTTGCTTTAAAGGAAATCAATGTATTACTTCTTGAGCTTTAACACAATTAGAATTTCTCATACAGCAAGAGTATATTACTTTCGCCAAAATTTTCTCTCTCTGTGTATAATCAGTGGCACACACAAGAGGGCCTCTACCTCCAAAGCCCTTGATTTTTTTTGATTAATTAGAATCCTACGTATATAGTATGTAAAATTTAATTATTTGTTATTAATAATTAATTTTATTAATTAATAGTAATTATTTATTCAATAATTAATTTTTTACTGGTTTTTGTTCTCAAAAATCGACAAAATCAAAAGAATATGTTAGGCGACGTATTGGAGCATGATACGAGAATGGTGGATTTCTGACCCTGAACCCCCACTCCCCTTGAAAAATTCCTGTGCTCGCTACCGTATGTAATGTATATGTAGTTTTTAATAAACTCTACTTAAGAAACTCTGAAATGACTTATATACACATATATATTTCGCAAAAGTTTTGAATATTCATATAAATAATTGTATAAGTAATTGTATTGAGTGAGTGAATATTAACGTCGCACTGTTCAGCTACACGAGGGCTTTTGGCAACGGACCACGTAATGTAATTGTATCAAAATATTATTGAGTATCTGTATACTATATATATACTGATAATACTCTTTTAATGCATTCATTTATATCAAAAATAATTCCAAAAGTTCTCTTCAGTAGATTTAAAAAGAAAAAAAGAGGAAAACTCGCCGAGATTTATTTGGGGGAGGGGGAAAAAGATCCCCAACGGACACACTGTGGATAATAATAATAAGGAATGGTAACAGCGTTGGGATTACTTGCAGCGGGACTTTTCATCCACTTCATCCGGCGGTGGCACAAAAGCATAGATAATAACAATCTGTTAATAGCAATCGGGAAAAGGGCAATTGCGCTACCGGCTCATAGCCACTGGCGCGTGCCCACAGCAAAACGCGCGTGTCACTCTCACCGTTGCCTTTTGAACACCCCCGCAACATTCTATCGAATGCGTAACGGTTGTGTTTGCGTTAGACGTAGCGTATTGTTTACATGAGTGGGGGAACTAGAGAGTGATGCTCTGGTGCACTGGGGAAAAGAATAGGATAAGAGATTAAGCTATAATAATGCAATAAAGAAATATTGTTTTTGTTTTAAAAAGTGAGTTTTGTTTGTTACAAATAAGAGTTTAATAGGTTTAGTTTTGTAAATGGACACAAATTAAATATCTGAGAAGTTAGAGGAGAAAAACATCTAGTTGAATAAAACAATATATGGCATGCTTTGTGTATTGTATCATCAAAGATCTTTTTAGGCGAAATATAAATATAGCAATATTACACTGGTTCTTCAAGTAATAACTGTGTAATTTAACCATATTCCGAAATTAAAGTGCGCAACCTACCAAGCTTGGTACGTAGCTCTAATTTTGACTAACTTTTAATTTTATATATACGAACAGTATTAACTATTTTGTGTATGTATATCAGGGGTGTCAAACTCGGGGCCCGCAGGCCTCATGAGACAAAACAAACATTTTAGTGGCCCGGGCAATATATCTGGTCAAATGTCAGGATATGAACATTACATTTTTTTTGTTATTTGTTATGTTTATTATTATGCATTAAAGTAAACCTACTTTTTAAAAATGTATTGATTTTTTTTGCAGCCCGCCTAAATTTAAACCGTGTTTGTTTGGCCCAAGTTAGCTTTTGAGTTTGACACCCCTGGTGTAAATACATATATATATATATATAGAGAGAGAGAGAGAGACAAAAAATAAAAATATTTTCATAGTATCGATCTAATAAATGTGAACTTAACTGTAATGTGTGATGGATTATTTGTTACTCTTAAGTATTAAAATTTTCTATTAGTTTGGTGAACCTTTTGTATAAATACAGAATAGGAAGCAAAATATTTATACTACAGGTATTTTAAATAACTTTTCTGCCTTCCATACATGCAAAATTTAAGTGGCAAAAGCTACAATATAAAATTTTAATTCCACTAACTTTTTTATCGTTTCATATCTTGTGTTTTGATATCTTACTATAAAAAAGACGAATAAAAATAATTTGTCCCTTTTTTTTTAGTATTTTTTAATCAAGCTGATTTCTTGATAACAAATAAACATTTAATAATGTATCGATCAAATTATGCTTATTTATGATAAGTATATGCCTCTTTGTTTTCATAACTATATCACATAAGTGCTGTTTAAATAAATATTAGAAATAGCAGATTAACTGAAAGTTTTTTACTCTTGTTATGTAAATGACTGTATATTATAGTAAAAATATTTTATTATTTTTTCTAATGCTTTATAACAAGTTATACAGCAAATTATATTATTCTGCATTCAACAAATTTCTTCAGTTTATTGTTATTGTAGTCTAGCTAAACGTGAAAAACGTAGCTAATGAAATATCTTTTGATTTCATTAGATAGAAGCCTCGGGGTAAGAAGAGAAGATTTAGAAGATGTTTCTGATAGTTCTGGATTACAAGCCCCCAGTTCACTAGAACTTCAAAACCAAGATAACACATGTTGTATTTGCGACATAAGATTTCCAGATCAATACAGGTAAGAGTCATTTCATTTTAGAAAAAAAAACATTCAAGCAATTTTGAAGAAGTTAGTTTTTATTTGTAATTTACAATATTACGGGTATGTGTTCTAACTAATCTTCACTGAAAAGAGTTAACATGCCTTGCACTAAATTCAGATTTGTGAAAGACTCTAGAATGGATTGGGTACTTGTGATATTCTGCAAAATTTTCAATAGGTATATTCATAGCAGTTATCAAACCATTTTAGAAAAAGTTTTCTATGTTAAATTTTTCTTCATGGTCAAAGGGTACAATTAATTTAGGGTTCTAAGGATAAATTTCAAAAATTTGAAAACTCTTCTTTTTTAAATTTTTTATTTCAATTAAATACCAATTTTTTTTTTTTTGCGTGGATGATGTTATTGAATTGTATGAGCAGGGAAGAGACTTGGATCTTACCCAGTTTTGTAGTACTACATAGTACTATAAATGCATTTGTTTCTTAATTCAATTGATGGTACTACAAAGTGTGAAAAACTTTCGTTCATGAAATGAAAAAACTAAGTAGTGATGATGAGAGAGAAACAATGTTTAGAATTTAAATCTATAATTACTTGAAATACATTAATGTTTTTCAATTTTTCTGTCAATTTCGTCGTGAATTTTTTGCTGCTCTTCGTCCAATTCAATTTCAAGGAGTCGCTTCCTCATATCGTTAAGGTTCAAACTTGCGGTGTGGCCGCGGTAGCCGAGTGGTATAGGTATCGGACCTCGGCATGCCTTGTCACGAGTTCGAGCCCAGTACCACTAAATTCCCGCCGTGTAGGGCAGCGATGCACGTTAAATCTGTCGAAGTGAAACGTCCTCCATTGGTGTGGTATTTAGGAGAGGGGGATCCAGTCAGATTCGTCCACGTCACTTGACCATAGTTCAATTATCTGGTCCGTCGCCAAAGCCCTCGTGTATTGAACAATGCGAAGTTAATATTCAATCAAACTTGTGGTAGCCAGTTAAAAGAGACTATACCATTTTTTTAAACATTTCTCCAAACCAGAAGATGCTCATTGCTACCAACTACATCTAGAAGGATTTTTTGTTTTATTTTTTTACAAAATGAGCAATTTCTAGAAGCGTATCCAATTTCTCGAAAAATGATTGCGTTTTGGTAAAATTAAATTAACACTTTTTTTAACCTATCCTTTTCGGTTCCAAGATATGCCCAAGGATTTTTCAGCAATCCAATAATGTACACGTGCCAAGGATGACATATTAAGCCATAGTTAGGTCCTTTCGTAATCATTAGAATACGTAATAAAAATGGCCACGCGTTGTCGTAAAAACACGTTATTTGACATCGAAATGAATTACTTCTTTTTTATCTTCGAATAACCGATGAGCCATGAAGTGGAATAATTGGCCTCGCTTTCGCTTTATCTAATCCTTTTACAGTGATTGAGGACGATTTACGTTCAGTTCTGCCGCCCTAGAGTACGCTTCCGATACGGCTACTGCCTTCCTGAATACCTTTCTTTGCCGACAACTTAAGGCCATTATTGATATCGATCACATTGTGACAACTCTATATGCATGACACATTCTTATTCTTCAGTTCCGGAGACCTAATTAGTTGTTGGTTCGTTTGATGAGGTTTATAAAATAATGGAGCTCTCACTTAAGAACCAATTAATATTGTGTCGAGCATTTAGATTATAAGAATGGATAAGGTTTGTGAACCAGTGTAAGAACACAGGTAATGTTGAATTGTCTTGAATTAGTGTATTGCTGATATACAAACCTCTCGTAAATATTTTGTCACTATTCTTTCAAGCGTTTCCTTTTAAAAAAAATTAGCCAAAATTGGTTTATTGTATGCACATAAGCACAACAAGTAGATTCTAAAAATTCAAGTGCGTATGATTCTGGGTTTCACGTTTTAGAAGAAAATATGAAAAGGCTATTTAGTGGTCCGCATTAAATGTATTTGATTTCTAAAACAACCAGATTGAATTTTTGTAAGACCTTTTGTTTTGAGGAGGAATAAAGAAAAAGAGTGTATTAATATTGCAAAACACGACTAGAAAAACTTGAGAATAACATTTAACATCCATCTCGCTTAAGAATATTTATTCTTGCTTTCATTATATCATAATGAAAAAAGGTTTCATTTCTTCTGTGTTAAACATGACCACGAAAAATAAACGTGAACCAAAAATTTCCATTAAATATGAAATGCTTTAAATATTATAAATAAAAATAACCAAAATTAATTTACTCCAACTCCATCCTAGCTATATTTTGAGTGAATGAGTGAGTTTGAGAGTTATTTTAACGTCACACACTATAACACAATACGGGGGATATTGGCAACGGATCTCGTAATCTTGAGCCTCGGTCAAGTGACAGGGACGACATCCGAGGTAACACAATCTCTCTCTTAATTACCAAACTACACCAACAGGAAAACATTGAGCCTCTATAGATTTAACGTGCGTCGATCCCTCTACACGGTGGCATCACACCTGGTACTCAGACTGAAACCTGTGACACTCCAGTAACCATCTCTAGGCTACCGTGACCTAGCTATATTTTGAAATAAGATCCCGAGTTGTTGAGTATGATACAATATAATCTTAAGTCTCCAGAAATTCAAACAATAAGATGTGTAAGACTATTGATCCAAAATTTATACAATATATTGCAGTCTTCGTTTTTTAAATATTTCAATTGCGAAACTGCCGCCAAGAGTGCCGAAAGGGAGTTACCCAAGCATAAAATTGAACACTTTTATCCCGAAAATACTTTCACCACCAGAAATTATTGTTTTAAAAAAGAACTCATCCCTAACACAGATGAGAAGGAAAAGCGAAACTCGTCTGCTTAACCAAATTACGTACCCATTCAACTTTCGTTTTATCTGATGTGAAGTATCGAAAAACACTTTTTTCCTCCACCATCAATAAAAAATTGATGGAATACTTGACTAAGTATGCACTTAAGTCTTTAAGAAGTAGAACTACCTGACACTACCTCAATCGAGAAGAGATTAAAATGCGTTTTAAGCAGCAGTTAAATCGGCTGTAACGGAACATGTATAACACTTGGTGATGAAAGTTCATGCGGAACGTTTCTATCATTAATCATATGTACATATTTGAAAAATAATATGTGTCGAGATTCTATTGTGGATAGAAATTTCCTTAAAAGATTTTTCTTCAACTATTTCACTTCATCAGTGTCCATCATTTCATTAAAAAACTGTTATCAATATTTAATAAAAATGGGAAACAAAAGAATGGCTGCGTTTATGCAATAATTTAAAAATCCCTAAATTTTTGTGCTGAAACTATAATGTGCATAAACATTGAGCATTGTTATTACGAACCAATATAAAATTAATATGAAGACGAGACCCATGAACATATACTTCTTTCCTTTAACAATTGTATAATGCCTTGTGAGCAATACTTTTCACTACGCCGCAGAACAGAGTTTCTCAAACTGTGGGGCGCGCGCCCCAAAGGCCCCCTACGTGTGGGGCATGAGCATATCGAAAAGTCGAAAACAAAAGATTATTTAAAAAAAATATTAATTTACGAAAAGAAAGCAAAACAAAATAAATTCTGACATAATAAAAAATAAAATACACATTTACACTGATATATTATACTTCTAAATGTATCAGTACAACACCATATATTAGATAATTAATTTATTAATACTAAATTAAAAGAACAAGTTTAATAATTACCAATGAAATCATGGGCTTGTCATATGTAAAATTATATAACAAAATGTAATACTTATCTTAAGTACGACTTTTAAGTAAAGTCGTATTGTTACTTTAATGTCAAAGTATATTATTATTGAATTCAATGCATTGCTACTGTATGGAGGGGCGCGATGAACATTATGATTGAAAATTGGGTCGCAAGTATTGAAGGTTTGAGAAGCACTCCACAGAGTAATCTTAAATCTATGAAATAAAACTTTCATCAATGTGCATTTATAAATTACTGGTCACGAACTTTCGATTGTAGCTGAATATAACCGATTTTATTTTTCGTGATTGAAATTATTTCATTACATTAACTAGAGCGTTATTTTTTTATTATTAAAAAGAATCAGGAATTATCTAATTTAAAGGGCGAAACAAGTAATTTTATTCTATAAAAGTGAAACATTAGGTTTTGGTTTTATTGAATTAATCCAGAATCCAGAATTATTGGTGCTATTTTGAATTGTGATCGTACGATGACGACTTTGTATTATTTTGCATCTTGTTGTTCATCCGCAGAATTACATTCCCATATTTTCAATTAAAACATTTGAAACTCATACAAGTTCAAAATATTTCTCACTAGAAACTTCCAAGACTGTTGAAAAGCCTTGTATCTTTAAAACATTAGTTCATCGTTCAGAATAGTTTATATTACTTTTTTCTGCATAAAAATCTAGGATGATTGATTATGTTAGAATTTATTAACATTTTAATTTAAAACTAAATTTAAGAAAATGTTTACTTTTTCATTTGTTCCAAACAGCGAGTCATTTTTCTTTCCTTCTTCACTTCCTTTCATTTCATTTGAATTTTTATTGAAGATGCGTCCATCTGGGCTCTCCAGGGGTTCGGTCATTCATCAAATTCTCATCTCAACTTGATGACACATAAATTCCTTCTCATTTCATGTATTAAATAAAAAAAATAGTACACTACGCCTATTAAGGGCACTCACCCAAGTGTGTAGGTGGGAGATTGAACATCTTTGACATTTGGAATAAGACACAATCTGTAAATGCAGCTATCCTATGTCATTTCTCATTTAAAAGCTTTCATCAAGTTAGATGGATGCGGGGACTTACCTCCGTAGAAAACAGAAATGTCAAACACATGTGTGCCGAGAGCTATTCAGTCATATTTGAGAGGTCTTATGATGACTGTAAAAGATCGAAAATTTATTTACAAACATTCTCAAACGGTGTGATAGAATGACCTAAAATGAAATTAAAATGTTTTGTTGGTGGGTTGGTTTTTGGACAATATACTGTAGTTGACAAATTTATTTAAAATTATTCGTATATTTCGTTTAAATTGTAAATTTTAAGAGATGTCTTAAAATATCGGAAATTTAATTGCAGACACTGCCAAATAGTGCAAAAAAATGTGTTAAAATTAAATAAGGTGTATAAATTTCACTAAAATAAAATGCAGAACATGCAATATTTCAAAAAGTATCGGTAAATTGGTATAAAAGTTTAAATTATAAAAGCTGTAATGTGACTTTCAAATAATATTTAACGTATTATAAAAAATTTATCAAGAGGCCAAGTCTTGATAAAGAGACAAAACTTATATATATATATATATAGTTATAAATTACGTCGATATAATTTATACAAGATTATGAAGACAATTTCCTGCTCTCTAATTTTAATCAGCATTTCAAACGCACTTTGTTTTTTTTTTTAAATAAACCTATTTGAGGGGTGCTGAAATTATGTTCAACGAAGTAAATGATTTATTCAAAATTTGCTGAAATGTGACTGACAATGAAATAACATCACATCGCAGTTGAGAATCACAGGTTTTAGAAGAATGTTTAACTTCAATCCTGACAAATATACTCTTGAATATTTGAATAACAAGTAGAATAATTGGGTTCAAGGAAACCTCTCTGAATAGAACATCTCTTATTTTGTCAAAAATGAATGAAAATAAAAATGGACTGTTAATTTATCCTGAATGATGTTATATTTTAAATTGAATAATAAAAAATAATCTTCGTCATCTGTAATTTCCAATTCATGAAGACACAATATTCCAGTCTGTACTTATATAATCCCTTCCTCCCCCGCTGCAATATGAATATAATCAGCGTAGTAATGTTTGAGCATTGTCTAATTGCTTTTTATGCAGTTAATACTTTTAGCTTATTGAGTAAACGAATATAAACTGACCAATATACGAGCATATCGACATCTAGTTTTTCGTTGTCAAGTATTTGTGAACATGTAACTGTAGAGCAATGAACATAAGCAATCATGATACCAGTTCTTGAAACATAACTCGATTCATCTTCACTTCACTCCATTAGAATACACCCCCATTCGGAAACACCCCGTAAATCTTTGATTTTATCAGCTTTTTTAATCCTTCTACCTGCCATTCTTTAAATTGGCAAAGAAAAAGTAGACGCAAGACTGGACTCAGGTGGTATAAAGAGCGAAAGTGTGATGGGATGTAGGGTCTTTGGGCGTTGGTACCATCCTTCCCGGGCAAGAAGGGAGTTGTCCTGTCTCTCAGGGGGCCACACCCTGCCCTCTTCTCGATGACCCATATGATAGGCCTGGTCATCATGCCCGCGGTGCCTAGGTGGTTGATTTTTCCAATATGGCATGACAGATTTTTTTCTCCATGGCATATTAACTGAAAATGTGAAGGCAGAACCCTACCAAACGATCACGACTGGAATTTAAAGTGTACTTGCTGATGCTATATAACTCAGCAGGGGTTCATATATTGATTTCATTTTTCTTAAGAAGGTAAAAACCAGAATTTTTTCTATTGACAGTACTTATATTTATAACAGTAGCAAAAAATCCAACGGGATAATATCTTTATTAATAATATTATTATTGCTATACAAACATTGAAAATTGAAACATTTAGTATTTTAAAAGGGTTATTTATTAGAATACTTGGAAATTGTTTTGTTCATTAGTATGTATGATCACACCTTGGTATGGAAGTTGTTTGTTGTTTCAAATAAGGGGAAAATGAAAATTTTAAACTCATATATTAACGAATTTATTTAAGTAAATTACACTGAAAAATTAGGATTTCGGCTTGAAATTAATAGCAAATAATAAATTTAATTGGATAAGCAGGAGGAGGGGATAATATTGTCTTACTAATTAAAATCTTAATAAAAGTTCTAAAAATAATTAACTGCATGTTGTTACAATTAAAAACTTGATTGAGCTCAGGCGTTCTTAATATATGACACTTTAATTTTTCAAGTTATAAGTGCTTTGTAAAAGCTCATGAAAATTTTAATATATTCTTTACTATGAACGCAGCAGAATTGAAGGGAATCTCAAAATGTAAATCACGGTAAGTATTTTGATGATTGGTACATATATATCGATAACAATTAAAGGTTCTACAAAAATAAAATGGAAAAATAGGTAGGATTTTTTTAGGTAGGATTATGAGAATTTCCACTCGCACAGATCAGATTTCTTCGTTAAATTTTTACTAGGGCATTAAATTTTATGCAGGTGAAAACCCAAACAAAAGTTTTAGATGAATCGCATTCAGTTGTTTGAAAAAAAATCTTTTGTTTATAATATACGATTTATTCATTATATTATTTATCCTTATATTTAGATTAGATACTAGCATACTTTATGACTGCAATAATAAATACTGTGTAACATTTTTCAAAACCTTTACATTTTATAGTGTTGGTCAGTCTCTAAGCCCTTTCCCACGGACAGAAAAAAAAGCGTGATGTTTACAATCGCACGTTTTCATAACCCCTCTGAGAAACAGAAAATTTCAATAGGTGCTCTAATAGCGACGGCACGATCCATTGTGTCTGTGCAGCATCGGCTATTAAAAAGCGAATATCAATAATTAAAGAAACAATGGTGTTGATTTTAGAGTCCCGCTTCTGCTTTTGTAGAATTAAACATCCGTGATATCCTCCATGGTGTAGATGAGAAAAAAGTAACAAAGATAACTTCGTGACTTGACCAAACAATTGGCTACTCTAATTTTTTTTTTTTTTGCCTTTTTTTTTTTTTTTTGGTGCGGTGAAACAGCACATAGTAATGTTTTTATCGAATTGTGCATGGCCAATGTAATTTAGAATACGTAATGCTGCATTACCATTTCTATTCCTCTTGTTATGTCGCTTTCACAAATCCCCATAAGTATGCAGTTATGGGATTCGGAATACTTTTATGAAATTCGGAAAATGTCGTGTTAGCATTTATAGATTTATTGATCAGTATATGGTGAAATGAGTCAATTCATTGAAAATGGCTTCACAATAATTCGCAAAATGTAAATATAAAAATAGGAGACTTCAAGAGGAAAAAAGTCAAATGTATAATCGATATACTTGTTTAAAGCCAAAGAGTATTGCATTTGACTATTGCTCTGTGACCTTTTATGGCATTTCTTAAATTTTTAAGTGGAATTGTTCAAGCTTACTGAGAAGCATTCTGCCTACTAGCTGGGTTCTTTTTAAACTTTCATAATAAAACAGGTAAATTAGAATTTAAAAATTTTCTTACAAAGTTTGATTCAATGTACTTAATAGAAAGATGCATAAACCGTTAGCAACATAACAATTAACCAGAATTATCGTATTAAAAGTAAAATTGAGAGCTTTGAGGTAAATTTTGCTATTTTATCACTTATAAGGTATATATTTTAAGTTCCTAATTTAGGTTTTTAGATGCATAGTTGTAACTTATTAACATTCCAATTTATTTAAATTAAAACATAGTTTCTTCAGATGAAAAAGCAACTAATCTTGAGCAGTTATTCAAAACCTCCAAACACATACTATTATTTTGACTCTATATAAATTGTAATCTTAAAAATGTATATTGGTATGTATAATTTTTATCTATATTAAGTGCTCTACATAAAGAAATAGTCTTTTGTTAAATTCATAAATTTATTTAAATATTTTGTTTCTTACCCAGATTATTTTCTTACAAATATTAAAGATCCCTAGTTATCTAATGACGTTTAGATTAAATAACTATTTTTTTGACTTAACATTATCTATTTTCAAATCATTTCGTGCTAAAAATTGCAATTTTATATACCATTTCCTTCAAAAAACATAAGGTGTGTCGAAAGAATATTAAAATTTTACTTTTGAAATATTTCTCCTTAAATTTTTCCTCAATTTCTTAATAACTATTGACAATAATATAATAAAAAAAATATTTCATATAAAAACAATATAGATTGCATTGATATTTTTCAATGATAAACAACATCATTAATCAAATAATCGCTTCGCAAATTATTCTGGTTGGGATGTCAGAAAAAAAGTTCTTAAAGCAAATAAGATCTTTTCAAGTGATTTCAATTGCTTAACTTCCTCTTTACACACATACTCCCACCCACATCTTTTCAAAAAGACTACTTGAAAACCACACCAGCATTCAAAAACCCTCAATTCTAACACTTCAATCGTTATTACCTTTTATGCATTTTTGAAAGCCCAACCTCGATCGCGATCAGTTTCTCACTTACAGTTGAGGAAATCGATCCTTTTTGGAGCATCCCGTGTGTATATTTAGAAACAGAACCATCCCGTTCAGCTCAACCCGATCAGAATCAACGAGATCTCGTTCTTTGGTTTACCAATTACGCCTTTTGTCTGAATCTATTGAACTGCAATAAACAGCCCGAGGACATGCGATAGAAATTAGAAGAAAAGACCTGGAGGAAGTTAAATTTCAAGAAGAGCTGTCTTCTTCCTTGTTTGACGTTCGTCTTCAGCGAGAATGAAACCGCACGCCCATGCCTAAGGTAGGGGAGAGTTGCCTAGCTCCAAATTAGACGGAAAGGAAAAAAGAGCGATTGATTAAACGAAACGTTTGTAAAACGTTTAGTGGGCGGACAATTTGATGATTGCTGCTGTATGTCCAAACCCCTTGGAGATTTTGTTTTTGGCCAACAGGATATGTGTGGATTTATAGAAGGTACTAATGTTTGAGGTGATTTAGTGTGAAAGGTAATTAAATGATGCAGGGACGTAAAAATATGTACAAGCTGTATCTATCCCACGTTTTTAAATCCATTGGACGTACAAGTTGCAACAACTTTAACCCCTTTGAGTGCACGATCGAGTTAATTCGATCGCGCTAAGCTGTCTAAACTGTGCGCAAACGGGATAATTTGTGTGAAGTCGTATGTTATGCTGCTGTAATTTTCACACTCGAATATGAGCGATCGCCGTCTCCACTCGTGAGACGTAATGTGATCTGTTGTCATAATTTCGCAGATTTTTGATAAAATTTGTAAAAAATTTAGGTAAATATTAATAAAAAGTATGCTTTCGTTTTCTAGACTTCAGCATTTGGAACGAATATGTTTTGTATTAAAATATTGAAGTGAAAAAAAATTTAGATTTCAGAATCAAATAAGTAGAAAGACTTGTGCAAAGCTATTATAGCAATATAAATATATATATATATATATATATATAAATAGGGTAGACCAAAATCTTCCCAAATTCTGCGACTAACGGAACGTCATTTTCCCAGTTTTTTTTCATCATCAAAAAGAGAACTCCCACAAGAAAATAAGCTGTGTGTTGAGCTAAAAGGGAAATCAAAGGAAAAGAAAAGAAAGTCGTTACATGTGTTATAATTACAACTATGGGCTCCACCTTGCTCCCAAATAAATCAGACAAAAGAAAGTTTTGAAAATTTTTTAAAAATAAATTACTATTATTTTTGTTGAAAAAGTATAAATAAATATTTTTTTCTCATAAAAATGCGTTTTCTTCGAAAATAAAAACAATAAAAGTCGATGTTCGTGCAAGATCGTAATATTTGGCTTCTTATCTGCAATGGGGATCAAAATCCAAAATTAAAATAAAATTGTTTATTGATTTTGTCTTTAGACAAAATAAGGTTCTAACTTGTTCCATAAATAAAAAATTTGATTTTTTGCCAGTTTTTTCAAAATAAATGTGAGTTATAGGATTCATATCGTCATTAGCGATTGAACTGAATGGAGAATTTTAATCTTAAAAATTCGATGATAAAAAAAGGAGCATGATTCATGATTCATATTTCATATATGATTTGACATGATCAAATCAATACCTTAATCTCTTTACAATAACTGATTATATTTACATCAAAAATAAGGAGCAAAAACATTTAAACCGCTCTTGAAATGGCATATAGATAATTTAAATAGAAACAAATTGAATTAAAACATAGTTTTATAAACACTGTATATGAAACATCTGTAAGAAATATCTTATAAATGGCTCTTCGAAGAGAAAAGTAGCTTTAAAATAAACGCATGGGTGGTGCTTAGAGAATTACTAACAGCAATCCTTATGTAATTTTCGAAAATATTCTTCTCTGCGGGTTTATTAAATGGAATCAAAGGAATAATACCATTATTAAACTATTTATTTTAACCCAAATAAATACTTATTAATAACTAAAAGCTTATTAATGGCTAACACTGAATAACAAATATAAGCAGATGTAAGAAATTATATATATATTATTCGAGCTAATCCTATTATGGATTAATCAAAATGAGTTATATATTAACAATTAATAAAAGAATGAAAGACTTATATGCATTTAAGCATCACTTTTTTATAATTATCTGTTTATCTTGTTATTTGTTTGTTTTTTATTATAATTACTCCTTTTTATAAATATTGAAATTCTTCCATAAATGAAATCAAACAAATTTATAAAATCTGAAGAATATTTGTAAGAATGAAAAATATAAAGAATTTAAATGTGATATTTGTGTTAGACTAGTATTATGCATGAGGTTATTCATTTTTTTAAAAATATATAAACGCTTTGTTTATTTAAAAGCAATTTTTTCAACAAAGTAACTTTTTTTTATTTAAATCTGAATAAGTATTTCAGCATCTGGCCTATTTTGAAAACAGAAGTCACTAATAATGGAATTACTAAAGTTTCAATTTCGTTAGGGAAAAAAAATTAATGATACTTTGTATTATTTAAGCGTTGCAATAAGATTCTCTTAATTGAACTAAACGGAAACTCCCATCCTACAATTAAAAGAGAAAAACCACAAGATTCATCGTATTTTGTATTCAGTAAGGTGAATGAAATAAAAAAATCTGGTTCATCACCTTCATTAATTATACAGGAGGAGCTAAAGAAGTACACGAACTTCTCCTCTTCATTTCGAATTGTTTATTTGTTATTCACATATTATCCTTTGTGTTTTTCCAAGGGCACGACGAACGAGCCCCTTTTTAATTACTGTCGTCCATCCTACTCATTGTACTTTGTAAACATTTTTTTACGTGTGTGTTGATATCTCGCATTAGCATTTTATTTTTTAATGCTTTAAATATTTACATTTTTTGGATTATATATTCATATGAAAAATAATTAAAACCAATTGTAAATTATTTAAAATTATATAAATAATCTATAAGTGACTTAAAAATCTTATTTTTCATGATTTGGGTGTTATAATAAAAATACAGTAAGCAAAAATTAAGTAGTATTTAATTTAATTTATGTAGTGTTTTAATTATTACTTTTTTTCCTATTTGTAACTTACAAGTAAATAAACAATGCCTTTTCTCTATTCATACTATTTTGATGTATTCCTATTTTACTTAATCCGAC
This sequence comes from Trichonephila inaurata madagascariensis, assembly GCA_019973955.1. Classification (NCBI taxonomy): domain Eukaryota; kingdom Metazoa; phylum Arthropoda; class Arachnida; order Araneae; family Nephilidae; genus Trichonephila; species Trichonephila inaurata. The sequence continues at coordinate 255,642 of BMAV01002723.1, forward strand.
TACGTTCGGAACCGTGATTTTAAAAAAGCACATAAATGGATAATTTTCATGATATTTAGTGTCACTTAGATTAGAATACATGTATAAAATTGTTTTAAGGACATTTTTTGACAAAAAAAATTATTTAAATACAATAGTTCGACAAAAAATTAACTTAGAATAACCTTTTTTCAAAATGTCCTCCTTTTGTGAAAAATGCTTCTATTATAATAATATTTTACCCGTATATAGCACAGACCTCTGTACAGAGGCTCAATTATGATTTTTGAAAAATTCACATTATTTTCAGAGTTACAACCAATTGAAATAATTATCGGCATTTTTTTCTTTAAATTTCTCTCCTCTGTTGTCGTAAAACATGAATAAATCCACTTCTAAATTATATAATTCAAAAATTCTAGTTGAGCCTCTGTACAAAGGTCTGAGCTATATACAGGCAAAATATTATTATAATAAAAGCATTTTTTAAAAAAAATATTTGAAAATGGGTCATTCTATGTTCATTTTTTGTCAAAATATTGTACTTAAATAATTTTTCATTGTAATACTATTCTTAAAACAATTTTATATACATTTTCTAATCGCAGTGACACTAAATATCATAAATATTATCCATTTATACACTTTTGCAAAATCACGGTTCCGAACGTATTCGGATATCTTAAGTTAATTTATTTAAAATTACATGCGTGCTTAACATGACTAGTAACTGAATGAGTTAACGTTGCACTATATAAGGCTGTCTTTATCAAATGTATGAGGGCCTAAGCTAAACGTGGAGCACATTTTCGGACAGAAAAATGACTCAATTTCCAGAAAAATTCATAGCATTGTCATTCATGCATTTATTTACAGTTTGAGTTTTTAAAATTTAAAAAAAATTCCATAGATAATTCATTTTTCCTCTTAATATGTAAAAGGACATCTCATTTAGCATTACGGTATGGGAAAAAATATACGAAACACATTTTAGAACCAGAAAACATGTGTCAACTCGATTAAAAATGGGTAGTATGGTAAAATAATTTGTTCTCGATAGGATAGCGAAGTCAGAATGCAATATTAATCTTTGACTAATTTTATATCTGAGAAAACAGTTCGAATTCGGGTCTTATTTTTTCACCTTAAGCGAAGACAGCCATAAAGCAGTACGATAGCTTTTGGCATAGTGCCCAAAGGAACCGAGCTCACTCGATAGAGGTTTAGAGCTACAAAACGATCCCCGGGAAACTACCACCCCCGCGTTCAATCTGTATTGAGCAAAATCATAGTATACATTTTATACAATAGCACACATTAAATTTACATATTACAAATTAAAGGTAAATGAAACGAAATACATATGCTATTGCAAGGTACACAGATACAAAGCTGAAAATAATAATAAAGAACATAAAGGGTTAGAGAGGAAAAATAATATACATTATTCCAGCATTGTGCAAATACATCAAAAGTAATATAAATATAAAATATAAATGCACCGTACAAAAAAGAAAGAAAAAAAGAAAGAAAGAAAAGGAGAGGGGAAAAAACCCGCCAGTGTGACAGCATAAGAGTACTGATCCAATCCCAACTAAGGAATTTGATCTCAAATTGTAAAGGTAATTTTAAAACATGATTTTAGTTTAGAGTGAAAGGAAGGATTTCTAATGATAGATTGGAATCAGGCTTTTCTAATATTTTGAGATGGAGAGACCAAATGGAAATCCTTACTCAGGGGTCATGCGAATACATAATGGTCAGCGTCCCTATCAGATCCACAAAGACAATTGGGAGTAGCTTTTAATTTGAAGCGATGCAAGTAAGAAACAAATGAGCCATGACGAACTTTGTAATTTTGAATCTCGCTCAAACGAAGATGACAATATTTGAGCTGGCAGCCCTTCTACAAACTACCCCACCACGCCAAGGGAGGACGTTGAGCTACTCAGATTTAACGTGACTCATCATCTTCTACACAGCAGGTCTTTAGTGGCACTGGGGTTCGAACTTTGTACACGCCGGTCACGATTTTGTGACTTCACTAGGCTACCGCTACTACATACATAACATGAAAGAAGTAGATTTAGTCATTTGTAAAATAAATGACCAAGAAAACAATTTGAAAAAAATTATTTTGAATTACCAGAAGTCTTAGACTTTAATATAGTACTTGATAACTCTAAGCAGTTTCCATATTTATGAAGCAATTAAAATTTATAGAAGGTAAAATAAAAACAATTACTTAAGTTGTTAAAATTATTATAACAAAGTGTCTCACTAGAAAAACCATAAACAACAAAATAAATAAATAAATAAGGAATAAGATTACAGAACAATTGCACCGTTAGTTTCCCACACTATTCATATTTAAACCCTGTTGTTTCAAGATTCTCCAATCTGACTGTTATTTGTTTTATTTATTGTGAACTGTGAGAATACTTATAGAATATAAATACTAAATGAGTCAAGCATCATTATTTAAATTGCTTCACAGAAAATACGTGATGAGTAAGACAAAACTGAATTTACAAAAATAAAGCTTAAAATAATGGTCTTGCATTTAAATGAGATCTTTAAATATGACATTTATTTGAACTGATTATGTTTAAATGAACTGATTTCAAAGATACTATTGTTTTTGTTAAATTAAATGTTCTCTTTTTAGACCAGTAAAAAAAGGAAGTCGAATGATTCTTATCACTTTACTTCATTAAAGGCATTTAAACTGCTTCAGTACCACTGTACGAGAAATGTTCGTCGGTTTATCAGTAGAAATAGAGTTAAAATTCGCTTTTTCTTACTATTAAAATGTATCTCTTGATCACTTATAATTGAGATGCAAAATTCGTCGAGAATTAACTGGTGTTATTAAATGTAAAGGGCGCATTTGCTTCACAAAAAATTATTTTGTAATGTAGAAACCATTCTTATGTATATTGTAAGACAACGTGATGATATGTGGGATGTTCCTTCGATTATAACTTTATTATAAAGAATAAAATTATGCAGTTTTTGGATGAATAATGGAGACAAAATTTTAGATTAGTTAAAAAATACTGTTTTAAGGAATATTTTCAGTGTGTGGTGTTTTCAACGATCATTTCACTGTCAAAATGCACTTTTTCTTGGTTGAAATATTTTTGAAATAAATGGAATTTTAAGTCTGAAATACAATGTATCCAGAATAAGTCTTATATATATATTTTTTAAATTCTATGTCTTTGAAATGAAAAAAGTAGAGGAATGAATTTTTACATGTAAAAGTGATACACGTGATAAATATAAATATGTTCTTACTTTATTAATGAGTTAATTTATTAAAAATTGGAAATTGAAAAAATTTAATTCGTTGAATTGGAAAAATATAGAAAAAGCATTAGAAAAATTCTATTAAAATATGTACTAAGTAACATCCTTCTGTACTAATATCCTCGTATATGCTTAAAGATGCCCCAAATTTTAAAAATGAGTTGCATACATGTTGGTTTGAAAATAAATTCTTATTTCTTCAAATACTACTTGATGAAAAATTGCAAATATTATGAATAGTAGAATTGGGGGGGAGTCAAAACTTTATTATAATAGTTCATATGAAGTAATTTTATTATTTTGTAATAAAAAATAGAACTAATAAGATTATAACCCTGTAAGATTTAGCAATCAAATTTTGCCTAAAATTAAATTATGTTAAATATAATGGTATTCCTTAAGTATAAATAACTTTTACCTAAAAAAGTCATTTAAAAATTTCTTATAGCTTCCTTCATTATTATTTATGTGGCATTAACTACAATATTTAAGAAGAAGTTTTGCAATTAAAAAACGTGTTAAAAATACATAAAATGTTAATCTCTCATAGAAATTTGTAATAACAGCAATTATTCTCATTATTACAAAATGAAGTTCCAAAAATGAATTTTTTACACAAAGTCATGTGTAACTTCAGTTTTTTTAAAATAAACCAGTGCTATAAGACGAATTTATTTTTTGCAATATAAAATTATTTGCAAATATATCCCCAAACATGCAGCTTCAGATCTCTTTTCTACCAAACATAAAACAAAACAAAAAACCCAAAAATTAAACCGAAAATAAATTCCAAACTCTATGCTAAACATATCAAATGACATTTGATCCTTGTTTTTACATAATACCCCAGCTGCATCAAAGACATTGAATCTCAACACATCCTAATAAAATTCGGGAGGGTGTAGGCCCTAATTCTAACAGTCATCACCTCAAATCACATCATCAAAAAGAAAATAATAGAAAACCTAATCTAAAACAGCGCAATTTCCAAGAAAAACGCCAACCTTAAATGAGACACATTCTCCATCAAAGTTCATCTGGAGAAAAACAGCAACAGAGAGAACGAGAGAGAGTTGGAAATAACAGTGAAAGCGAAGTCCTTCATCCAGGAAGAACAAACCACCGAAGGAGTGGATCGTACCTTACCTTCCCAGAGAAAGAGGGAGGAGTCCCCCCAAAAGTGGGACACCACTGCCCGAACGAACCAGCGATATGGAGCGATCCGAGTAATTGCCCCCGGGTTGTTGGATGGACGGACAAGGCAACCACGCTGCTACCTGTTGCATGCCATTCAGAAGGTAGAAGTGAGAGTCGGCCGTTTCATCCACACCCTGTTCGGTTCCCTTTCTCTCACTCACTCTCTGTTGTTGTTGTTCGATTTCAGACGATGCTTGGTGGAGTGAGGGGCTTCGTGGCTGTCCATCGGAAGTCAGTCTTGTACCTAGGCTCTTGACAATCAGTCGACTTGTTGCTCGTGGTCGGCATGAGAGTGTTGCGCGCTTACAACCTCATGGAATTTCGGATTTGACCGTCAATACTCTCTCTCTTCTCAAGGAGTGAACTTGAGTCTACTCCTTTCAGGAACTGAAGGACTTGTATATTGATACTGGATAATTATAATATTTTTTTGTTATAGACTTGTTGGAGTTTTGTTAAATTATTAGTGAAATATTTTCCACCAACTTGACTTTGAGATTCAACGGAACGATAAACTTTGTAAAGTGAATAATTTAATACATACATATTTATTTGAAGAAAAGAGTTATATTATGCTACAAATGGACAGATTATTGGAATAACTTATTACTGTAGAACTGTTATATAACGACAAGTGACTGTTTATACTTATTTTCATCGACACCACATCATTTGGAATTAGTAGCATTTGTTAATCGTTCGACGCATTTTTAAAGGTAAACATTTATTTTCCTATCCTTTGTTTATTTATTTTTAGGTATTTGATTTTTAAAAATATCTCCATTTGAGATAAATAATTTAAATTTTATTTCTCTTTTTTGTTGATATATTTATTTTTTAGATTTAGGTCTTAATATAGCAGTGATTTAATAACTGCTACTTTTTATGTATAATCAATTTTAAAACTTAGCTCTTTTTACTGTGTAGAGTAATTTTACGTTTAATTGTTTTTCCCTTTCCGTTTTTTCCGTTATTTCTGAACGTTTAAAACTTTTACAAAACATTTAACTTGCTTCACTTAATAATTTTTAGAATATTAAATTACTTCAAATGTCTTAGTTAAATTAATTAAACAAAAGTTCCACATTTACAATTATTATTCAAACAAATTTTAAGGGAAAAAAATTAAAAGTAACGAATTTTGAACTTTTCTATAAATGCCTTAGAATATTTCAATTGAAATCTCTATAATTTTTTACGGTGTAACGGTTTTATCGTATATATAACATGAACATTCATTCACATTTTTATACTTTTGTAGTAGTTTCTTAATAGTTTTCAATATTTAGAAATTATTTGTTAGACTATAGACTAAAAAATGTTAAACTTTATAAAAAAAGTCTTAGATAACTTATAATTTAATTCAAGAATTCCGTTGATGTTTAGTCTTTTATGCTTATATAAGTAATTCACAGTTTTATGATCATTCAGTATTATGTTCTCAGTTCTTAATTTTCAGCAGATATTTCTCTCTTAAATTTTAAATAAAAAAAAGTTGATTGTGTTGCATACATAAAATAAAACTTACCTAGTTACTTAATAATCATTAGCAACGTTAAAATAAAATACAGTTATTATTAATGTAGAAATAGTTCAAGCCAATTGCTTTAATATTCCCTACTCGTTTTGTATTATTACAAATAAAATTAATTCTTCTCTGAACAATTGTTAAGAAAATTAGTATTGCAATTATTCATTATCTTATATAACACGAATGAAATTAAGAATAATAATGTAATTATTATTTTCATAGAAAAATGTTGAGGTACTAGTTCCTGATATGATATTGACTCAAAAGAAGGTTACTCCTTAAATAAAAAAATTGATTCTTCGTCACATGCAGAGATTCTGACAATATTCGTAAAAATAGATATTTTCCTTTGAAAAGAAACGATGTCCGAGTGCATCCACACAAAATAATGTCAAAATTCAGTTCACATTGTGTTTGATATGCAACGATGAAATAATGTGTTTTGGAAGAAAAAATCTTTGAAGCTATGTTTTATTAAAATAATTGCAATAAATTGAATGCATTATCATTTTATTGCCTTTGAACGTATATTCTAATTTCATCATAATTTATACATTGTACTATGCATTATTCATGTTCTTTTGTATTAATAATATATTAGCACAGTAATGAAACTTTATAAAGCTAGCTATTTTAAGATGTACTTTACAACTTAAAGCAGAAAAATATTGCTGAGAGCCAAAACACCACTTGAAAGATTACTGGTTTTTTTCAATATTTGTATTATTTTTTATTGCATTTTGCATTTAAAATGAAGATTTAAATACTTATTTCAACAGTGTGGTACTGTATTTCAGCAAAATAATCCACTAGTAAAAAAATGTGTAAGCTTGTTTTTATTGAATTAAATAAACCATATACTCGTTTAAAAATTATTGTTCAATCCACAGTCACAATAAAACCTAAAATTAAAATTTATCTATCTATATATTCATCATTATTCTTATTGTTGATTAAAAGGGCATTGTTTTGAAATAAGTTTAGTTTTATTTAGGTATTTTCTCTAGCATTTTTAAAGTGCAATAAATGTTTACATAATGAATCTATGTCAGTAAAAATAGATATAGTAGCGTGATATAAAATATTGACATGGTATATATGAAAATTATTCAAATTAGCTTAAAATATTGGTTATTTTGAAATATTCAGCTTATATTTTATTGTAATGTTAAGGTAAAAGACAGTCTTATAAAAAATTATAAAAGATTATATATATATATATATATATATATATATATATATATATATATATATATATATATATATAAAATGGCAAAAAGATCCAAAACGCATTTTTTGGACAAAGTTAAGCTGAATAACACAACTAACCATGTAAGAGAACGTGTTTTGTTTTCAAATATATTTCAATTTTATGAATTAGATTGCCTGAATATAATATTTTGGGTTGAGATAAGTTATTTGAAATTCATAGCACTTTTCAAAATTATAAAATTACAAAATGAATTGTCAATAGTTTCCTATTAAGTTCTTGAAATCAAGTTTTGGGCTTGAAATTTAGCTTATCGGAGTATTAATAAAACAAAATGATGATTCATTAACAATTTATCACCTTTTGATTTCCTTTCTTATGTTATACAGGGTGGTTCAAAATGAATACAGCAATTACAATATACATATTAGACACGATGCCTTTAACTGAAAATTATTTATCAATAAGAATTACACAGAAGGGAAAAATTAGTTCAAAAATTTGTTTACATTCTTTATAAGTGTTATGTAAGTCCTTTTGGTAACATGGACAACATCTAAGTGGAAGTCCATTTCACGCCAAGTATATCTGGAGTCACCCTGTATATATTGTTCTTTCAATTTTATCTCTTGACAGAAGTAATATTTCGTTTTCGGTATTGTAAGGAATATTCTCCATATGATTTAAATTCTTAAAAATTGTGAAATTATTAGCAATTATTATTTGAGTAAACGTTCGAAAACTTAATGTCATGGAACATAAAATTCTCTAAAGCAGTGCTTCTCAAACTTTAAATGTTTGCGACCCAATTTTCAATCTTAATTTTCATCGCGCCCCCTTCACTCAATAACAATATATTGAATGCAATAATAATGCACTATGACTTTGAAGGTATAATACGATTTTAATCATAAGCCTTACAAATTATCAAGATAAGTATTAAATTTTGTATATGACAAGCCTACGTGAATCACTAGTAATTATTAAACTTGTTCTTCACTTAGTATTGTGAGATTAGTTATCAAATACATTGTTTAGTACTGATATATTTATAAGTATATTGTATCAATGTAAATGTGTAATTTGTTTTTATTATGTCCGAATGTGTATATTTTGTTTTGCTTCCTTTCAGTAAATTTGTAATTTTGTAAATCCTTTATTTCTGACTTTTCGATATACTCGCACCCCTTTGTTGGGTTATCAAGCCCCCCTAGGGGGGCACGCCCCACAATTTGAGAAACGCTGCTCTAAAGCATAGAATTGAGAATAAAACTTTCTGAAAGCTTAAATAAGTAAAATATCGTAAAGTAACTCTCTTATGTCCACTCACTTTATTAAAATAATAAAAAAATTACCCATAAATTACTAGAAAACTTTTTTATACACTGCTTTATTAAAAATGAACTATTTTAAAAATAATGCTCGCCAAGTTGTTTCGTCTTTGAAAACAAAAGTATTTATATGATACTTATAGCATGTTTTTAGTAATTGATTAATTTAACGTAATAGAATAATAGCAAGTGTAGTAATAAACGTTATTTCTTAGTTTTTCTTCCAGAATAACGGTTAACGAAAGATTTGTCAGAAAATTGGTAGAAAATCTCAGTATTGATATTAAAGCATGCCATTCAACATGAAATAGATTTCTTTTAAATATCATTAAATTTAGTTCAGTCTTTAATTAATGAAGTTTTCGCAATTATTTTAAATTTATTTTATGATGCCGTTATGAAAATTTATAATAATAAAAGAAAACTTGTCAGAACATTATAATTCTTTTAAAATATTTTTAAATTTTGAATCAGGTTAGTATATACTTGAAATAGAATCATTTTTAGCAACATATAATTAAATTAAATGAAAGCATTTAATTGCTCAAGTGCGTTAAAAGCCGTAACTATTTTCCGCATTGCAATGCTTTTAAGTGATGCTATTTTGATGTTAATAAAATAAATATCATCTCTCTCAAAGTACACTGTTGTAAAATTGTATAATTATGTTTTTTAAAATATTTTTTCATTGTTAATAAATAGGTCTCAAATGTAATAATAAAGATCCTAATACGTTATCTTACTAATTCAAAACTTTACATGTCTCTTTTCTAGTACACGCAACTATTTAACAATACATAAAATCAAATTAAATCTTCAAAAGTTATACTCTCTCACAGCATCTTGAGAAACACACTGAGATGAATATTAAATCTTGGGAACGAGCGAAATCTCGCTGAAAAGAAAATTTTCTCACCGAAACCAGAACTTTCTCTGACTTCCAATTCCACCTCACCTAGAGGCAAAAAGAACAAATTCATCAGCTCATATTCAACGCATGCGTGCGTTAAAGACTCCATTTTAGTACAACATGAGCGCCTTAGCGTAACCTGTTACAAATAGATAAGCATCAAAAACTAAGTAGTATCACCAACAAACCATTTTCTTTTTTTAACGATGCATTTAGTCGTCGTGTATACGCACGGCGTGGTACGCACAATACTGCTAAAGAAGTCCAGTCAGGCCTTTCGTCTTTAAGAAGGCTCTTTAACGCGAGTATTGTCTTGCACGTTAAAAGAGAGAACTGAATACGGGTGTTGTTACAGAGCCTCATAAGAATAAATAGCTTTCCTTACGTTTTTCACGCCTTTACTTAGTAGCTTAGAAAGTTAGGCGAAGCGAAGATACCAGCGTGGTTATTAACCTACTTTTCTTGATTGCTACCGAACAATTGGTATTGGTATCTTAGTTTGGTTCGCTCATCTTTTATATTTTAAGAAAGACTTGGACACCTCAAAGAATAGAGCCGAAAAGAAAACATATGTAGACAGTCTGAAAAGTACTGAATAGAGCGACTTTTTTTTCTTTCTTCTTTATAAATAAAAAAAGTATAAAATTAATCTATTTTACTTGTCGTCTGAAGTATTTTAGAAGAAAATGCACATAAATAAATTTTATTGAAATCTAAACAGTTTTTATTTTTTTTTTTCTCAGTGTAGAATTATGAAGAAAGCAGAAAAGTTGAATTAGTTTTGCTTCGTTTCATAACACGTAAATATATTTCAAACACACACTTCCTATTTTAATGAATTTCATCAAAAGTTGAAGAGTTTTTTTAATCACAACTAAAATATTTCAGAAAGAGTTCAAAACTTTCATTTTTTTTCTTGTATGTAATGCATAGCTAGAATATTTAAAAAGAATGTTAGCTTTTTTTTAAAATAATTATTAATCTGTAATGAACTCGCTGTATTAAATAAACAAGGAAGCAAAGCTACATGTTATGTGACGTGATTCGCATATATGTTTATTCGTTATATTTACTCCTATATTTTTATATAACGAAGCACGGTGTGTGTATTTATGAGAAATGCTCAAAAATAGTTTTAATAGATCAAAGAAATTATAACACGCTAAAAAATATTTGAAAATAAATATAAAATTTTAACATGAAATAATTTATACATAATTTAGCTGGTGCCATTACTAAAGCTTCATTTTTAGGAAAGCTAAAAAATTATGCTTACCACTTTTCAAAACTGTATTTTTAGTATAAAACCATAATTCCAATAGTTTGATTGGTTAATATGTTAATAAAAGTAATTAAGACAATAAAAAGGTTTAATATATTTTATGATATAAAGTAAAAAATTCCAACAAAAAAAAAAAAACTTTTGCATTTAAAACTATCCTCACGTATTATATCTTTTTTCCACCTAGCATCTAGTTAGCAAAATACATAATTATAAAGCTAACTAAAAGTAATCTTTGCATTATAATATTTATGTTATAGAAGTACAAAATATTAAAAATAACATTGAATTCATATTCAGATTATACATGTCGCGCGCGCGTGTTTTTTATGATTTTACTTTTAAAATAATACATTTAAAATTAGAAAAATTAATTAGGTACATGTTCCTGAAAATGAGTTTGGAAAACATCTAATTTTAATTGGATTAATTGTTTTGTACACTGTGTCATATTTTTTTGCGATTTATCTTTTCTAGTTCACGTAATTTAACATTAAATGTATTTTAACCTTACAGTTTTAATTTATTGTAAGCTACATATGACATACATTTGGCAGAAAAACTGAAACAATTACATTTAATAATGAAGAAAATTATCACACGGTCATTTTTTTTCTCAATCTTATTTTTATAAAAAAAAAATTCATACATCTTTATAGAAGCAATCAGAATATATTAATGGTAAACCCCTATTATTTTAATATAACTATTACCACCCGCTGTACAGTACTAATTGCATAGCTGTGATAATAACATATGATCAGTTTAAAAACTGAAGAATTATGTTTGTAATTTACGTCATACATTTTAATGAATATTCTCTATAATTTGGAATATTCATCTCTAATACTTATTTTAATGATAATATTTTAAGTAAGAAATTTCATTTTACTGTAGTAATGCTGGCTTAAAATGTTAAACTTATTCACATTGTACGAAATATCTAAGCACTGCGCTCACCCAGTTAGTCCTTATATTACTATATTTTAATTTTTATATTTGAAATTTGAATTAAGAATGATTTTTCTTTTATATAAAGTGAATATTTAGAGAAATAAGAAATATAATAAATAGTAATTATATACAGAGAGAAAAAAACCCACAAATATTTTTATTTAATAGTTTGGCTCCAAACTGAATTATTCTTTTAAAAAGTTACGAAAATATCATTGTGTAATTTGAGAGCAGAAATTATTCTTTATCGGAACTTTATATTTTAGTCGCCCACTATCGATCATCTATTCTTTTTTTAACTTCATGAAAAATACATTTTCTGACGCAAAAGACGCAATACATCGAATACCCACAACCCCTAGGTCAAAACCTGAGAAGAAGAAAAATATTATTAAAAAAGTCACTTTGTTGTCGGCGCATTCACTTCCTTATGAGCACTTCGTAAGTTATTTGTGACACGACTAAAAAATCATCTCGCATTTTCCTTTCTTTTTTTGTTTTCTACTTTTTCTTCAGAAAACGCAGAGAAGACAGAGAGAGGAAGAAAAAAAGGAAATAAGAAAATAGGTGTGTTCTTCGAGTTTTTGGACCCTATGACATTAGGCCGTCCAACGTTGCATGACGGATTTAAAGTACGTAATCCTCGACTTAAAGCATATGCAGGCGCCTTTTTTATAGGTTTTCTGTTTCTTCAAAGATGCTTTGGTTTTTTGCTTCTCCTTTATTTAGTTTATGCTGATTACTATTGACTTGGGCATTATTCTACTTAATTATGTCCCAAACATGCAAATATTTTTGCAAAAGCTTAGAATAAAATTTTTTTGACTGAAATTGAGACATTAAGGCATGGAATTACACTATTTTCTTTTATGAGCTCAGTATTCCAGTAGATCCTTTAAAAATATCTATTAGGAATCTTGCACTTTTGTTGCAACTATTAGTCAGAGCATATAATCCCATCACTTTTACCTAATTCTAAATTTGTTGGCAATTTAAATTTTCAAAAAATAGGAATATAAACTGTTTTGATGAAAAGTGAAATAAATTTTTCCCACGTACATTTGTCTTAAATGTAAAATGTATGCACTAAATACATCAGTTAAAAATAATCTTGTTCGTAAAATATTTGATATTAAATAAGAACAAGCATTTTTTAAAAAAGATTTTAGTCATTTTTGATGAAAATAAAACTGTAAGAAAAAACTTTTTGTAATATAAAAACGTTTTCGTAGATGATTATCGTCGAAACGGGATCTTCTGTATCGATTTTCAGGAGCGAATTTACCTGCAAAAACACTTTTCATTGTTTTTCTGTCAAAAAGTTTTTAGGATAATTATCAAACTCTACCAAATTTTAATGTGATATAATTGGGAATTTTCATTTTCGTTAATATGTCTAAAATTTATCACATATCTATTTAGCGACAGGAGTCATAAATAATTGTTAGTTATTTGTGTGAGACAGTATCTATCTATCCATATAATTATATATATAACGCAAATGCTAATAAATTGGATCAACTACTAGATGAACTTGTGAACTTGAAGATACATTTAATCACTTAAATTCAAATACCACTTAATGTTAAAAAATAAACATCAAAGGGATTAAACTAAATAACTTACTAATCCCTTTTAAACTACAGCTACAGATATTTTTCAATCTTTCAATAGCTTTATTTGAAAGGAAGGAAGGGTAATTTTTTAATACTTCTTTGTGTCCCTTTTTAGTAATTTTCATCAAACATATTCTTTGTGTCCCTCTTTAGTAATTTTCATCAAACATATCTTCCTCTTTAATCCTAAAATTAGGTTAATTCGAATCACTAAAGACTCGACGGATTTTTCGCAGTACCTCAGTAAATTTTTTTCGAAAATAGTCATCAATTTTTTTTTCTTTAGAACAAGTAGGATAATTTATGATGTGATATTCAATCTATACTTCTGGATCAGATACTTCTGAGGTAATAAGAATCGCATTTTATTTCATTGTTATATGTAAGTTGTAATCTTATCATCAAATCAGAAGTTTTTCTCTTTAAATATTTTTGCTTTAGATGAGTAGGTACATATAAAAGATTATAATGTTATATAAAACTAAAAAAAAAATAGGAACAGTTTAATAAATCGAGCCCTCTTTATCTTATGCATGTCAAATTAAAGGATCTGTTCAAGTGATTATGACGTAAATGATGTAATGTCTCAAGACTCCGTCAAGCAATTCAATAAAAGTCGCAAAACCGTATTTTCAAAACAATTTAGCCTTCTCGGTGTCTGGAAGTTGTGTTTTTCTCAGAAAAGTTCAATGCACTTTGTTTGTTAAACTTTTGTACTTAAATTCTGCACCAAAAATAAAAAATGAACACGAGATCCCCTTTGTAGAAGTATCAGAGCAATGTGTCAAGCGTGCGGCTGGCATTTTCAGTTGATTTATTGAGTCTTCCGGGATGACAATTGGGCTATTTTATGCAAAGAGAGGAGAAGTTACGAATAAAGAATCCATGTTTAGAAATTTTGTCTACTTTCAAAGAGAATTGTTTCTGACAAGTGCAGAGAACTAAGAATAGAATGATGTATAGTATTATAAATTGTTTGATATTTGTTCATTACATATATGGTAGTATCCCCTTTTTTATGTTTTTTTTTCATTCAATGCGCATGCAAATAATCTGAAAATTCTAAATATATCAGTTCTAGTTTTTATTTTTAGAAGATCTTCGGTGTTTAATTGCAATAATCATTTTTGTTCGGCATTTCTTAGGTGGCCGTGGTAGCCTAATGGTCAAGGTAATAGACTCGTGGCCAGCGTGTTATGAGTACGAACCTAGTACCGCTGAAGACCCGTCATGTAGGGGAGCGATGCACGTTAAATCTGTCGAGAGCTCAAACGTTCTTCCATTGATGTGATGTGGAGGGGTAGCTAGGAGAGGAGGGTGCCAACTCAGGTAACGTCCTTGACACTTGACCATGGTTAAAAATTACGAGGTCCGTCGCCAAAAGCCTTCGAGTAGCTGAACAATGCGACGATATTATTCACTCACTCACTCACTCGGCATTTTTTAGAGGCTGTAGTGGCCTAGGGATTATGGTCACGAAATCTAAGGTGAGGTGTTTTAAGCTCAAACCCCATTGCCACTGAAGTCTCGCAATGTAGAGAAGCTGTGCACGTTAAATCTATCGAGGCTCGGCTCTCATGTTGGCTTGGTGAGGTAGTATGGAGAGGGGGACATCTCAGGTGTCGCCTTCGTCGACCGATGTTCAAAATTACGAGGTCCGTCGTCAATAGCTCTTGTTATGCTTTATAGTGCAACGTTAATGAATACAAACTCACTCTGCATTTTCTAAAATAAAAATTTATCCATGTACAATATATACACGTGCATGTATCCATGTACATATATCAACTGACAGAGTTAGGTATGTCTTCTTTTTTGTGTCACTCGGTTTTCAGCACTTAATATAAATAACAATGAAAAAAAAATATTTTTATAATAAAATCTCTGAATTTGCGTCAGAAAATCTTTTTAAGTTTCTTATATAACTCGTGCTTAAACGACGAAGTATTCCTATATAGTAAATTTATTCATAGTAGGGATTTTGTGAATGATTTAAGAAAAATAACAAAATTAAATTTGAATGTGATAGTTTAAAACATTTCAAACCTTCATTTACTTTAATTTTTCATTATAAATAATTATTCCTATCACACACACACACACAAAATTAGAAATTTCTTTTACGGTTGACATAAACAAGACTTTTTCTGTTTACTTTAATCGGCGTTAATGGCACATGATTGTTATATTAAATGTAAGTTTCAATGTAAAATTTATTATTAAAATTATTAATCTAAATTAAAATTTTAACTGTTAAAATACATTTTTTGATTCTCAAAAGTACAAAAATACCAATACAATAAAAATTTAATTAATAATTTGAAGTCTGTAGTATCAAGACTCGCTCACAAAGTCTAACAGGGTGTATTATCCAAAACTCAGAAAAACTTAACTTGAAAACGATATGCCATTTGAGTACAAACTAAAGGAAAAAAAGAGAGTAAAACATTTTTTTCAAAAAAAAAGATTAAAAATACTCTCTTTTCTAAAATAAGCGGGGACAGTTCATTGCAAAGTAGACAAGGAAACAAGAGACGTGCTCATCTTATGTTTCGATATGCATTAAGAACTGTTTATTTAGAAGCAAAAGCACTCAGTGACTTGCAGAAAGTGAACTCACTTCGATACGGATCATGGAGTTGTGACAGTTACTTTCTTCGTTCTTTTTTACCTTCAAGTCATATGGAGAATATGGATCAAATATTTTCTGCGAGGGAAAATGTGAATCGTAATCACTTTAGAATCATTTCGGACTTTTTTTCCCGCAGAAAATGTGACATAGGTTTGATATTAGAACATTGAACTCTAAATCATTGTGAGAATTATTTTTGATAGATATTATCGTTTGGGATATTGAGTTTTGTAATAAAAGAACTAAAACAGGTATTTCATAAATACTTATCGCTGTCTCCATCGCTAATACCACTCGGGTTGTTTTGGAAGGCGACATCAATAAGAAACGAATCATTTAATTCAGCGTTTCTCAAACTGTTGGGCGCGCCCCTTTGGGGGGCGTGATAACCTTACTAGGGGGGCGCGAGCATATCAAAAAGTCAAAAATAAAAGATTTGAAAAATTGCAAATTTACAGATAGGAAACAAAACCAAATGACATAATAAAAAAATAAAATACACATTTACATTGATATAATATACTTATAAATGCATCTGCACTGCTTAATGTATTCGATTATTAATTTATCAATCTAAGTGAAGAACAAGATTAATAATTATTAGTGACTCCCACATGTGCTTGTTCATATACAAAATTATACACCAAATTTAATACTTATCTTAATAATTTGTATGGTTTATAATTAAATTCATATTGTAGCTTTAGCATGTAGCTTTTAGTACGTTATTTTTTAAATCAACACATTGCTATTTTATGATTGAAAATTGGGTCACAAATATTGAAAGTTTGAGAAGCACTGATGTAATTTTAAAAACGTTTACACACACACACAGAACACACAACGATGTTAAGCAAGTTTAAAATTAGAATATTAAAAAAATCATTACGTTTACGTTAACTTAGAAAATAAACAAAAATAAAATCTCAGCAACTTTCAAGACGAGTTTATAAATTAATTTGTTTTTCGTAATACAAACCTGTAAATAATATTCAAAGTATAAATTATTCTGAATTAACTATTCCGAAAATATACTCCTTTTATCGCGCATTATAGTCTATATTAATAGTTAGTGAAGAGGAGGCGGAAGTTAAATGCAAATAAACGATTTCGCAGTTTCAGTAATAAATCCCAATTAATTGTAAATCATATATTTTTCTATAATCATAATTTTTTTTTAATTTACTGTTATTAAAACACAATTTACTTACTTGCTTCAAATTAAACGATAGAGACCAAAAAAATTTTGTATAATAAAGATAATTCTTTTACGATTTTTTAAATTTACTGTAATATTTATTTGAAAACTGAGGATGTTTTCCGAAACTCCTAGTTTAACGTATACATTCACGTCTCAATTCTTTTTGCTACGTATCAGACAAATTAGTGGCATTGAATAACGTTGCGTGAGTGAGAGTTCAATAACGTCGCACTATAAGGCAACACCAGGGTTACTGGTGACATAAGACGAGGACTGCACCTGAGCTGTCACCTCTGTCTCCAAACTACCACTTCACACCAATGGAAGGAACTTAACCCCCGACAGATTTAATGCGCACTACACCGCGGGCTGTCGGTCACCAATGAATAACGTAGAATCGTCGTATAAAAGACAAATTCATTGAATTTGCTTTTAACTTTTAAGATTATAATTTCAAAAATTATCGAAGAAAAAGTAAATCGCAGGGCAGGAATTAAAAGAAAACCATTAGTGTAAGTAATAAAATGATTGAGAGAGAGAATTTTATAAAATAAAAGTGCGTAATTTTTTAAAAAATTCATCGAAACAAACTATTTTAATTGAGAAAAAATAATTAATTTTTACTCAATTAAAAAATCGAGACAAATTTTCCTTTAAAAAAATTCGAATATTTCTTCTTTTAATTAAATCTTCAGAAAAAAAACACAGTAAATTATACGCTAGATAAATTAATTTAACATCAAATATCAGAAAACTCTATACATTCTTTGCCTTATAGAAAAGCGAATTGATAACATTCAGTTCTTCGAAGGAAACAAATCTGCATTTTTTATGTTCTAAAAAATAAAATCCCGGAAAGAAAATATTCAAAGAATCTAAACCCTCACCAAATTGTTGAATTTTTTTTTCTCCCCCAGGAATTTCCCCCAAAAAAGGAAGATTCCGTTGCTCATTTAAAGCATACTTTTCCCATCAAATAAACAAAAGGAAGAATATACAGCAAAGAAACAAAATGACTTGTTTTATTTGCATTGCATCCTTTTGGGTGAATGAGAAGGGGAACGTGCCTTTTTCCTTATTCATACCACAACCAGCGGTTAAAAGCAACCCCGCCTCCCAACTTTCGAAACGAAAAAAAATTTTTTAGATTTTTTATGACCTTTCTTCAACTTTAAATTTTAAGGGGGTTATTATCTTTTGAAAAACGTTTTTTCATTTTTAAATTTTTATGGATATTTTTTTTTTGATAAAAATCGTTTCATATTCTAAAATGATAATAATTTTTTTTATATAAAAATTTTTTAATTTTTATCCCTAGTCTTTTCAAATTTTTTTATAAAATAACTCCTTCAAAACAAAGGAAATTTTCCAGAAATTTTTCAAAAATTATAGGATTTTTTTACAATAATTATTATTAAAGTAATTTTTAAAACCTTTCTAAAAATATTAATTTTTATATATATATATATATATATATATATATATTTTCGTTCAAATTTTAAATCATTAATAAAATACTTTTTTTACCCCTAAAGTTCAAATACATTTTTAAAATTTAAAATGGATGACATTGATTTAAAAATTTTTTTAAAATATTAATTCATTAATTCTTTTTAATTAATGAATAAATAGAAACAAATAAATATCTCCACCAAAAAAAGGGAAAATCACTGTTTTTCCTGTAACACAATGGAAGCGCGTGGATTTTTTTAACCCAAGGCGTGGGTTCGAACCCACCTGGGATGGCCTAATTTCTAAAAATGTGTTTTTTTTTTTACTATACTATTTTATTGGGAAAAATTAAATTTAATTAATGAATAAATAGTAACAAACAAAAAAAAAAAAAAAATAGTCCAAACCCTAAGAAAGAAAAAGAAAAAATTAAAGGGAAATTGCTTTCAAATTTTTTTACTTAAAAAGGGTTTTTGTCTATGTTTTTACATATTTTTTTATTAATTGTAATTACCTAAAAAAAAATAAAATTTTTTTTTGTTGACCTAAGTGGGGAAAAGACAAAAATTTATTTTTTTTTTACTGTTTTTGGGAAAATTTGGGTTTTTTTATTAAATATTTTTTCGGGGAAATTTGACCAAACTCGTTCAAATTCTATTTATTAAGTAGTTAATTTAAGTTTTATTGATAATTGTATACTATACACGATGAAAACGTAATAATTATCGCAAGGACATTTGATTTTTATAAAATAAATACTTCAAATGATTCTATTCAAGGCTAGTATTTCATAAAAATCTGAAAAACCAAAATGATATAAGTGGTCCATTCAAGTTGTAAGCTAACGGGGAAAGACGAAATATGTTCAAAGTGAATTTCATATAATGTAATCAAGATGCGCTCCACTTTTACTGCATTTTGGGAAATAAAAATTTTGCTCACAAGGGAAATGAGTAACTATTGACATTTCGGAATGATGTAGAATGATTTATTTTTAAACCTTTATAATCTGCGTAATAGATCATATCTAATATAATATTTTTAATAACTTTACAAGTATTATAATTTTTCCAAAATTCTGTAGGGCCATAGAACTCAAAAATACTTATTTTTTAAAAAAGTTTTTCACACATGCAAAAATTGCTTTTTGCGATTTAAAATTTAAAATAATATTTTCATTGTATTAATATTTATTTCTGTTTAAATATTTAATGTAAGGAGCCTAATACATTAATTTTTCAGTTGAATTTTAAATAGATAAAGAACAAACAACAAAAAATGGTCGTTTGAAATACAATTTTATTTTGAACAGCACTAAAAGCTTTTTTAGTTTTGCAAAATTTTTAAATAAACTATCAAAACAATCAAACTTTGTCTTTAATTTGGCTTTATTGTCAATAAACAATGCTGTTGTAAACTATTTCGCTTTTTAACTAAGATTTGTATTACACGAAGCATTTGAAATAACAAACAAACAAAAAAACATTTACAAATAAATAAATAAATAAAAAATGTTATTAAGATTCTGGACCATAGAAAAATGCTAAGCTCTTTCGCAAAAAAAGGTACTAGATGACTAAAAAAAATTATCTAACTATTTTTATGTTTTATTTATTTATTATTAATATTATTATTATTTTGCAATTAACACATTTCTTATAATGTTTCTTCAATAATTTTTTTTCTTTTGTAAATTTGAATTAGTGTGTGTGGGGATTAAATTTTTTTTTTTTGGTGATGGGAGAAATACAAAGCTTAATTTTGTAATTTTCTTAACCAATTCTTTTAAACTTAAAACAAAATCAGTCAAATTATCTCAACGAATTCTTAACTCATAAAGCTTCTCAAGATTATTTTCTCTCCGAATTCCCATCCTTCAGTTATTATGAAAGCAAAGATCAGTGAGTCCACTCCTTTTTCCCCAAATATTTCGTCCAAGAAAACTCTTACTTGCTTCACTGTTCGTTCTTAGAGAAAGTGTTGTGTTTCGAAGCGTTAACTAGTTATTAGCCTAGTTTCTCATAAACGGTACCTGGTAGTGAGGGAACGACATGGTTCAATTCGAAGATGTTTCTTTTCCAACATATGGAAAACAGAACCGCTTCTAACACTTAGATTCAGAATTTTATTTCTATATTTTATTTCATAAGCATGTTCAGTAAAATAAATAAACACGATTGAAAGGAAAAATTCTTTATTAAATATTTTTTTACTCTCTTTCATTGTTACGTTTGGATAAAATATTCAGTAAAAGTATAAATATGTGTTACTCAAACTCATTCCCTTCGATATCTTTAACAATGTTGATATTTATTTTATTTAAGTGAGAATTCCATATAAGAATGAATTCTATATTACGGTTTGCTTTCAATAGTATGCATTTTTTATATTCTAAAAGTGTTTATATTATGTTTTATATGAGTGAAAAAAAGGGAATAATATTTTCTAAATTAAGGGCATAATTTGAGTAGTAACTAATTGCGTTTATGTTATCAATATGAGATTTTGGAGTTTACTTTTATAAAGTTAAAATTAAATAGATTTTGCATATTATTGTTATTTTACTAAGGAAAAAATAATTTTTGGGGGTAATGATTATGATTCATTTAGTTATTCCTAATCCATGAGTAATGTTAAAAGTATGAATATCTATTGTTTGTTTATTCTTAATAATTATTCATGTAATCACTCGCTTATGACTAAATATATTATTTCGTGAAACTGAATATTACAATAATTGTTATATGGTATTAAAAAAAAATTCTTTTTGTCATTTGAAATTTTATAGCTATGTCGCATTCGAAAAAATATAAAAAAGGTTAAATTTTTTTTACATTTTTTTTGACTCGCAGAAAAATTCTTAAATTTAACTCACACCTCTACCTGTTTCTGTAAAAAAGTTATTTATATAGTAATAATGATAAAGCATGTTTTTTTTAAGAGAAATGACAAATTTTATAAGGTAAACGTTTTAATTTATAATTTAGTATGTGTTTAAAATTTAAATAACAATATTTTTGGTTTCTCTAAAGTGTCATATGACAATATAATTCTTAAAGGGTTAAAAATTATAATTTTGAAATTAGTGTAAATATATATGCAATTCAAATTATACATAAAATATTAAACTAGCAATTAGAAAAGAATACATAAACATTTATGTTTAACCATAAGGTTTAGATTCTTTTTTAGTTTCTGGTTTACACTGTTGGACAAAAAGTGTATTTCTAAGTTGAAAATATTTGTACTATTTTTCATCGTAAACATAGAAAGAAAATTAGGAAAAATGGTAGACTTACTATCTAAGCATATTGTCAAACTTTAAAATTTAAATAATTTATCTTAATAATAATATTCTCTTAATGCTACGCCTAAATCTGATACGGCAAATTTTTGTTCCAAATTTGAATATGAATTCTTCTCACACCCGCAATTATGACAACGTGCCCTTTTAACGAAAGTGCTTGCGAAGTGAGATACCACAATCCTACGTGTTTATCCTTTGAAAAAGCGTGGGTGTTTTAAAAACATAAGATACAAGAAGTGTTTGCTTAGGATCATAACGGGACCATGAAATTGTAAAGATGGCATCTCATTCCATTTTGCGAAATTTTAAGTCGTTTAGTATTCAGCTCACTGAAGAAGAACCATTATAAACAAAAGAAGATTCTTCGGGTTTGCACAAGAAATGCATTGAGAATGGTTTGCTGAATTATTAGAGATAATTAAATTTTGCTTGAGGTTTGTAATAGCGCTTAATAACTCAGAACATTTAACTATGTTCATCTATCTACCTTCTTAAAAGCCATATTATACAAATAAAAAAAATCATTTAGCATGAAGCTTAAGTGAAAAGGTGAATACACGCTGGATGGGTGTACTTTAAAAAAGGGCGTCAGCAAATTTGCATGATGGAATTTATTTTACTCTTATGATTCATTGTGCTGGGTTAAAAAGTAAAAGAATATTGATTGTGATTAGTTTTTTAAAAAAAATTACTTAATTTGCTTTAAATAAAAAGAAAATAATGATTCGCTTTCGAAATTTAATACTATATATTTTATTATTTAGAATTTTTTTAAAAAAATACTATTTAGCAGATATAATTAAAATTCCATTTCACCTTACTTTGATAAAGAATTTTTTTCTTTTCGTAAGAAATGCTGCAAAACTTTTTAATATTAAGGGGGTGTTTTTTTAAACCTTTAATTAGGTCCCTCTACTTATTATCCCTTTTAACCTTTAAAAATTTGTTTACGTAGTTGTTCAGTTTTTTGAAAAATAATTATTTAATAGATTTTCAATTTATTTCAAATCTGTAGTTCTCATTCCAGATTGAAAGCTATCATAATAGAATGGTTAAAATAATAATAATAATAACTGAAATGAAATCGTAAGGCTGCTAATGCAAGATAGTTTTTAAAAAATATTTCTTAATAAAACTTGAATATTTTTTCAATGAAAGTATATGCACATTATGCGTATGTCATAAGCAAATGAGCATTAAATAAGAATAAACAATAGATAATTATACTGTATTCTCATTCTTCATACTTCAAAAATTATTTTATGAAACATCATTACCTAAAATTCATTCTATGCGTAAAATAATAATAATATTAATATAACAAAAACTGCCTAGTTTTAATTTTCTAAACAAACTTCATCATTTTAAATTGATATGTCTGTAATTTGTAAAATAATAACTATAATTAAGCGCATAAATGCATTAGCGTTATTGTTTTTATTCACCAATAACATCTCTAGTTGTTTATTTATCTTAAAATGTTAGTAATTGTATTTTAACATAATTTATTGATAAAAGTGTAAATTATTTTTCATAACTCTGATCTATTAAAGTGATTTTCATTACTTAGCTTATAAAGCACGGGGGAAAAAAATTTTTAAATTCGCTTTTAAAATATGAGCTGGCATTTCACCTTTTTTTTTAGATTAATTTTAATAGAATAAAAAAAAAAAAAGATTTTGATGTAGTATTCTTTTAAGCCTTTTTTTTTTTGTGTTTGTTTATATAATTCGAATTTCTCATAATTTGGATGTTAATTAGAGGAACACTTTTCGGTGACTCGGAAAAAAAAGTACCTATTGCAATCTGCCCTATTTACCCACCCACATGATTCTAAGAAAAATTAGCTTTCACTTTACAAAATCTTCTGTTCCGGAGCAGTGCATATGAGACAGTTTCACCATCAAACGTCGTCAGCCTGAAGCCGATGACTAAGATGAGTCCATCGGACCGTGCGATGAGCACTGATCGAGCAATCCCCGAGTCTACCGAATGACCCGAATCCAGCCGTAAATTCATTCACTCTTCATTCATTTACGATTCATATTATCTTCAGAAGAAAAAGAGAGAGAAAAAAAACTTCTAAGATTCTACTGCCATCTAGTGAGTAATTAGGAAGTTATTAGACACGCTTATTGCAGAAGCATCGTAATGGCTGAAAGAATAGGGTTGATCTTTTATAACGGATAACCCACAATAACAAAAGGGGGTTCATAAGGTTTTCCTTTTTTCTCATCACTATTCTAGAATTTTGCGCTTAAGAGATCGTAATATTCATTAATTTTAGATAGGTTTGGCTTAAATTCAGAAGTAAAATACGATATGAACTATCGTAAAAGTCTTGCATCATTTAGCTAATTATACTTTCAATAGATAAGGTAATTTTAAAAAAATCAGTAGAACTGAAATAGATATACAATAAATATTCTAATGAGGAAATAGATTTCATATCATTCAGCAACGTTTCAGTTATGGTTTTTATTTATTGAATCTTTCAAAAACATTTAATTTCAAAATTAAATTGTGACAATTTTGAAAGGAATTTATGCAACCATTTTTTGCATTTATTCCCCTATCATTATTATTATTACGCATGTAAATAAAAAATGAATTGTATTAGATCGGAAAGTGTTTTAAGAAGTATAGCACATGCAATACTATACGACAGACCTCTATTATGGAAAGGAGGTTAAGTTCTAAATTAATCTAAGCTGCGTGTTAGGATGCTTAAATTGTCAAATGAAACTCGTGTCTTGATTAGTGGGTGCTCACAAAATTTTCAAGGGGATGGCAAATCAGGGTCGAAAGTCCACCATTCTCGTATTATGCTCCAATACGCCGCCCAACATGTTCATTTCATTTTGTTGATTTTCGGGACCAAAAAATAGTAACAAATTAATTACTGAACAAATAATAAGAATTACTTAATTATTGAACAAATAATAAGCATTAATTAATTAATTACTAATAACAAATAGCTTAATTAAATTTTACGTACTACGTATATAGGATTACAATCAATTGAAAAAAAAATCAAGGGCTAGAAGGGGTCAGATACGGGGACCCCGTTCCCTCCGTTGTGTCCACCATTGCTGTATGTGTGGTCTGTCATACATTTCAATTCAATTTATTTTATATGTTTAAGTAAAAAAAAGTAGTTTGAAACATTTATACTTTCCTCTTGATATATTAATTTTTTCCCATTTCTGTCTTCGATAGTCCTTTGTTTTTTCTATAAATTTAATCAAAATCGAAATTAGATGAAACATTTTTATTCATTAATTTCTTATCGGCAAAATCAATTCTTTTGATTTATTTTATTCATGAAACCGAGGACAAATATCATCCAGAGATCCTATCTGTTTCTCATTATTCACCATCTTTGATATTACCTAAACCACTCCATGGAAAGTTTTGACATCGACGTCTTTTCATTATTATTATTGTTATTAATATTTTTTTTTCTTACTTCGCGCCTACGGTGCCGAATTGGTGTGACTCGAGCTATGTAGGTCAGAAAGCGAGTCCGATATTGTGACACGGAGAGTCAGTGACAGCCTTTGGGATATATACACGCCCAAACTAAGGTGACGGACGCCATTTTATGATAAGTCCGATCAACATCGGTGTTTTTCTCCCTAGTAATTTTATGGATGCCTACAGCGATCTTCATTTTTGCGGTCATGCAAATTTATGAAAAGGAAAGGAAAATAATATACTGGATGATTAAATGACCTTTTACACCAAGCCTGATTGATATTAATCTAATTAGATGTGTAAGTAATAACTGAAAAAACAATCATTTCACTTTCATGCGTCTGATGGTAAAAACAGTTGTAATAAAATAAAAATAAATAGATCATACGAAACTGTAACTTCTGAGTTTTTAATTTAAAGCTGAAAATATAACCAGATTTTTTAATTCCTACTATTAGAGTCACTCTCTCCTATATATATATATATATATATATATATCTTGTTCAGATTTTCAATCGTTAATGAAATGCTTTTTATTCATTCACTGAAATTCAAGTACATTTTTTAAACTTGTAGTGGATCACACTTGATGTTTATACAGTTTTTTAAATTCATTAATTAAATTTTATTTTTAAATTCAAAATTTAATCCGTGTTATTTCTGACGAAGCTAGATTTATCTGCAACAGATGGCACCAGTAAGTTTTTCTAACAAAGTAGGAATTGACTCATTTTTTATATTACTTGTTTAATAATATACTTGAACTGTATTTGTATTAACCTGATTGGCTGCAGTAGCCGAATGGTTATTGTCACGAACTCGTGGCCCCATGTGATGGGTTAGGGTCCAAGTGGCACTGAAAACTCGCCGTGTAGAGAGGACTGATGAAAGAACTAAATCTGCCGAGGCTCAAAGTCCTCTCGGTGGTGTGTTAGTTTAGTGATAGTTTGGAGAAGAGGGTGCACAGAGGGTGCAAGCTCAGGTGTCGTCCTCATCATTTGAACGAGGTTTAAAATTACGAGTTTCGTCACCAAAAGCCTTCGTATTGCTTTATAGAGCAATGTTAATATAACTCTCACTTCCTTGTACTTGTAACCTGAGGAAACAAGACTGAGAATTAACCTTCTGTATAAATAAAAATTAGAATTTTAAATGCATAGTATAAATAAAAAAAAAAAAAATCTATGTAACTTTAATCTTTTAACATGAACATTTAAACGCATACTCAGATGCATCAAAATTTAAATAATAATAATAAACATTCACTAGAGTTGACAAAAGTACTTGAAAGCTATAAAAGAAGAATAAACTTGTCATTGATCAAAAATAAATAAATTTGAATATGAAAGAATTATATTTTTAGAATCAACGTGAGCTCGAAATAATTAATTTTTTTTTTCTACGGATTATAATTTTAAAAAATACGGGAGACTCTTTGAATAGCGTACCAATAGTTGTATACGTGAGTGATCTGTATACCAGTTTCTTTTTAAAGTTAATCACAAAAAATTAGTTCAATTCATAAAATAGCCCCAGAAATATTTTTCTTTTTTTAAAAATTATTTTGAGAGAAAAGAAGATCTATTTACTTCCTTACCGAAATAGTTGCCTATCGTATTCAAACTGGGCAATGAAATCCTAACCACTCCTAAGAAAATTAAGCTTACAACTCGACTACTATTAAATAAGAATAAAAATTAACCGGTAAGTTGAAAGTTCAGCCGTAATTAAAAACTCAGAGGCGTATCCTCCTACGTCGCGTTTCCGTGAATACGGGTCATGCAAAGTAAATAAAATCGTGCGACGCGTTGGACATAGGGTGACACCCAATAAAAGATAGCAGGCTATTTTCCCATAGAACACCTACTAAAATCTAACTCTTCATATGTACATTACACTTCTTTGCGCAGTCTAAAGCAACGCCGCGCGCTTAGCCGGTTTTCTTTATTGTTATGGAGATACCACGTGTGTGGAAGAACACAAAATAATATGCAGTCATTTAAAGTTTAAACACTCCTTATAAGCAGAACAACTCCTCTTTTAACCTCTTTGAAGATATATAATTGTTGCTTTTTTGACAACACATGTTTGTGAAGGTACACACATCTGGGCTCTATTTGTATTGAAATGGGTAAAGGGAAAATCCATTTTTAAATGGGTTATAAGATGTGCCAAAATCATGTTTGGGAGTTTTGCATATGAAAAAGATAAGGAACATATGCGCATTTTACAATGAATTCATCTCATTTTGCGTAGATTATAAAAACTGAAATAAAAATATGAAGGTGTGTGCAATATATGTATTTTTTTCTCTTTTTTTGCTAAAATTGACATTTATAAATTTACGATTCTAACACAGTGTTTCAAATTTAGATTTTAGGCGTTTCCTGTACAATAATGCATGAATATACATATCTTCTGATAGAAGTTTTAAATATATAAGTAAAAAAAAAATCCTTTGGTATATGTGCAAATGAATTTTTTGAAGTATCTCTTTATACGTTTTCATTGCAATAAATACTGCAATGTACAAGAGGTATCGTTAGCAGAAATGTATTTTTTTCGGTCATAAATCTGCGTAATTGCATATTTTCAGAGTCGGAAATTTAAACTTCACATAAAAACTCAGATACCAGAAGGAATATTCATTTTAAAGTAAAAAGTGTTTGGCATCATGTTTCATATCAGAAAGAAAACACGCTGCATTTTTTAATGTAAATTATAGTAGGAAATCCTATTTCTCATTTATTCATTTATTTTTATGGCTGTTATTAAAGAAACTGAAATATTTTTCTTAAAGGCGAATTTATCTATTATAAAATTGGACACTAATGATTTGAAATGGATTACATACATAAATTTTTTATTGATATTCCAAATTAAACATTTTACAGAGCCTTAAATAAAGTTATTTGTATTTGTAATGCAAAAAAAAAATTAGAATGTTTTTGTACTATAATATCTATAAACTAACACTTTTCTACTTACATTTTATATTTTCGAATATCTAATATTTATTTTTATTTTTTTTAATATAGCTACACCGAACACTACAGCACTTGTCACTTGGAGGAGGACAGCAACCAAGGAGAAAAAGAATATAAATGTCGCCAATGTCCAAAAGTCTTTAACTGGAAGTCCAATCTTATCCGTCATCAAGTAGCACATGACGAAAGTCGACGATACGTCTGTGAAAATTGCAAGAAAGTATTCACTGATCCTAGCAATCTCCAAAGACATATAAGATCTCAGCATATTGGAGCTCGATCTCACGCTTGTTCTGAATGCGGGAAGACATTTGCAACTTCTAGTGGTTTAAAACAACATACACACATTCATAGCAGCGTCAAACCATTTCGATGTGAAGTTTGCTTTAAGGCATACACACAGTTCTCGAATCTTTGTCGTCACAAGCGTATGCATGCTGATTGTCGCATGCAAATAAAATGTCATAAGTGTGGACAAGCTTTTAGTGCTGTAACTTCATTATCCAAACATAAAAGATTTTGTGAAGGAGCTCCAGCCAGCAGTGCCTCTGCTTCAAACATCCCAAATCCCTCACAAGCACAAACAACGAATCCCGGTCCTGCTGGATACTATTCCAACAAGGCAGTGCCTATGAGCTTAGCACCACCAAGCAATCAACTGCTATTTTTTCCTCGACCGAATTTTCAATTCTATCCACCTATATTAGGCTACCCTTTTATACCAGCACCAACACTACCAAATCCTCCACCTCTTATACCAGACCCTGGACTACTGCAGAAACACATAACGGCAGCTGAAGATTTCCAGAGACAAATATTGAATAATAATGGTTTGCAACAATCTCAAAGAACACCATCACCAGCAAAGCAAGAGCTGAAAACTGCAATAAAGCAGCCAGAGAAACCAACTCTCGAAGTGTCTGAATCAGAAGTGTCTGGAGATTTTTCTTCTGAATTTACCGTTGAAGAAGATATTTCATCTGTTAGTGAAGACGAATCCGAAGGGGAAACTTCGAAATCTGCAAAAGAGTTCCCAGTCTCTCAACAAAACTCTTCAACAACAGTTTTTGCTACTAATAGTAAAACTCCTTCGGCAAACATGTTTCTAAGCCATAGACAAGGTTCACCCAAACAAGGATCTGTATGTCCAGATCCTTCTCTTATAAGGTCTCCTATAAATTCAAATGATCATATAAGACAGATGACAACAAATGGTTCTATTAAACCAGGTCATGATATGCCCTTTGATTTATCACAAGGTAGTAAAAATAAGCCTTGTGAAGCACAGCTCGATTATCACTCAAAAGCACGGGAAGCCCCTAAAACTGATGATCAGCCGTTAGACTTAAGAGTGAGTCCCAAAAAACCAGCCCCCGTCTTCGAAGACGACATTGGGGAAAGAAAGAATGCATTAGCTGCATTAGAAAGATTTAAAGAATTTGACAATCATCCGATGCTGGTACCTATACAAGAACAAATGCCTCAACTTGAGTCTCAGAAGAGAGAAAGTCCACCATTGCCTCCTTCTCCTAGTAAAATGCCTATGGTATGTCCAAGGCCTATACATCCCATGTTCCTAGATTCAATGTATAGATATCAATCGGAAAAACCTGCTTTCAATCTATTTCCAGGATCAGACCGAATAATGCCTTCTTTTCACGCAAGGTATCCATTTTTAAGTCCTCTTGTGGCAGCTAATCCTCAAATAGATTTCATGAGGCTTCATATGGATAAAATTGGAAAACCAATGCATGAGATAATGTCTCCGCACCTGAACAAAACCAAAGAACGATATTCCTGCAAATTTTGCGGCAAAATTTTTCCTAGGATCAGCAAATCTAACCAGACATTTACGTACACATACAGGAGAGCAACCTTACAAGTGTAAATATTGCGAACGATCCTTCAGCATATCCTCCAATCTGCAACGCCATGTGAGAAATATTCACAACAAAGAGAAACCCTTCAAATGTCCACTCTGTGATAGATGCTTTGGCCAGCAAACGAATCTTGATCGTCATCTGAAAAAGCACGAGGCGGATGGCCCTACTATATTGGATGATTCCCCCAAAGGTAATGATGCGGACGATAAAGACGAGGCATATTTTGACGAAATTCGCAATTTTATCGGTAAAGTGACAAACAGAGGACCCAGTCCTGTAAACCCAATGGCTCTCATGAATCCAATGGAAAGCCTGAAGAGAGAAAGGGAAGCTTTGATGATGCCAACATCGTATTCTCCACCCCAGAACAGTAGTCCAAACAGTGGTCAAAGTGACAACTTGGATGATGAAACGGATGGTGGCTTGAATGTATCTGACCCTGACGAGACCGAATCTCTGCCAAAAGGCAACGCAGTGATGATGATCGCACAAACTCTTCACCCAATAAGGATCGAAGTATCCAAAGCCCCGATTCCAGAAAAAATCAGAATCAACAAGATCAGCCAGAAATTTCTGCCTGCACCAACAATTTTCTTAAGAATGGAAATTTCAATCTGAATGCCCACGAGAGAGAAAGGATTTCATATAAATTCATGCTTGAGTTGAATAAAAAATTTAATGTAAACAATGGTGTTAAAGAAAACGGACATGATAACCACATAAGTGTTGATAGTTTGGACGAGGATGATGGAGAAGACGAGGATTGCAAAGATTACACTAGTGATGATGACCCTCAATGCAGAAATAGTTCTCCGATACGGTCTTCACAGGAAGTAAAGGTAGACTGAACTGCTTAACACATAAAACTGAAAATAAGTAGTGATAGGATGAGTTCCAGCTAAGCGCACAACGCGCCATATATTCCTTTTATTGAGAAGGAGTATCTATCATCACATAGTTTTCAGATTCACTATTAATAACTTTCTGTTGAAAACAGAAGAGAAAAAAAAGGATGTAGAGCTCCAAAAAAATTTCTCAGAAATAATTTGAATCAAAAGAAAATAATAAAGACTGAGCGCGTAAACTATAACTTAATACACGTTCTCGCAGATGTGTTCTGATTCTGGACTGACATTTCACAGCGAAGAATTTGTGCATCTTACATCGAGAGACGGAGTCTTTTGGTCAACTAGTCAGACAGCAACTCAGTTCTGAAAGGAAATCTTTGAAATAAGACTGATTTTTTTAAAGTGATTCTCTTGGATGGTTTTAAGATGAAAGAACTGATTTTTTTTGGAAAGATGTTGTTAATAAATTCTAAATTGCTAAGAAAGAATAATTTTTTTCGTCTGCCTGATGATGTTTAAACATTTTGGTGCTTCAAAATAAGTGTTCAAAAACCACATTTCTAATATAAAATTCTTATTTTACTGAAACTCATTTGAAGAATTAATGAAAAGCATGTCATATTTTTTAGCTATTGTTATTTTTAGTTTCTATGTGATATACTTCAATTTTTGTATCTATTATTTTATATAATTTAAGAAAAACTACAGAATACTCTTCCATCTACTAGTCATGCATAATATAATAAGCGTCAAAGTGTTTCGGCACGAAGACATATAGCTTGTTAATTTTATTTTAATATATTAAATTTATAGAAGTAAAAAAAAATGTCTATATATATTTGCTAAAAAATAATGCTTGTCTTTTCTATTCAAAAGTATTAACTTAAATTAAGTATATAATTTCTCTCATAAAATATTCAAAAGAAATTAAAGAAGATTGAGTGAAAAAATTTCATTCAGTCTTGTATGAATAATTCCTTGATTTCAAAGTGACTATGAAAATGTTACTTATTTTGAGAATCCAAAGAACTACGTGTTTTTGTCCATATGTAAAGACTGTGTAGCAGATAGCGCAATTCTTAATATATTTTATGTATATTTTTTTCTTTTATGTATTTTGAAAAAATTTCATTTGCTGTTAAACATGATTTCTACCTTTCACGATTCCTTCCGTGTTCATGTAATTTCAGTTTTAGCTGAAATGAACAAAATCTAATTAACAAAAGGAACGCACGCTTAAATATTGTGCAATTTAGTTAATTTAAAATATTTGCAGTAAATGATTGAATGGAAGTGTTCTGAAATTTATTTTAAGTTTTCTTTTCAGGTATCAATTAAAAAAAATAACATTTTTAATGCAATTTTAATTTTTAATAAGTGTTTTAAGTGAGTTTTGTATAAATGAACAAAATTCACCATAATCTGAAAGGAGTTTATTTTATTTATTTTTTTTCTTACATCCAGCCGTGGTACTTTCAAGTTCAAATCATAAAATAAGTTCTTACAGTGCTCCTAAAGAAATAAAAATGTTTCATTCGTATTTTTTTTTCTGATGATTCATGTTTGTTTATTATTTTTTTGTTGTTGTTATTTGTGTCAGCTTTATATAAGTACAATGATTTTGTATTTTAATTTTTTTTTAAATCAAAAAGTGTAAGATATTTGAATTCTGAGATAGTATACGAACTGAAACATCTTTCTACATTCGATGATTATGACTTTTTTTTAAAAAAAAAATTTCAAGAATCCCTTTTGTAGAAGCAAGAATGCAAGGACTGTCTCCTCTCGAAATTAAAAATATTACTTAAATGGGACATGTATTTTTTTCGCTAATACTGTACTTTGACTTAAGGCTGTCTTCGGTAAAAGTACGAGAGCTTGAACTAAATGCAAAGCACATTTACAGACAGAAAAATGCCTCAATTTCCATGGAAATTTGCAATATTATAACTCAAATATCTGTTAACAATATATAGTTTCCAAAAATTTTAAGATGTTCCATGAATACTTTCTTTTTCGTTTTAATACGTGAAGACATAGCGCATTTAACATTACGGTATATGAAAAAACACAAAACACATTTTATACCAGAAAAAAATGAATCTCACTCAGTTTAAAATGGGAAGTATGACAAAAATGCTGTTCTCTAAAGGATAGTGAATACAGAGTAACATATTAATTTTTCATTTCTTTTATATCTGAAAAAATGTTCAAATTCGGGTCCTATTCTTTAACTTTAACCGAAGACAGCCTTAACTGTTCATTTCGGTATTTAATATTTCTATTTAATTCAATTCATTTATTTCTCTAATGTAAATTTTTTACTCATATTTTATTTTTTATGTTGTAATGTCAAATGTAATTTGCTATTTTAAAACATTTCTAAATTTTAATTATGTGCTATATTATAAATGTGTTTGTTTCTTTTTATAACTCACGGGGATATTTTTTGCATCTGAAAATGAATTGAAATCAAGTTTTGATCTTGCTCTGTGATATTACTCGAAATGTCTTTCGAAAAACTGGAATGAATTTCAAAAATCGTGTGGAAGTAGCATATATGTATTCGATAATCATATTCTGAGGCTGATATTATAATTATCTAATTGCATAATATTGACAAGTCTGATGCAAAAATTTGCTTTATAAACATTTCCGCTTTACTTTTACCAAGTAAGGGAGGGGGACTATTGAATAATGTACATTAAGGTTCATTATAGACATGTATAATAGCACAGAAAATTTAGGCCCGAAAGTATTTCAACCATGCTGTATGCATTAATGCAGGTAATCACTAAATATAT
The DNA here is from genome assembly GCA_019973955.1 of Trichonephila inaurata madagascariensis. Taxonomy (NCBI): domain Eukaryota; kingdom Metazoa; phylum Arthropoda; class Arachnida; order Araneae; family Nephilidae; genus Trichonephila; species Trichonephila inaurata. Next base: position 289,555 of record BMAV01002723.1, read on the forward strand.
ACTACTGAATATTGTCTCTCAATAATTTCAAACTCTTGTGAGATTTTCGTAATATTGTAAATCGTTATAAATAATTTATATTTCATAATATTATTAAACTACTTTGTTCTTTTTATGAGTTACCAGAAACAACCGAGCCTTTAATTTTAATCTGTTTAAAAATTCTATGTACAAATTGGCATTTATATAATTACAAGAAGAATAGTTCTACTTATTTATAACCAGATGAAAAACTAAAAAATAATCAGGAAGTTGAATAAAATTCTTAATATCTACACACAGATTATGAATTTCACCAAAGTCCTACATTCTTCCATTTAAATCCTTAATTTTATTTCGGAGCAAAGATTATAACTAAGGTTCCAAATCGTATCCGAAACGTTATGGGAAGATATATGTAAACAATTTACATTGAAACAATGAATGGAAATGACAGAAAATATCATCTAATATCATATCAATTGATAGGATTAAAACTGCTTTGAATCTATGAAAATAATTATTTTAGCTTATAAAAGAAAAAAAATTTTCACACTTAACATGAAACCTTCATTCGAATTTCCAAAGGTCAAAACCGAATTATAAATACAAAGAGTCACTGGTATATTAATAAACAAATTGATTCTAAAATCCCTACCTTAAGACAGAATGGTTGATAGACAAACTGTCTAAAGTGAACCTTGTGTACATTATTTCAAGATTTGTTTTACTTACATCATTGTGTTAAATTTTCACCAAATAAGTAATGAAGGATACGTTCTTAGTAAAAGAAATGCTTTTTCCAACGTAAATTTAAAATGTTCAAGTAGAAATTAAATATGTATATTCATTTCAAAAATACATCTGTGTAACTGTGAGATGCAAAACACACTCAATATTATGCTCTTCAAACTTTATATATAAAAATTTTTTAATATATTTTAGTATCATTTTTGTGTCATTCCACCCATTAATTCGTATAATTTATTCAAAAGCATGAATAAATTTTCTCATAGTTTATTTTTTAATTGAATAAACCTTTCTTTTGAAAATTTGCTTATGCTTTATAAACTCCTTTTTTATTTAATACATCTCTCCTTGCATTGATATCGCTTCTTCAACAGAAATATCTTTTTTGTAGTCCCCACACTATTTCAGTTTTCAAATGATTCTTTTGTTTGAGTGATTTCTCAATTTTTTTTATTTAAAATGGCTTTGATGACTTAATCGATAAAAATACTTTGAAGTATATATTACAAAAATGATCATATCACCTTTGTATTATTTCATGTGTACAGACGAGACTTTATAATATTTATTGAAAAATATGTCTGTATATTTATTGATAATTGATATAGATTATGTGAAATACAAAAACTTCTGTCTATGTTTTGTGTGAATTTTTCCTTTTTTTATATTCTGTAACTTTAGAATTCTGACAAGAATAAAAGAGATGTTAAATAAATTAAAATGTATTTGGTCTCCTTATATTTTACAATTTTTATATTCAGTTATTCTTACATATACTCTTATATACTTTATAGTTACTCTTATAGTAAATATAATATAATTACTCTTACATATTAAAATATCAATATTTAGTTATTTAAATATAGATATTATGATTTTATATGTTATATATGTACACATAAACATAAATTCGCATCCTATTGTTGATTGAATTTGCTCTTAGAAAAGCAATAAAATAGTTATTTTTTATTTCACTGAATTTTTTGCATTCATTATGATAAAAAAACATTTACACAAGAGGGCATATCTATGCATTTTACACAGAATTTGCTTTCGAATTCAATTATTAGAAATTTCTTAGTTACATTTTATTGAAGTTATAAGAAAAAAAATGTTCCATGAATTCGCAAACTAGAGATTTTTGTGAATAATTAAAAATTTTTAAAGCAATTAAATTTTTGAATTAAAATGTTTTCACACTTCACATTTTCAAAAAATGTATAGGTATACACTAGTAAATTTTGTAATAACGTAAAATACTTTTAACATAAAAAAATAAGAACAAAATTTACGGGTGCCTTATACGCCGGGTATAAAAATGAGGGCTTTAAAAATAACAGAAAAGAGGAGCATAGAAAAAAATTTAGATTTCTACATAGATTTAAACCCTGTTCATTTAAAGAAATGTGACATTTCTTATAAACTTAGAGGGTTGTTGTTCTAGAAGTACACAATTTTTTTCTAGAGCTTGGAATAATACCTCGAAAAAATGACTTCAAAACATAAAAGCATTGCGCACGCTCATTTCAATCATAAAAAGGGGGTGCACGCTATACGACGAATGTACCTAAAAATTAAAAATTTCAGCTTGAAAGCATAAGTGTGAATTATACGCCGGGTTTTTACTTTTGTTGTTACTAATGCCACCTGTCTGACGATGTCAGATCCATGCCCACGAAATTCATCGCGGCAGATGCACTTCTGTCATTAGCTGTGGCTTTGACAGCACTTTAAAGGTGACAGTACGTTTTGACTCGATTTCACCCCAATTTTGAGGAGGAACACCCTAGGGGTAGTCAGGGGCCTCCCACCGATCTTCCACTAACCTCACGAGAGGACTGGCTGCTTGACAGCTATTTAGAGTACCCTCATGCCGCTATACATTTACAAACATCCATACCTACTCTGGGATTCGAACTCAGACCATACGACACAGCAGTCAGCGTCGCTAGCCACTATACCGGATGGGCGACAATGTTACTTTTTTATTATGCAATTGGGCAAGAGAAACTGAAATTATAAGCTTTATCTCAAACTTTTAATGTTATAGGTAAATATGATTTATTAAAACTTATAGAACGTTTTAAAATTTAATAAATGAATAAGATATATCTTGCATGTAATGATTCTTCTGTTCCAACTTTTCTATTTTAGCTTGATATTCGGCAGCATGAATTTCACAGTAACTTTTTGTTCTATGCATTTAGCTCAAGATCTAATTTAATAATTTTATATTCTAACAGCTTTTGGCATTATTATTACTAGATTTTTTAACAGATATAAGATGTAATTTATTTATTTTATAAATTTTATTTTTTTAATTTTATTCATTTATTTATTTTTGTTTATTCGAAGGGGTTTTAACAAGCCATTTCCTAATAATTTGTTTATTTAGACGTTTTGCTACTTCTAGAAAAGTTATAAATAATAAAAGTTTTGCAATTTGGGAATTCAACCTGTTTTTCTGCAAATTAAACTCTACGCTTTTAAAGCCAAATTTAATGAATAATATTACAGTTTAGTGTTCATTTGTACATATAATTATGTAACTTAAAAAGAAAATACGAATTAAAAAGAAAATTAAGAAAAATTTATCCAATAACGCTATTAAGTTCCTAAAGAAGCAATTATATGGATTAAGGAGAATAAAAGAATACCGTAGTTACCTGATATCCTGTCTGAAAAAAATGACTATTATAATACATCAGTAAGTGCAGAAAAGAGAAATTTCAGATTTACACAAATTGAGTAGTGGAGTTTTCTATAAATGATCATTAAATAAGAGCATAATTATTATATCTGACGATACGAGGTACATAAAAAACAATTAATTAAATTGTAAAAGAGAATAAATACTTTTTAGTATAAAATAATTAATTATTAGTTCTGAGTAAGATTAAAAAAATAGGCAGCACTCCTGATTTTTCGCAATGCAGAGACAGAAATAATTATTTACAAACCTATTAAATAAAATCAAAATTGTTATTTTAAAATCCTTTTTACGGACATCAAAAACTTCATTCTCTCTCTCTCTCAGAAACTATATACAATTACGTATGAACGGTTTAGTTTAGTGATGCTAAGCCTTTGTTGATATTTTGTATTTTATGCTGCCTTAAGAGTTTTGCTCTGATTTTTTTCTCAATCATTCCAATCTGACTATTGAAAAAAATAACCCGGATGAGAAGGAAAAAAAAGAAAATAATTTCTATGGTCCAACCATTCTTTAATGACTAAAAGTGTTCAATGATCGAAGCACGTTCTATTTCTCTTTTAAGATTGTTCAATTATTTTGAAACATCAGATTATACCAATGAACCTATAGAATAATACTTTCGCACTACATTATGCAATTTTCGTAAGCTATATTCATAATACAAGAATATGCAAGATAATCAATATAATGAACTATATAAAAAACAGTGTAATGAACTATGGAATAAACAATGTAGTAAACTATGTAAATAACGCAAAGATCTCAAAACAATGAATTGAACTCATTTAAATATTTTCTAAAAGTGTACACTATTATATATTTTTACGTGGGCATATATGCAGAAGAAACATAAATTCGCAAAAATATATATAAATGAAAATAATTATTAGAATTTCAAAATACCAAAGTCCCCATTCAAAATCTCAATGGATAATATAACAATAAAAATAACAAAGTATTAAAATTATATTCAAAATTTTTATAAATTAACCAAGTTCAACCTCGGACTTAGGTTCTGAAAAGTGAAATTAAACTATTTTGACTGTATCAATCTTCCTCCTATTTCAACTTCGGAGGCTAAAAAATAAAAGTATTCAAATAAATAAAAATTTCAAAAATTTAATACTGAAAATTTTTAAAACTAAATACTTGCCACCGTATTTTGAAAAATATATAACACAAAAAAATATCAAAATACAAAAGTAACTATGGGCATAACAACTTAACTACCAAAAATTGACAAAGACATGCCCCTAAAGAAACTAAAAATCTCCGAAAGCACTGGGATCTCAAAAATTTAAAAGTTAAAATTTCAAAACTCTGTATATTTACCACTTTAAGAACTGAGAAATATGAACTCACAAAGAAATTAGAATACTAAAGTAACTGGGTGTGCAACACAGATCTTATGTACCGCAAATCATCTCTATAACTCACTCAAGAGCTTTTTAATAAGATCTTAAAATTGAAAAAGGGTGTACACTATTAAGATTAACACTCAAAGCATTTATAAACGTATGTCGAAAAGATTTAATTCGTTAAGAGACCCCATATGAAAACTGAAATATCTCGTATTAAATGCAAATTTTTGTAATTTAGTTGTTTAAAATTTGATTGATCTTGAATGTATATATACAGGTGGTTAACAAAAAAAAATGGAAACACCTTAGATTTATATAGAATCTTTTATTAGTATGGTGTAGAGCCGCCTTTGGCATGTACTACAGCTTGGATTTGCCTAGAAATCGACTCATTCGAGTACTGAACAGTGTTTAGGGGAATATTGTATCATTCTTCTTAGAGATATTGTGAAAGTTATGGGAGAGATGCAGGTGGATGATATCGATTCTATATTAAATGCGCAAAAATTGACCATAACGGCTCTATTATATTGAAGTCGGGTGACTGTGCGGGCCAAGATGGATGTTTAACTTCATCCTCATGTTCATCAACCCATGGCTGGACAAGTCCCTCTACATGGATGGGTGCATTATCATCCTGGAAAATTCCATCTCCTGCAGGAAGAAAGTTTGCTTCATAGGATGGACCTGGTCAGTTAACACTTTTCTGTACTTCTCTCCAGTGATCTTTCCTTACAGAGTTATGATTAGTCCAGCACAAAACCACGATAAGGATGCTCATATCATGACAAATACAGCTCCATGCTTGATAGTAGGAAGAAGATGATCACACGCTTGTACAGGTGTTCTCTAAACATGCACAACTTCCAGTCGTAGGGAAAAATGTGAAAGCCTATTCGTCAGACCATATTACTTGCTTCCACTTATCAATCGACCAGGTTTTGTGAGTGTGACACCACTGTAGATGACGTTTGACATCACCATCTAGTGTGCTTGGGAATTGCTGCTCTGCCGTAAGTGTTCCATTTATGAAGGTGCCTTCTAACTGTAATCATCGACACCAGAGAATTCAGATGCTGATTGAGCTGTATAGTCACTTTTGTTACAGTTGTTCAACAAGCGTCTGTCTCTTTAACTGATCTTCTCTTTCAATCTACTATTTTGCTTTGCCGAGCTGGTTTTGTCACAATATGTGTGTGCTACCATGACTTTAGACACCGTACCTCTAGAAACCCCTGAAAGTTGAGCTATTTCATTCACATCTGCTCCATCTAGACGGGCTCCTACAATTTTGCCTCTTTGAAAATCTGAGAGGTCTGACATTTTACGCTTTTGAAAAAATCCAAGACTTATAGAGCTTCGATAAAGCTACCACATACTAAAAAAATACTTAGTCTATTTATGAAAAAAAACTAGTAGCTATTATTATATTTTAATGCTTACGAGGCGCATTCAAAAATGTCACTTTTATTCCCAGGTATGTATGTATGTGAATTAATTTACGTTAATAAGATTCAACAACCCCCCTTCCAAAACGAAATATCACGTTATTGAAGAATACTAACCAGCCGTTTGGAAAAAACAAAACTATTTGAGACAATCGAAATTATTTTACTCTCATTCTCTGCACTTTCTCTGTAAAAATATTTTCTATGGAAATCGAATAAATAAAAAAATTTTTACGAAGAAAATGCTGCTCGGGAAGTTTTTAAACCCAAATTTAAAAAAACCCGATTTTCTTCATATCGTGCAAAGATTCATTGGCATATGTTTCAAAATATTATTAAAGGAGAATCATAAGAAAAAAAAGCTCAAAGGGATGAATGTATCTTTATACGCGAAGTGCTTTCGATTTCCGAATTGTAAGCGATTAATAAAGCGAAAACTTTTCACATCAGTTCGCATGACGCACTAAATATACTTGTTATCATTTCAAATAAACAACATTTAATGATCGGCTAACCTTTAACAGAAGAAGAAAAAGTTTTGTGGAATAAATTCAAATATAATTTATCATGTTTGAGATTCTATAGTATTTTTTATGTTTGTTGTTGTGATGGGGTTTTAAAAATTGGTCTAAAAAATTTTACCCCCCAGTTATAAGGTCTAAACTTAAAGTGCGTGAGTTGCATAGATTCGTAAGAAGTTATTTTACATAAATGCTTGCGTCATTTTTAGTTTTAACTAGAGCTAGTTTGAGTCTATAAAATTTGATAACATACCAAAAAACTTATTACTGTGTGGAGAGAAATGTTATTGGTTAAAAAATATCTTTCAGATATAATAACCTCTAAATGGTTTTTGATGACAACTCTATTTATTTATTGATAATCAACCTGTCTCCAGAATTATATTTATCAACTACTTTGAGATTGGTATCAGTAGGAGTATATAATAAATTTATTTGCAATAGATTATAATGTGTTAAAAGGCATTTTGTAATGTGAATTTATCTTGGTATCGAAGAACTTCTTTCACGATAAAATCTAGTCAATATTTTAAATAGAATAACTAGTTGTAATTAATTATATTTTAAAAAAAGGGTTTTAATTATATAAAAACTTTTTTAAAAAATATTATTTATAATAGATTGATTTAGGGGAATTGTTTAAATTAATGAATTATTAGTAACTTTAATGTTGGAATATCCTGAAATAATTTAAAATTTTGTAGACTGTTCCTCATTAAAATAAGTAGCCATAATAACTATATATATAATTGCTCAAGGTAGGGAACTCCGTGACTGTCTTGTTCAAAAAAAGAATAAATTTGGGACGAAATTTGAAAAGAATTATATTTTGGGCCTTTTAAAAATTTAAAGGGCCCTTGAATTAATTTATAATTAAGGGCCCAAGTAGATTGATTGACTAAAATCGGTCAAAAAAACAAATCTTTAAATTTTTTAACCCAAATTAGGGAACATACTTTTCTATAACCCCCACAAAATTTGAAAGTTCTTAAACCCCTTTAAAAAAGCAGAATTATGATAGTTTTTTTTCCGTTTTATTCCCCATTCCCCAAAAGGGAAATCAAAAATTTTTAAAAAAACCTTTTTTCTCAGAAAAAATAAAAAAACTAGTTTTTTCCTAAATTTTAAAAAGCTAAGGCTTTTTTTTTTTATTGGGCCCAAAGTTTTTAATTTTTTTTTCCCATTGCTAATAGTATATGTAACAAAAATTTTGGGATGCATTTTTTTAATCAAAACAATACTTTTTTTTTAAAAAAAAAATTGAACTCAAATTTTTACATTTTTAAGGGAATTTTTAGTAAGCATTCATAAAAAAAGTTAAATTTTACGAATAACAATCGTGTTAACCAAAAAAACCCCTACCAACTTTTGTTATACATAGGTTGACCTACTTGTAAAATTAAATTTCCCCTGTATGTGTAAATTTTTTTTAGGAGGGTAGCATTTTTTAAATTTTGTTTTTTCCCTTTTTAAAAAATTTAAAAAGCTTGCTTTTTTTAAAATTTTGGGCACAAAACATGTTTTTTCCCTATATAAACACATAGGGGGAACCCAAAAAAAATTGAAAATCCTTAAATTAAAAATTTTTTCGTAAAAACGTACCCCCGTCCCCCAAAAAACACACCTTTTTAAGCCAATGGGAAATTTTCAATGTTTAAGGAAAGGAATTTTATTTAAGAACAACGTCTTTATCCGAAGAAGTGTCAAGCAAAATATTATTTCAACAAACCTTTCAAAAATGGGTTTCTTAAAATGGACAGTATATTTAACTCTACGATCACAGCAATAAAAACAATTCTATTTTTGATTCTGTAATCCATGCAGAAGAAATCATAATAATGAAATGCCTTCTAAATTTCTTAGGGAAAATTGAAAAATCCTTCTTATGTACTACACCACTTACAACCCCACAGTAATATTTAATTACAACTCGAACCCCATCGAGGCGACCACACAAATTTTTATTTCACATAGTTCTTGTACTTTCTTTTTTCAGACTTGAGTTGAATTATTTTTTAGCAAGAAGAGCCCATTATTACATTTGTGAATCCATCATTAACATATAGAAGAGGTGGTTAAGAAGTTATCCGAGCTGCTGATGGTGTTCCTTTAGATAAGTAAAAGATTAGGTACTGAACGCATGCTTTATTATTATGGAGTACCATTTACCGCGTAACACCGGCATATCAACAATTTTCAATCAGCATTTCATCATCGGTTTCGTAATCACAGTTTTTTCTTTCTCCCCTCCCCCTCCTTCTTAGACGGCCATCATCGTGCATCGGTTAAATCGCGGTCATTTGGCGATCTGTCCATCAAATCGCCAGTCTAAAGACGCCTATCGCATTTCCGTAATTTCCTTAATTTGACTTGTGAAGCAGGTTGGCAACCGCGCCCAATATCACTGCATTCTACCAGCTGAAAAAAAAGTCCCTACTCTTTCTTATTGCACGTAGTTTTCACGAGAAGATTATTATTTTATTTTTATGATAAAATATTATCATTTCTCTCTCAGCATATGCGGGAGTGATATCTAAGAACGCAATACTCAAAATTCGAAAAATCAATTTGCTTGTGGTCTTTATTTCTTGTAGTAATAAAGAATAGAATCCAAATTGAAATTGTTTTTGAATTTGAGGAAAAACATTATTATGCCCATATTGTGACCTCATTAACCTCTTAGCGTTTCGTCAATTCTATAAAGCAGTGGTTTTCAAGCTTTTTCAACTCACGAAACCCCTGGAACTAAAAGGTGTTTTCGTGGAACCCCTACAACTAGAAAGTATTTTTGTGGAACCCTTTTCCCTGCACGCATAGTTAGAAGAATATATCTTAAAATAATATTTAAAGTAGATCAATGAAAAGACAATTAAAAGTATTGCATTTTATTTTTTACTAAAAAATTTTAATATAATTTTTTTAATTAATAATATTCTGTGATCCAAGTGTCACCTACCCATGCATTAAGTTTAGTAATAGGGATATGTTCTTGCATTTTTTTACACAAACTGTCGAAGTCTAGGTCAATTGAGAATAACTATAATTACTTTACGTATTCTGAGTTTCATTTGATTCTATTTTTTGTTTTTGTAGCCACTCGCGCGCGTTGATAAATATTTCACTTATACACATTATTCTGAATGGCAAAAAAATGTTTATAGCTGTGTAAGAAATACCGTGTACTTTGCATGAGTTTGCAACCTAAAATTTAGAATTGGTTCTAGCATAAATTTAGATTTTTAGCATCGAATCTGTTGATATGTTGTAGGTGTTTATACACAAGTATAAAAAGATGTACTTTTCTTAGAATTTCTTATTTTTGCAAATGTACGAATGGTATTAAAATTATCTCAATTGAGTTGGTATTTGTTTTATCGAAGAGCTATTTTGTCATACTGCGCCAAAATTCATTAGATCTCGTGGTCTGGGAAAGAAGAAAAGAAGAAATTGGATGACAAGATGGAGGGTTGAAAATAGAAGGTAACGGTTAACCGGTTAGCTACCGTTTACCAAGATAGTAAACCCTTGGGAAAAGGGAAAATCACTAGGTACCTCGGGATTGTGACCTACCACTAGTGAAGGCTTGCCTTGAGGGTAAAATTATCTCGTGGAACTGACAATAGCAAACAATTAAATATTCACAATCCTAATTAATATATTTAACATAAAACATTTTAATTCTTTTATAATATTATAATAAGTTTAAAAGCATTACAAGATAAAGTTATTATATGAATAAAATTTTCAGTTTCTTGATGACAGGGAGGAGCTTTAAATTCTTTTGGGTATACAAACATTTTAGAGAACGTGAATCCATTTTGCAAACACATTTATAAGTTTCTTTTCGATTTTTTTATTGTGACTCTTGGAACCCTTGGATATGCCTCGTGAAACCCCAGAGCTCCGTGGAACACAGTTTAAAGACCACTGCTATAAAGGAATGGTTTCATGGGGGTAAAAAGCTATATTTCTTGAAGAGTTAGGCTTAACATTATAAGAAAATTCTAAAGAAAAGGATTGATAACCAAAACACATTTTATAAATACATAACATTGATATCATAAATATTGCTTCATGCATATTGCTTTAACAGTTATCAAGTTACTAAGAGTTATGAAATGCTAAATGTGTGAGGTCATAAAATCGAAAAATACGCTGATATGTTAAGAAATAATAAGAAGGAAAATGAATATTATAGTAATAACATAATAAATAAAAATAAAATTAAGTTTAAATTATGAAAACAACAGAAATATTATTTAAAAATATTGCATAAACACTTAGAACACGGACGTAATGAAGCTTACTTTAAATTGCGCTTAAATTAAATTATGTCAATTTAAACAATTCTATGAATGTGAGAAAGCTAATGGTAGAAAAAAGGCATGTTATATGTTTAAATTTATATAACCATTAATAATACACTAAATTGCTATAAATCTAACTTAATCTAACTAACATTAAGTAGGAATATAGCAAGACAGTACAGGTCAAAGTAGAATGGTCACATAAATTCAATAGCAAATTCTTAGGATTAAGATGGTAGGTTTAAGCATTGTTTCAAGCTGTCAACCTTTTCTTTTACTTGCTTATAATATTGCACTGAAAAAAAAGAAACCATAGCTTAAAATTTTTTGTAAGAGCTAAAAATTATTTCTAAAATTATAAACTAGTATCCAAAATTAAAAATAATTTGCACATTTCTGAAAAAATAATAGACAGATTTTATAGAAATTTGGTGTATAAGTATATACAGTTAATACAGGGAAGATACGTATCACATTCAAATAATTTTATGTACTCATAATAATCAGTGAAGTTCAAAGTGCAAGGATGTTTCAAATCCACGTAGTGATATCGAACTGAAAATAAATCTATGGTCCCTTCACCTAGACAGACAGGTTGTAGTGGGCTATCTCACCAAGTTCTCCCTTGAAACTAATAGGGAATATATTCTTTAAAGTTAAACTTTAGAGAGATTGCTACCTTCTTATAGTGGAGATTAAATATGCAGACAGATTAGTTCTATAGTATAAAACTTAGTGAAAGAGAAAGATGGGGTAGGAACAGACAGTTGATAGTTGAGAAGATACGATTATATATATAGCAGTGCAGATCTTCACTTTGAATTTGAGACATTCATCCATTAATAATTCCTTACCTAAACCGAGACACTTATATGCTTTGAAAGTGAATCCAATCTTGGACCGTTTTCGGATAAATCGTATTGAGCGTCAGTTTTGAGACATAATCGTAATCAGTGGAGCTTTTGTACTTTGTAAAACTACAGTTCTGAGTCTCTATAAGTGTTTCACAAATAAGTAAATTTGATTAATTAAGAATAACTTGAGATCTTTTCACAACCTTTTATGTAGGTATAGCATTCTAATAAAATAGTTAACTTGATTATTTGTTTTGGTTACTTCCTAACGTTTTTTGTCGTGAGCAATACTCCTATTACAATGTCGGATTCGAGTTATAATCTTTCGAGGACGACACTCGGAGTTTGATATCAAGATTTGGGAAACCGTTACGAGGTCGCACAGTGTAAAGCATCCTGAACCGGGAGGCAGTTGATCCAATTTTTGAGAAAAACAGTTTGTAACTCCTGGAATGTTCTCAGAGAGAGGATGACGAAATGCAAATACTCATCTCAGATATGCTTTATAGAATTAGGGTAAAAAGATCTGGCTGACCGAACTACGATGCAAATACTCAACTTCTAGGTAAGCGTTTGCATCGACAAGCATTGTTGACTTATTTTATCGTCCATGTACAAGAGCCCTGGATCAACTGAGCCCCTGAAAAGATGATTATAAGTCTCTGATATCTCTTCTCTATACATCATTGCAGTTAAGTAGATTTTTTCAAACATATACTAAGGATATAAGTTCCCTGACGAGGGATGGTCTCGTGTTCCATGCTCTCTTCAGATGAAAGTATGTCAAGAATCAGTTTCAGCCTGATTCGCGTCTCATGCATACAAAGCATGATGCTCTATTGAAGTCTGATCTGAAGCACATGTCTGCATCATGCCAAACAAGCTTCTTGTGTTCTGCAGTGAAGAAAATGCAAACAACGAGCCTTTTCCTGTGAAGCATCCAGACAACTGTAGACCTTGAAACTCGGGTGCCAGTGGCAGAATACAGCTCACATGGAGCTGTAGCAGTCCTTTTCGCCTTTTAGTTCAGTAAAAATTTTTTTGCCTAGGTCTTTTGGTTCTTAAATCCTAAAATTCTTTTCGCAAGTTGTAAGCATCACAGGATTTTACACTGGTCTTTGTTTCCTCCTGCACTTGTGATTTCCCTACCTCCAATCTACCAACAATTCTCCATCTAATTCCGCCATCCATAACGTTTGTGGCAACAGATTTTACCTGATAGTTATAAAATTAACCCAACTCTGGTGAGAAACAAGGCGAAACAAGGTGAAGGAGTACGAACAAAATCACGAATGCCAACACCCTTCACGCACCCTCTAGAGTCAAAGTTCCGCTGAAACGCACGCATATGTATTTGACTCTGAATATTTGTATAATTCTTCGGCTGCATAATTAGTATATTTTTGAAAAATATATACATAACTTGCAAACTCTTTTAATTTTGCACACTTTATTTTGTAAGTTTTCCTTTTTTACATATAAATGAGTTAAACTAATTCTTATATATTTTCATCGAAGAAAATAATAAAGTAATTTCTAAAAGTGGTTTATATATTTTTGAAAAAGAAGTAAGATTCAGCTTAAATAACTTCATGCTATAGCAACGCAAGTATTATTGGTGATGGATTTCGAAAATTTGAATCACAGCCACATTATTAGATTTATATTAAGATTTTGATGAATTTCGTGGGCCTTTATCTGGCCTTTGCCGATCAGGTGGCATTAGTAACAACAGTAACATATTAAGATTTAATGCTCGTATCACTTTCTTACTAAATTAGACACAATTTGATGACTTTGAGTTCCAGTTTCATTTAATATGTAGCTATCTGTTTTGATCAACCCTTTGGGCATTTAGCTAAATTTAAACTCGAACCTGCTGCTTGGTAGCAATTACCATGACCCTGACTACTCGACCCGAAAAGAAATACATGGAAAGTTGATATTAAATTAACGGCTTGTTTAATATATAAAACTTTCAGAGTTGAACCACATAAATTAGCTTAATTAACGTTTTGAGAAGAGCAACGTGAAATGCTACTGTCGGTGGTCTTCATTTTATAATTAAGAAAATAATTATAGTTTCTTGACGTTAATTACACGGAACCTGATATTGAATTATCAATGCACGTAATCGCAGTTATGATGCTGTGATATCAAACTTTCAGAAACTATTTTACAATTAGAAAAATGAGTTTGATTCTCTGACGTTCCTTGCGCAGTAATTTGTTCTTAACGAACCTTGTGAGTTTTTTGAATAATGATCGAGTGGCGAAGATAATACCTCGACAAAAGTATAGAACCTACGATGATTTTGAATGTCGGTGTGAACACTGGCGTACAAAAGGGTGGGGTTTGAGGGTTTAAATCCATCCATAGACCACACACACAATAGATTTTTAGCATTGGCATTACACCTCGGTGCATTCGTCTACATCAGTGACCCGACCAGTATATCGGCTCACAATAATACAAAATAAAATATCAAAATTTTTCCCTAAAGAGGAAAGATAGTTCCTTAAGAAAAGATATATCAAGTGTCAGGACAAACATTAAATTTTCTTGTCCTTTTATGTATATATTATATTATTTATTAAAATGCATTATCTATATATTATATGATTTATTAAATTACATTATTTATTAAATTATATTCCTTATTAAATTATATTCTTTATTAAATTATATTCTTTATTATATTATATTATTTATTATAATGCATTATTCGAAATAAACTTACGTTTCTATGAATATGGATTTTTTTTGTGGTCCACCTAAAGTTAAACCTTGTTTGTTTGGCCAAGTTAGCCTTTGAGTTTGACATCCCTGGTCTACATGTTTTTTAGAATATAGCCCTCTTCCTCCTTCTAAAAGAAGTTTATATTTACGCCACTTAATATAAAAAGTTTAATTGCTTCTTTGTTGATGGCTGAAAGAAAGATCACACCATATGATGTACCAGGCTACAGTTTTATACGAAATTCGGAAGCTTAGAAACAGATAATAAAAGATAATATTATCCATTATGGATTTCCTTTTTTTTTTTTTATGTTCGATACTCAAAATAAAAATAGACTTGAGATAGACGATATAATGAACAAAAATAAAATTCAAATAATTCAAATTAGTTTTAAACTTTTGAACATCGTATTAATTTCAATTTCTAAAATCTTCTGAATTGGCTTATAATAAATTCCTCATTGAAAAGTGTTTAATTACACACTTTAGTTTATTAGTTCTTCTCTTTCACTTCTTTAGTTCACACTTAGTCTTTTGTAGAATTTTATACAGTTTTAGAACTAGTCATTTTCTTAACTCTATCTACCGCTGTATGATTTACTGAAATTTTTTTTCTTGAAATATTTTTTGAGTTACTACATTGAAAATTAAGGGATATACGTAAATAAAATACTCAACTTTTGGGAAATTTAGTTCGTTAGATCTAATTAATTAAATTGGTACCTTAAACTACCGTCATTACACGGCGGTTTAAAATATTCTCAAAATACAGAAAGTCCGTATGACATTTTATCACAGTTTTAACTTAAAAATGGTAAATAACCAAAGAAACTAATATTTTACAGCGCAAAAAAATTAATTTTGAAAATTACAAATTTTTTAAAAATTACATACTTTTTTTTACACATAAAAACAGATTTTACGTATAAACTTAATTTGATAATATTCAAAGAAACAGTTCTTTTTATTAATGCAGAAAAATACATTACATATTACGTATTTTTGAGTGAGTTGCCTAAATTGAATATTTTAAAAACACCATCTGGGATAGGAAACACTGAATTTTCTGAAGAACTACTGCACCCAGGGTCTTGTTCAGTCTCTCGATCGTCTCCTTCAGAACCTGACGAAAATTCCAGCAGATTAGTTGCAGAGAATCCTTCATATGAAGAATCATCTGTTTGTGTATCACTGCTTTCGGATTGTAGGCTCTGTAATAAATCCAAAGCCTCTTGAAGTCTGTTTTTTTCCAGACATTCTAAGAAGAGGGAAAAAATATAGCACCTCGAAAACCTTCTATTATTGTTAAATCTCAGTTACACTTAGAGAAATTAAAATGTTAATTTTTGATTAAATTTTAGATATTTCATTTAAAGTGTGTCAAAAAAGCAAGCTCAGATTGAAATTTAAACATTTTTGAAAACGTTACAAAACCAAAAAAAAGACAAAAAAGAAATGTAAAAAACCCACCATATCTCTATAGCATCTTTGTAATGACGCTACAACACAACAAAAATTAATTATAAGCTACACGGACGAAAAAAAAAAGCTCTAACACAGGGGTCGGCGCCCTATGGCCCGCGGTACAATTCTCAATGGCACTCCGCACTATTCTACACATTTATCAATTTTTGAGTGGATGGAAATTGATAAATATGTAATGGGCCTTATTTGATAAACTTCTTCAGAGTGATGGACATTAACAGAATTATGAAAAAATCTGAAAGATAAATTTATAGTTAAATTGTAAATTATTGGAATGTCATTGTTGAAGAGATTTAATAGTTCGAAGAGAGAAAATTCTGCTTTCCGCTTTTATACATCTGAGATTTTACGCTTTTGTACACATATCTATGTAAGAAATCTTACCTCGTATGAAAAATATTTCGAGTCCGCAAAGAAATTGTTTAACAAATGAAGGCTCAGAATGTTTTAAATTTAAAGTCACAAATTATACCCATGATTTTGCGATATAAAAGCACTAGAGGTTTGTGTTAAAATTTTTATTTATCTTTTTATTTTACTATAATGAAGGAAAATACTTATATTTTATGTTGTCTATTTTTTATTCAATAAATATGCTTAAAAATACATAATATATGTATAATTTTAATATTTTATTTTTGTTGGGAAGAAATAGTTATATTTTATGCTGTTTATTTTTATGTTAAGAAATATTTTTCAGTGATGCAAAATGAATATATAGTTTGTAATATATATCTGTAAATATATATTATTGATCTCTATTCTCCAACTATCTGCATACATTATTACGGGAATCAAATTGTTTCGAAAATGCCTCACTGTGTGGCACGCTGAATCCTATTGGTAGCTTGGTTTGGCACGCCACAGCTAAAAGGTTGCAGACCCATGCTCTAACATCTAGCGTACTGTCGGTATTTATAAGTACCACTAAGTTATTCAAATGTAAAATTAATTATATACACTGTTCACTTAAAATAAACAGTCAAATCGTTTTCTAAGATTCAATAACACAAAAAATAAGACACTTACCTTTTAACTTTAACTACTTTTGCGGAACAAAAATGATAATCTTTGCAATCCTATCGTATTGGCAGCTTAAAATGTAACTTTAGTTTTAAAACTATTCGCCTTCTCCGCTAAAATATTCATCACATAACCCTTGCTGTTATCTTTTCTGAAAGAGTGGAATTAAAAGTGTTCCTGCTAAGCACCGTCAGAATATTTGTAAAAATGATTATTCTATGTAATTTTAAAAGTTGGGTTGTACTTATAAATACCGTCAACAAATAGAAATCTGTGATGGAATCAACTTTTTTAGCTGTTTAAGGAATAAATTTTAACAATATCTCTATTATTTAACCATTGAAGAACGCGCTGTTTAAAAAAATACCGAGAAGTTTTCTTTTACGTTTTTTAATTTAATGAATAAAATTCTCTGATAAATTTTTCGATATCTTCCATTAAAATTTCGAAGTTTATTTATTATTTTCTTTCCAGTATATTTAATTCACACATTTTATTGAACCCACAAAAGCTTAAAAACATTCTGAAGCTATATAATTTCTAATACAAAATAAGATCAATACAAAATAAGCTTTTACAGAAACAGAAGAATTTCATTAAGCAAATTTATTTTTAAGCTCGATTTTTCACCACGAAAGTTATTTGCATTTTGTAACGAAAAGGAATTCATTTGGGGAAAAACAGGACAAAGGGAATTTGTATTTTATGTTAAACCGTGATATAATTTGCCAAGAAAAACTATACCAAGTGTCAACAACTATTTCCGTCACTTCACTAAGGCTGAGCAGTTTTCAGTAGGAAAAGCTAGTATAAAATACTTGAGACAAGTCAAAGTATCATTTGAAAACATGCTTACAATGAGCTCCCCGTGTATTCAATTAGTCTTAAGGTCAAGAAGGTCAAGCCATCTAATGTTTAGGTGTGTTTCTATTTACCAGGTTAAGGATTTCATTCAGACATGGTTGTTTAAACTACAAAAGGAGGACCATACCATTGAAAGTTAAGAGTCACATTCAAGATATTCATTACACTTCAGTTTCATAAACATGTTGAGTTACAAGGGCAGAAGTTACACAAACAATACCACCAACAAAGCTGACTGATAGCCTACGTTACTTTGAGAATAATTTATTATTTTATTACTTTTTTATTACAATAATGTATCAAAAGTGCAGTTACATACTATAAATGTTTCAAAAAATTTAATTTCTTGAAAAACAAATTAGGGTTTAAATGTCATAGTATTTTGTAACAGAGATAGTTACATCTAACACATTTCTTTCATTGAAACTTAAGTTTCTTAGAAATGTTAAGAAATTATTTAGTGTACTGAAAAACGCAGCCTCAGATACAACAAATGACTCATAATTTAATTAAATTTAGCTCATTTAAATTTTTTTGTATACAATTCAAGTGATTTGCCTTCTACTCATGTACTCATTAGTAAAATTTAAATATAGCAACAAACTAAATTATAAACTTTTTCTGACTTGGAAATTGAGTATATTTAGTGTACTTTATAAGATTTCAATGATATTATTAATATATAATAATACTACTACATTTATAATTTTAAAAAAATGATAATTTTTACTTGATTGAAAACGAAAGACGATACATCTGATTTTCAAGTTTCCAGTCTTCCACATGAAATTGAGAGGTCTATTTAAAATATTTTTAAAAATGGAAATTTTCTAAAAACTTGATAAGTCTAAGTGCCAAAAAGTCTTGAAAACAGCATAACTGAGAAAATAAGAAATGACTAGAAATTTAAAAAAAGTAATGCGCTATTATGCAAAGACTTCCATATGTTTTAATTATTTTTTTACAGCTTGGCATTTTTGAAATTTAAATACCATTATACATTTAAAACAATGATTTTGGGTTGGATAGTTCATTTCACTTTCTTTAAAGGACAAATGAAAACGTTTAATGAAGTCTAAATAAACGAGAAGAAAGAAAAACAGGAATATTACTATTTTCAATGTAATTTGTTCATTATGTATAATTATATTTGGTTCATTATCTTATCCAAGAACCTTTTTTTTATCACTTAAGAATTCGAATGTGATAGCTTATGAATTGTAAGATCAGGGTTAAAAATGATTCATAAAGTTCTGTTGATATTTTCTTTTTCTCTTAATAGATTCTCCAAGTTTCCTTAATTAATTAGTCATTATGCTTAAAGTATTAAAAATGCTGTGACAAATATATGATTATATCCTATTAATAATCATTTAATCTGTATTTTAAAGAAAAATTATTCTTAATTTTTTTTCTTTTATTGTTATTTTTAGCATTAATTGTTTTCTGGAGTGATTTCTTTTATTTCTGAAGTGATTACTTTAATTTGAAATAAAATATATCCTTTAAGCCATGATATTAACACATACATTTAAAGTCTACGACAATTTATTAAAATGTGCAAACAATAATTATAATTAATACGAGTTTCTTGTTAATATATTACTGATAATTCTCTCTTATTTTTAAAAAAATACATGTCAGTTTAATATATAAAACATTTATCTCATTTACTTCTTTCATTAAATCAACTGTCTGTGATTAATGTTCGCAGCATTCATTTTCATACGTAAGGCTATTATTTTTATATAAATATTCACACATTATAAAAGCTTTTTCAGTCAAATAATATTTCATCTTCATATTACGCCCAATAATGACATACAACAACGCGTTCTTACTCTGATCTTTCACACGAATAACTTTTTAATTATTTCAAAAAAGTGTTATTACGACAGAAATTGAAATCGCAAATTAAAAGACCCAATTACGGTTCTCACATTAAAAGAACGCAAAACTTTCAATTCTTTTATCATTTAAATTTCAATCTTTACATCTGAACTGCTACTTCTCTTGTAGAAGAATTAGTCAATCTTAGTTGGGCTGGGCTTCAAACAACGTCTTCCTAAGAACCGTAGTCACACCTAAAGTTCTTGAAACGTCCACATTTTCTTTGAGCGGGTTAAATGGCTAAGTAGCAACCAACTCATTTATCAATTTCAACACGTAATTTCTATGGCTTCTGCGATGCGCTCTAGAGGTAATCACATAGCTGCCCTCATTCTTCGAGAGGTGTTTGATTTATAACTGTGGTTAATTATCGAGATCATTAAGATTCTGATTGAAAGAATAAACCTGGATATCGAGTGTGAACTTATTTTCAGCTTAGCTATCCAGATGGATATTTTTTGGATAATGTTGCTGCTATTCGAAACATCAAGAATAAGGAGCTGTTAGGAATAGCTATTAATTTTTCATCTAAGCAGATTTGAATCTATTTAAATGTGATACAAGGAAAAAATGAATTAATTCGTATTATTATTGTAAAGAAACCTTTATTTATGGCTTCTAAATTGCGCCACACATAATGCAAAGTGTAAAGCTAGATTGGATTTTATAAAAGCTATCTCATACAGTTGTATAATTTCTGATAAATAATTGAAAATGAGTAATAAATAATTGATATACAATTCTTAATGTAAACTTCAATTTATTTCTAGTATTCTAATCTGAGATGTTTTGCTTATAATAAAGTATGTAGTATACCATAATTAAAGATAGCAACATACACAGACCTCTGTTATTGGAGTATATTGTAAAGAATAAGTAGAGAAAAACGCCAAGGTTTAAAATTAAAAATTTTTAGTCCATGAGGAGTGGGGTTAAAATCCCAAGTTTCATGATTGCGTACGCCACTAATTAAAGATATGTTTTTCAAAATTACCTCACTGAGATAAAAAAAAACAACGTAAAGAATGCCATTTTTCCCAAAATTACCGAAAGTAAAAATTACTGGAAATAATTTTATGAAAAAGAGGAAACTTTGATATTTCAATTTTTTAAAAAGAAACGACTGATTATTAAATTATTGAATAAAAAATTCTTATTGATTAATAAAAATCCTGTTGTTATCATTTGCAACTATTTCGTCGATGACTGTGAAAAAATGCACAACTCTTCTAAAATGTCAAAACAGAAAAAGAAAAAAATGTTATTGGAAACTGAAAAAATATAAACACATTCGTTGAATTAAAACAATTGAAACAGAAACTGAAACAATTTGCTTTTACTTTAATTAAATTAGTCCATGCACAAAAGTAAATAAATTTAATTGAAAAGAGAAAACCTGAAAAGCTAAATAAATAATGAGATAAACATGAAATTATGAACAAATTACCCCGAAAGGTATTGTTTTGTGTTTCGCTAAACACACACAAATCTCTAAACATTTTTTTTATTTTATTATTTTTTTAACTTTTAATTTTACTTGTTAGATTTGACTTTAAGTTAAAGGATTTTCTTGACGTTTAAAACTGCCTTATTAATTATATTTTAATTCTACAAATAGTAAAATTTGATTAAATCTCACCAAACGCCTTCTCCACAATTTTTGTTTTCATTTTTCTGTAATTCTTTCTTTCTTTACCTATCCAATACCTGTGCTTGATTTCTTGACCATTTGACACCAAGCCTCCCATTACCAACTGACGGCGTCGTTAGTCAGGTGGTCATCAAGTCCAGTTGATTGGAACAGGGTCAACATCCATCCAGTAATGGCCACAGAGAGGGCAGACCTCGTCGGTAGCCAGGTCAAGCCAGTGATGGTATACTCCCAGGAAGACATGTCCGGTGGGTAGGCAAAAGCGGGCGACGGCCTCGGTTTTCTCCAGGTGCCCCGGGACAGGACCCACAGTGGCCAGGGATTCGCATGGCTTTCCAAGGCTCTTGGTTCTTTGGGTCGTGGCAGTACATTTCTCATGTATGTGGTTTCACACCTCTTTGCTCTTCTATGGGTCAGGAGACTTCCGGTTGAGACGACTCAGCTCTCTGTTTGGCTTTTTGGTCGGCTTTCTCATTATCAGATCCCAATATGTCTTGGGACCCATTGTAAGGGCCACAGTCTAACCATATGAAATGAGCTCCGCAACTTTAGTATGGTACTAAAATATATGTGGGCATCTAATTGGTGTGTTACTGCTTAAAGCTGAAATGGCAGCTTGAGAGTTGATGAGGAAGATAACTTTTGCAGGAGTCAGGTTATCAGCGAGTAATTGTGTTGTATCTTCACAGACAGCTGATACCTCGCCATCGTAACTGGTGGCATTTTTTCCAATGACTCTTTGAACAGCCGGCAGAACCATCCAGCGTTAGCTCCGTTTGCTTCTGATAGGTATAAACTGTCAGTACAGATGTCACGGGATATCTAAGTTCGATGGTTTCCAAAAAAAGCGCAGGATTTTAGCTCATCAGGAATGGCCTCAGCCATATTTGATGCCAGGGATTCCGTAATTCTTGGATACCTGTTTATGTGCTTAAAATACGATAATATAAATCTATCGACCAGATTAAATCTATATATATATAAAGGACAAAAGTGTCTCACTAACTCACTCATCACGAGATCTCGTAAACTATCAGACTTAAAGTTATATTCCAGCAGGTCAATGTATATAGTATAACGACTGATTCATAAATAGTGTGAAACAAGTTACTTACATGAAATTTTCAATGTGGTTTCCTCCAGCACAGCACATTTTACGTAAAGGTTTCGGCCAAACTAAAAGAGCTTTTTCGACCATTTTGGGGTACTTTTCCAACTTCCTCTCTTATTGCTTTTTGAAGCCTTTGAAATGTTCTTACTTTAAGTCTATTTAATTCTTTTTTAAGTATCCCCATGAAAAAAATCGCAAGAAGCACAGACAAGGGATAGAGATAGTCATTTATCAGGAGGAAGAATATTTATTTTTTTATATTTTAGTCATTTTCTAGTTGATTTTGCTGTATGATTTGGTGCACAATGATGGTGAAAAACAAAGTTTCCTTGAGAGTAAAGACGTTTACTTTCTCTGATCAAGTGTTCCCAAAACTTTATTATGATAGTATTTAACATTAGTTTTAGACTTCAATTCTACAAAAAAACGGTTTTGTTAAGTCTTGAGAGGATATTCCTATCCATACCATAACACCTGACGGTCAACTTTCCTTTTGTAAAACAGCTGCGTCTTTGCGACGCTTTTCGCCAGAAATATATTGTATATTCGTTGTGAATGAAAGATGAAACAGTGCTTCATCCGAAGTTATCCATGTTTTGTATCTTCCTTTGTATAACATTAAATACAGAGGCCAAGAACGTTTTCTTCGTTTTTCTATTATCTTAACAGATATTTGATAACAGACAGGAAAAATTTTTGTAGTCAATTTTCTTTATCTCACGATAAATTGTTGATTGCTATACCTGTAGTTTCTTTGCCATAATTCTTTGAGGAAAAGGATTTTCTACAGCAATAATTCGTTTCAAATTCTTTTTTCCTTTTTTATTAAGGATTTTCTTTTGTTCACATTTTTTTCCTAGAGCTTTTGATTGCGAGCCAAATTTTGTTTTATTTTTGAAGTTTGGATAGTAATACAATAAATGTCTTTTTCGATTTTTAAATGCTTTATTTATAACAGAATTCTAACAACCATCATTCAAAAGCTGTAAAATTTTGTTCCAGATTTCAGGATCTAATTTCACTACTATAAGTTACTCTCACTAATAAAAATGGTTTAATTAGTAATTTAAATGTTTCATTTTAAAACTAAAACCAGTAGTAAAACGATAGAAATCCACCATATATAGTTGTATGCTTTTAAAATTGGTCACACTTATTTTGAATCAACCGGTACAATGTCCTCGACTTCTTCGCATACCAGATTATATTGCTACCTTATCCGACCACCTTCTTGTTATCCGATTTATCAGAATTGAGCGAGTGTGGAGGTTGAGTTTGGAGTACTATACACCAACAAGGTTCCACAGCCTCTTTTGTTTCATTTTCTATATAGCCCCACTTTTTGCCTGCTGTGGAAGCAATGCTTATTACTGATTTCATCTTCTTCCTCACATCACCTCACTGAAGGTTGTAAAATTTAACCATTTTACCATTGTTCTTTGTATTATCTATCTAACAGATTTAGTTTTGGCTTTTATCCTTCGTGATCTTGCATTTTGAATTATCAGCAATGTACCATATTGCTGTTATAATTGTCTATAATTGGCAGCAGCAACTATTTATTCTCTTTTTTCATATCGAGTTTATTTTTAGAAATTAGTAGAAGAAATGTTTTTGGAGTTGCACGAGTAACTCGCCAATGAATGTTTTAATGCATGAATTAGATAGTCGTCATTCGCGATGTGAAACAGAATGCATGCTTACCTATCAAGCTTTTGTTCAAAGATTTTAATTAATTCAATGATTTTTAATCTGCTTACCTTATGTATTTCATACATTAGCAAACTTCCTTAATTTAAGATTAAAATTATTGATTTTCCTCAGGAATTGAATGCAGCAGGAAGATATAAAGATTTTTTTCGAGCAATAAAAATACTTTAAAAGGTGTTTGTAACATCTTTGAGAATTTATTTATGAAAAATACATTGATATTAATACAGAAGAGCGCTTTTTCGGAACTTCCTAAAAATTGAAGTTTAATATTGGATGCGAGATTTTCATGGGGCTCCATGAAAATGATCCGTTTCCCTCGACGCTCCAGAAATTACCATTCAAGAGTCCCTATTGTTGGTAGTTATGTTTTTCATAGCAAAATGAAAGCAAACTATAGTAAAGATAATGAAACTTATATTTCTCAAATGGATTTTAATTCATAACCTAATTCTACTGGATTTCTTTATTCCAAGAAGGTATTACGTACGTATTAGTAGATAATTTAACATATAAAGCAAAATGAAAATTCTTAGATTTAATGTTCGAGGATTTTCTAGTTTTTACATAAATTACTCAACAAAATGTTAACATTGGATTAACATTTTTGTTTTAAAATACAGTACACACAAAGGATAATTCGTTTCGTTATTGTAGATGTGCAGTATAATTAATCCAACCCAACGTGAGCTGAATAAATTATTAAATGTAGAGAAATTCATCTTAAACTATAGGTTTTTCTTTGATTTTTATAATTTTGAAATTCTTACAAAATGTATTGATCTAGAACTAATTTAAATATTGTTTTCAACTGAATCTCCATTTTGGAGTTGAAATTCGAAACAAAGCAATAAGAGATTAAGTTCTGGTGCTTCTTAAATAGAGGTTTTTAATATTTAAAATTACCTACTAGATGCTTTACTTTAGTTTTGTATTCGTGATTATGAATAAACAGACAAAAAACACCCTCACAACGGAATTTATGAGCCTTCCATTGCCAAAAAATCGGTAGGCTACAGTATTATTAGCAATGGAGAACGAATCCTGATCGATGATTTAAGTAGCTAAAATTGACAATTTCATTGACCCTTCTATGTCGTGGCAAAATAGAAAACCTGTCTTGTGTTGTTTATAAAATTATTTAGACGTTCAGAAATTTTGAGGTACAAAAATCCTTATAAATGTGTCATCTCTGAATCGGATATTTTCAGTAAAAAATATTTCCTGAAGTAGGTGTGTGTTATTTTCATTTTAAAATAGCATACATTATTCAAAAATAATCATATTTTTCAGAATTATTTATCAATGTTTTGTTAATCTACTTTCTATTTTCATCCATTTAACTTTGACATAATTTGGGAGAAAAGTTTCCCATTTAATGTTATATTAAAGCATTATAAACAACGTTCTTTTAATATAACAGGAATGAACATCTTTACCCTCTTTCAAATACTATATCAGCCGTAGAGATTTGAGGAAAGTGTGAATGCTTCATCTTGTTTCATTTTCTTCTAAAGCTCAAATTTTTAAAAAATTATTTAAGGCTGTTTTCGCCATATGCACGATCAGCTTGGATTTAAAGCACATTTTCAGACAGAAAAAATGCCTCAATTTTTATAAAAATTTGTGACATTTTAACTCATACATTTGTTTATAATATAGTGCTTTTAAAATTTAAAAATATTTCATAAATAATCCGTTTCTCCTTTTAACATGTAAAAAGATAGCTCATTTAGCATTACGGTATAGGGAAAAAAAAATGCGAAGCACATTTTACAAAAGAAAAAATGTGTCAACTAGGATAAAAATGAGTAGTATGATGAAATAAGTGATTCTCTACAGGATAGTGAAGCCAGAATATAGTATTAATGTTTGAGTACTTTTATATCTGAAAAAATATTCCGAATTTGGGTCCTATTCTTTAACATTAGCCGAAAACAGCCTTGAATCATCGAAACGAGCAATATAAAAATTTCGTGTTGCTTAAACATCTGGGTAATCTAACGTTAGCAATTTTTAGATTGTATTGTATTATTATAATGTGTGTTACTCTTATTGTTTTTTACTCTTTATTGGATAAAACAATTATAATAAATTAATTCCAACATTAGTCTAGTTTTCCTCCCTAAAAAGAAGCTAAAAAACAAAAACTGAAATATGCACTTTAAAAAAAAGGTAACTTTTTGCTAAAAATATGTTCTACGGCCTATGATTACTCTTCAGAGACATAAAAGATTAAGTTTTAAAAAATACAATTCATTTTAGAGCACAGTTAATAATTTTAATTAAAAAAGAAAGAATTCTCCTTTTTTTTGGTACAATTCTAACTCAACATTTTTGAATGTATTAAAGAAGAATTTGAAATTTCGTGTTATAAAATAAAATATTTTATATTATTAATACTCACTTACTGATCCCTTTTTTTTGGAAAATAGTGGATTTAAACAAAATCTATGGCAAAAACACGCACAATCAAAAATTAACCAGCCATACTTCGTTAATGAATTTGTTTCAAGTTTCTCTCACTTTATTGTTCTTTTCTGTTCTTTAACTGTTGTCATTATGCTAAATATTAATTAAAAATAGAACAAGTATTAAATATTTCAACTAAATTTGACTATAAATAATGTACTTTAAAAAATACAATCCGACCCCCCCCGTCACAGGAATTAAAACCATGTCAAAGTAAACTAAATACAAGCAAAATTAAATATTTACCTTAAACACATTCCCTATGAATTTGTATGTTCTGAATTTTTAAACCTGAGAACATATTTAGAGAGAAAATAATCTGATACATATATATAACTTTAATGACATGATATTTTAAATTTTAGCTAATTAAGACATCATTAATCTATATATAGCCCTTTTATATTTTATTTGCCCATCAAAATTTCAAACAGCAATTACTATATTCTATTTTTATTCCGTAAAAGGATGTTTAAATAATAATAAACATTTTAAGCTTCAAAAATTTTCTATCTCTATAATATTATACACAAGCAGTACATAAGCAGTTACATATTATCAACACATCACTGTTCATACAAAACAAATTCTGACATGTCTGAACCCTAACGGTCTGCTGTATTTATGCGTCATAGGTTGAGCCGATTATTGTTTCGAACCTTTATTCCTATTGTATAGAGGCAGACTTTAAGCGGTAGCACACGAGGAAGATCGCATAAATCTCAGAAAGAGGGTTATCGGTAAAGGAGTGTACCATCATCCGTATTCGAGATTCTTTTCCGTAGGATTTGATTGTTATTTATTCGCAACGATTTCCACATTCGCGGGAAAAGATGGCAAACTTCTCATCCGGAGAAAATAACCTCAATACTCCACGGACGGCAACAAATTACAGAATGATCCCTATGCTATGTCGTTTTTCAGCGTTTTTTATTCATTTTTTTTGTTCACTTCCTAATTCAGTTTACCTAACGGAAAGCTTTGAGAAGACTTATTTTGCTTCCTATAGAAGCGTATTTGAGTTCTCGTATATCAAGTGTCACTGACCATGTTCGAATAGAATAAAGATAAAAAATATATATATATAAATGTATGTAAATGTAATTCTGTCTTAATAGTAAAAATAAAGTCAGTCTTCCGTGTTTTTAATAAAAGGAAGAATAGTAGTAGTAACGTTGATGGAACAGATGTTTTTGGACATCTGCTACATTCGTATGATAATACGTATTCCTTTTTGAGTAAAGCACTGTACCTTTTTATTTATATTATTTATTGTGACTTGGGAATTTTGAAAAGTAATTTTATAAGGATTATGATTTGAAGAAAATCATTTGTATAGCTTTGAATTGAAATTTTAAAAATTGGGCAACTTCTGCTTTTACTATAAATAGTATTTGAATCTGACGCATCCATTAATTATATTGCATTTTTCACATTGTTGAGTTATTTATTTCTACTTGTATCTAACGAAGAAAGTTATAAACAATCATTAACGAATTTGTGTGAAAAGCTTGTATTTCTGAAAAAAAAAACCAAGTAATAGGAAGATTACCCCGCTTAAGAATTTTAAATAATTTTACAGTTTATTCACATGAAATATGAAAATAAAGCACTGATGCAACAAAATAATATTGGCTCTCACAAGTTCTGAACATAAATAGAACAAAAAGGCGTTTGATTACTCTTTATATTGTATACTACGTATTTTATCTTAAAAATTTCTGTAACTATTAAACGTTTACAAAGTCATATTAGTATACTAACTACCACAGCTTCATAAAACTAATCTCTGTATTGTTTTCTTCTATTTAATTTACGTCTTTTTGCATGTTATAAACTAATGTCTGTTATGTTGTCTGATATTTTACACATTTGGGGTATAAACTACATGCTGATTCTTCTTTTCATAAATTTCATGGAAAGTAATATACCGGGTGTTCATAATTAAACTTGAAATTTGAGAGCAGTCTGTAGCAAAAACTATACAGCGGAATTGCATGAAAATTGGGTAATGGCAGAATGAAATGATGGGAATTTTATCGAGGGAAAACAAAACAATGAGTTTTAAAACCTACTCCAAGGTGGTGTATATCGTAGCTTTATTAAGAACATATAAATAATCTGCACAAGTTTACGAAATATGCTCGATATGCTGTCCAATATGGTCTGCTACCATCTGGAAGCGTAAAATTGCATGTTCGACTGTTGAAAGCAGCATGAATTGGGGAATGCTACGCACATGCTATGTTTTTTTTAAAGTTGGACAGAAATGTGAAGGGATCACGGTAGACCATAGCCTTGAGTTATCTCTACAGCCTAAAGTGACAAATATTCATGTCGGGTGATCCAGGAGGCCAAGCTTCAGGTTGCCGCGCGAACAGAATTACTATAGTTACGACATTTGAATATGCCAATAGTTTACATTGCACAACGCTATCTAGTAGTGGTTTTAAAACACATTGTTTTTTTCCGTCGATGAAATTTCCATCGTTTCATTCTGTCGTTACCCAATTTTCATACAATTCTGCAGCACAGTTTTGCTACAGACTGCTAGCAAATTTCAGGTTTAATTATGGACAACCAGTATATATATAAATTCCTAATTTTTCATCATCATCTATGAATATCAATTTTATCCATTTCGCAATTCTTTTTTTTTCAGATTGTCGTACTTGCAAAATATATTACAAATTTCTTTCAATAGCATGCAATATACGATAGTAAACATACTTTAAGCCAAAAAAAAGTCTTAAAAATCAAAATTAAGTGAAAGAACCTATGTTAAATGAATTTCCTTCCGTAAATAAATCTCACACACAATCTAAAAACTAATTTAACACACCATCACTACAAAAAGGCCCCTATAAAGGGTACATTTAAATTAACATTTCAAGATATCGTAAAATACTAAAAATTATGAAATTTCCATTAAATTTTCTTAAAAATATAATTCTATACCATTAAAAAATATGCAAATTAATTTTGTTTGTGCAATATTTAGAAATTTGAGCATATTTTTAGCAGATTATATTTCCTTTAAATTTTAAGATTAAGCTTAAGATTTTACCTTGTCGTCCTTAATTTAAAATTAATTGCTTTTATTTACAACAAAAGAATGTACTAATTCCATATATATATATATATATGTATATACAATAGTTTTAGTTTTCTCCAATTAATTCTGATTTCTCTTTTAAGAGATTTTAAATAAGCTATCATTACAATGAAAAACATGCAAAGCATAAACAAGCATTGTTCATTTTTCATTATTTCCTCCAGTAACTTCATTTACTTTTATTAATATTTTATATTGCTTTGCTAAAAACACAATTATAGAGGTTATTACAAGAGACATTGAAACGGATAATTTTGAAAAATAAAATGGGATTGGCATACTTTCCTCTTAAGGCGTGGTAAGATGAATCCATTACTCTTCATTCATTACATTATTTAAATTAAAAATTGCATGCACATACTTATTTGCAAAGTTAGCCTTAAAAATTCATAATTTGCAATTTGCATTTAAATTCTACGAAATGCTAAGCAACTAGTGATGGGTTTTAGATCCATATGTAGTAAATACACACTGCCACAAAAAAATATATACACCCACATGAAATAGAGCTACTATCACGAAACTTGGCAGGAATGTAGTCTGGTAAGAGATATGCAAATGATTAAATTTTCGACGCTAATGGAACAAGAGTAAGGGCGCTATGCACATATGAGATGCGCAGCTGGAAGAATTAAAAAACATAATTGCTTGTGCCATAGAATTATTCAAACTCATCTATCGACTTGGATGGACGGTATTGTGACTAGATATGCTCAAAGATGCTACCGGTGATAATACGAACAATTGTTGGACTTTGAAAGGGTCCCTATAGTAGACCTCAGAGAAGCAGGTTGGTCGAACAGGCGTATGGGGCACCACCTTGGTATATGATAATTGGTATATATATGATACGAGAGATATGATAATTGCTCGGTGTTGGGGGGCAACAATCGGTCACGAAAGGGAACGTCTACCGTCGTAGAAGGGTCTAGGCGTCTCAGGAACACAAATGCGGGCGAAGATCACGCAATCAAAAAGTGACCAGTCCTCACCAGCAACGCCGCTAAAATTGGTCTGACGCCATTTACTACCTTCCAGGCATCCAGTAGTATCAAGGAAATCATCCGGAGACGACTGTCCAACGCAGGCATAAGGAGCCTGCTCACGACCTTCAACCACAGATGTAAGATGTTCGAGTAAGAAACAGACACTATTTAAAGTTAGCCAGCTGTTATTTTGCTTTTAACACTTATGCGAATTTATGAGAATTAATGAGAATGTACACTGATAATCACACCCGATGAGCAGTCAAACTTATTAATCTTATTATATAACTATAAACACCTATCGTATCAATTCCCGTGAACGCAACTTGCTTAATCGTCAGCCGTAAAGTGGGCGGCTTCCCTTTCTCTGAATCCTTCCTCCTGGAATTAATATTACGAAGTGCGACCACCGGTCGCTCACACTATGATTTTCGCTTAGGATCAATTTTCTAACATCATCTCGCCTACTCCACGACTATCACTCAAATAGAAGTTTGAGTTTACATAAAATCAATCCTCTCTTCGGAAAGGGGTTTTCAATTGAAATCACAGTTAAAAAGATTATTTTCCCCAAGAGGATTGGTAGAAGCTCGAATAGAACTCGTTACACGCCGACGACTATTAAGATGCCTACCACTGACCCCACATCATAGGCAGTATCGACTTAATTTTTACCGAACTCGGGGCAAGCTGGAGTGTGACGATTGTTGGCGTGTGATCTTTAGTGATGAATCCCGATTCAGTCTCAATGCTGATGACTACCTCATATGTATGTGGATCGGTCCAACCCAGCTTATTTGTAGAGAGGCATACAGTGATTACATAAAATGTGACAGTGGGAAGAGCTACATGTTGAAGCCCACGATCCCCTCCTGTCGCCTATCAACGCGTTTTTACGGCACGAACTTACGTGAACGAGATTTTAACGCCAGTTGTTCTGCCTCTGCTATCCAGTCCCCCAGGGGCCATTTATTAGCAAGACAATGCTCGTCCATATATTTCGCGACTCTCCTAGCAATGTCTGCAAGGATATGGCGTACTTCCATGGCCTTCTAGGTCACCAGACCTCTCGCCAGTAAAACCTGTTTGAGATGTGCTTGGAAGGCAACTGCAGCCGTCCCGAAATATTCGTGAATCAACTGTCCTGTTGCAAAGATTATGCCATGATCTTTCATAGGTGGTCATAGGTGACCTCAATCATTGCCAACCACGCCGTATTTCACTCTTGTATAGCTGTCAGAGAGAAATGTGGATTTATTACTTACTTATTAGTAACTTTTTCAAGCCACATCTTCTTAATAGAACAGCATGTTCCTCTGAATTTGTAATCATTTGCTTCTCTTTTCATACACTACATACAAGTTTCGTAATAGTAGCTCGTTTCCTTCTGGGTGCATACATACATATATATATATATATATATATATATATTTTATATATTATATATATATATATATATATATTTGTGAAGTATATATAAATAATATAACTTTGATAAAAAATAAATAATTTTATGGATGTAATTTTGAAGAATTCCCTCGCAGAGGTTTCTTAAAACCTTCCTTAAATAACATTTCTTTCTTCGAAACGTTTAAGTGAGTAATTATTAAATCACCATAAAATTAAAAACGGATTGCCTTAACATCTTAATTACAATAATGCCAATTCAGATTTCAGTTTTACTTTTGTGAGGAATTGAATTTTTCGGTAAAATGTTATTTGGCCCACACCATTGATAAGAAGAAAAACGACCGTGTCAAAATGCGCCAATAGCCCATTTTCTGTACTGGATTTATATGAAAATAATTCGTCGAGTTGGTGATAAATAAAGGTGTGGGCTAAAATGGGATCCAACCATTTTCAAAGCTGACTACATTGAAAAATTTTATACAATGACAATAAGCAAATAACGACGACTCTTTTCTGGGTTTTCACTCTTTTTATATAAATTTATATATATATATACCGGTAGATAAATCTCAGTAATAATCAAAATAACACTTTTTCTTTCAATATCTTTTATAAATCGGAAAACAAAAAAAGGACCACACCCTTATAATTAAGTACTTCCTTTCAATCTTTAGAGAAAATCTAAAAGTGAATTTTTTCTCCATCTTGAATAGACTTTACAAATTTTTCATTTATCAAGTTATTTCCATGCAACAGACATATTCAACTGTTTATTGTCGTAATTTTATATTGTAATTATATTATTATTGTAATAATTGATTTTGTATATATGCTTGACTGATTAAAATAAAAATATTAGTAGAAAATATTTTAAACATTCTTATATACGATTTTGGAAATTCCAAGTTGAAAAATGTCACATTTTAAAAAAAAGTATCCAAAATTACCAATTTTAAAGAGAAGTTGATGCTTAAAAAACTAAGAAATAAAATAAATAAAAAAGTGAAAAATATTAATTTTAAAAAAATTATAATTGTTTTAATTTTTGTCATTTTAAATATGTAATTAAGAATCTACATAGATTTCAAAAGTATGGTTTGTAAAATGCTTTTAATCATTTTATCGGAAAAAAGAGATATTTTTTGTTCAATAAATTAAATATTTAAATAATATTCACGTCTTATTCAAATCTGTCTTATGCGATATCCTAATATACTAAAGATATATATAAAGGAAAAAGTAAAAATGGAGGGAAAAAGGTGAAAAAAAAATATTATATATATAAATTTTATTAAGAAGGAAATAAAATACTTGGAATTTTTCAAATCATTATTGTTTTAAGGTCATTAAATTTTTCATTTAAATTTAAAAATATACATTTTATACATAAATTTCTCAAATATGCTTAATTTTTAGCTCAATTTCAGAATTAGAGAATAAATAAAGCTAGTTAAAAATAAGGCTTAATGTCCTCGCCTTTAAGAGATTAATCTTTCTCTACATATTGAATTCATTTTAGAACTGATTAATTTTCATTGAAGTAATTTCAAAATCCATTTTACAGCTTGTAGATACATCCAGTATACTTGAATATAAATAAAATTTCTTTTGTAATCGTTTCTCTAAAATTTTTTCACTATGGGACGGTTTACATGTTCCATTTGTAAACTTCATGCACTTCACTCAACATTATTAGACATTTTCTAACGTAAAGAAATAATATTATTAGGGTTATTTATCAATGAATGGCTATGCACTAATGAATTACGACGTCTTAGGTAGTACTTTTTACTGCGAACATAAGGGTTACGGAGGTTAATGTCCATGTCTTTCATAACAGATTGAGTAAATCATAGCATTCTTTTTTTACCATTACGTCCCTTTCGAACCAACCAGGTCCTGTTTGTTCTCGAATGATTTAAGCCTGGGTGTCACATTTGTGAGAGAAAATTACGTTTTCTTCTTGACGAATCGAATAACAAATAAACGTGAACTTTGTGCAAGTAAAAAAAGAAGCACACACATCAAAACAAAAAAGGAATCCCTTATGCGCAAAAGAACAATCCGTTATTTGATGTTACCACTGGGTCCTCATTGGATCGAGAGGTCAACCCATTAAAGGAATAAATCTTTCTAGTCCAATTCTGAGAGGTCTTTGTCCGGAGGGTTATCTTTTCCTCTTTTAACCTGAAAATCAGTCGTTCCACAAAATTCTCGCTGATACCGAGAACCTAAAAAAAAAAAAGAAGAAAAGAAAATATCACTCCTTTTTCTTTTCTTGTTGCTCTTTGCCGTCGCATAATCTCAGATGAAAAAGGAAACAGTATCGTCATTGTTTAAAGGTGGACATAAATCACAAGCGAACGCAAAAATCGCTGTTCTGACTACTTAGAATCCGAGAAGAGATGAGCACTTTTTTCTCGAGGTATACTTCCGCAAGGCTTAAATATGCCAAAGATTTTTGTGTTGAAGAAAAAAATTGCATTTTATCTTTCCCCCAACAAAAACCGAAACGAAAAGGGTGTGGTGCTTAGTACCAATCGGGAGTCATATTTTTTTATTTTTCTTAACATTACATCTGTTTTTTAACGATACGTTTATAAAAAGAAATACACAAACACACACTCTGTTCATCTTTGTCTCATCTGTTGAAAGGAGGCAAGTAGTGAATGAAGTTGGAGATATTTGCATTTAGTAGCTTCAAATACTTGACAGAAAGTAATTACTCTCTAGGAAATAAATGAATAACACCCATGAATCGGGTCACTTTCTATATTCTTTGCAAAGATAAATTTATTTCAGATTAAATTAAAAATAATCTAGAAGAATAATTCTACTATTTTTTGTCTTATTATAACTTTATGGGGCAGTTTTAATACTTGTTGTAACTAACAGAACAGTATTTGTATTTTATAATGTCTGAGTTTGTAAATAATTGTTATTACGTTTATAAATACATCCGTATCGAATGAAAATTCTCAAATGTTTGTGAAGAATGTTGAAATTAACGTAAAAGTTATGCTCAAATACATT
This sequence comes from Trichonephila inaurata madagascariensis, assembly GCA_019973955.1. Lineage (NCBI taxonomy): Eukaryota > Metazoa > Arthropoda > Arachnida > Araneae > Nephilidae > Trichonephila > Trichonephila inaurata. Next base: position 324,980 of record BMAV01002723.1, read on the forward strand.
TTATTTAAGGTATCCGACTACGTTCGGAACCATGATTTTAGAAAAGTGTGTAGTTTTCATGATATTTAGTGTCACTTAGATTAGAATACATGTATTAAATTGTTTTAAGGACATTATAACAAAAAAAATTTATTTAAATACAATATTTTGGCAAAAAATTAACTTAGAATAACCTTTTTTCCAAATGTTCTTCTTTTGTAAAAAATGCTTCTATTGTATCAATATTATGCCTGTATATAGCTCAGACTTCTGTACAGAGGCTCAACTATAATTTTTGAAAAATTCAAATTATTTTCAGAGTTACAACCATTTGACATAATTATCAACGTATTTTCTTAAAATTTCTCCCTTCTGTTTTTGTAAAACATGGATAAACCGACTTCTAAGTTATGCATTTCAAAAATTCTAGTTGAGCCTCTGTACAGAGGTCTGAGCTGAATACAGGCAAAATATTAATACAATAGAAGCATTTTTTACAAAAGGAGAACATATGGAAAAAAAGGTTATTCTAAGTTAATTTTTTGCCGAAATATTATAATTAAATAATTTTTTTGTCATAATGTCCTTAAAACAACTTTATCCATGTATTCTAATCTAAGTGACACTAAATATCATAAATATTATCTATTTACACGCTTTTGCAAAATCATGGTTCCGAACGTAGTCGGATACCTTAATTTAAACATTTTTTTAATCATTTATTGTACTGTAACGGGTCTATATATCCATGAAAATTCTACTAATCCTCTTTGGGTAAAATTATTCTTTTAAACTATATATTCTATTGAAAACTTTCTCTCGAAGAAGAAAACTTGATTTATTCAAATGAGTTGTTCTATTTAAGAGTTGACATTTAGGTACACGATGTTAGTCGATGGATAGTAGATGGATGGTTGATTATTGATAACTGGAGAATAAAAGTGATAAAATTGTGCTTATATATATATATAAGATTTACAACCGGAGGTCGTACAATTTAGAGAGTTAATTACGGTGTATTCTAGTGTAGAAGTCCAGAGTGCTCCAAGAGTAAATGTAGTAGCCTTAAGCAGTGTGATTGCTCTTCTAATTAAGTGCACTTTCTACCTTTAGTGTTGTTGATTAGGTAAAAGTGATAAATAAATTTGAATTTAAAACTTCTGGCAGATAAAATGGCTGATCTTTGCTCGAACTCCCAAACACCAACAACCGCTAGTCAGTTGTAACAGCACTGCTACTAGGTTTTTTTTCTCTCATAAATCCTTTTTATTAGATCAAATCTATTTTACATTAAATTATCATTGAAAGATACCTTATGATATGATTTTTTTAATAACGTCGCCCTCTAAAGCAACGCAATGTACCTCGAAAATCTCAACCTTTGTCAATTGCTACGAATGTCCTTTTAGCTGGTAACCCATTCATCAATGTTCTACTTTGCGTCATCGTGAGGAATTTAAGCCACGACAGATTCAATGGGTATAGTCTCTATACACGACAATTCTTCATTGGTACCAGCACTAGAACTTAAGACTTGGCAACGCCAATCACGAGTTTCCCACCGGGAATATTAGGCTGTCGCAAGGAAATGATGAAATTAGGAATCATTCCTAAGGGATATGATCAATTCACGGTAGATATTAAAATAACGTCTCCTGAAGGTCATTTCCCTGATAAAAGTAAGCGACTTGATCAAATCCCTGAACAGTTTCAGTGAAATGAAATAATATTGTCAATTTAAAAGTGTTTATATTTTGCAAATACGGTGCACTATTAAATGTAGAGTAAGTAATAGGACAATAGTCATTTATATAAATACAAATTATTTATTCAAGACTATTTAAAAAAAGAATTAGGTACTTAGGCTAGTATTTTTTTTAAAAATACCTGG